>JAYRCH010000603.1:0-545764 GCA_037179445.1 Phengaris alcon alcon | reverse complement strand
ACCCGCCCGGGGACAATTTTTCTCATTACGGACCTCCATAGCTGTCATTTGTGGACTGATTTCTGGCCCGATCAATGAGGGGTGATTCTGCCCCAGTGCCCTCGGGACGAGACCGCCTGCTCGCCATGCATCCCATGGCCGGGCACCACAAACCTTGGATTAGGGGCTGTAAAAGCCCATTCATCACCATTCAGAACAAAAACCAAACACGCTAAACCTAACACGCACGCACAGAAGAATAAATAAAAGAGAAAAGATAGAAAGAAAAGGTGTTGAAAGATAGAGAAATAAATAAAACAATGCAAAAAAGAAGAGTAAACTATAAAAAGGTGGTGAAAAGATAGAGAAAGACCGGCGTTCAGCCGCCTGAGTACCTCACCCCGTGTAAAAAGCGGAGTGGCGCACTCAGGCGTTGCCCAGGGACACCAACGTGGAGGAACCGGTATCGTCCCCAACCTTTTTTTTTTTTTTTTTTTTTTTTTTAGGAGGGGAAATACGTTACGTATCCCCCGCCGCCCCCGGGGGAGGGCAGCAAGGGTATGTCGGACTCCCTCGGCGCAATGGTGATGAAGAGCGCCGAGGTTTACCGACTAAAACCCCTCCATGCCTCCTTCTGCGCCTATGCGGGGTCATGGGAACTGCGTGATACTACTACCACGACCCCGCAGCGCGTGCCGCGTCCGGCCCTCTTCTATCGCGGCGGCTGGATGTAGTGCCGCCGCCTGCCTCACCGAGAGCTCCCCGAGGCATTGGGGAGCTGTCCATCTCGGGGCCCACAATGTGGGCGGCGATCCCCCGATCGCCGCCCACGGGCCTAGGCTTCCACGTCCATGGCGGGGGCGGTCGGGGCCGCCCTTGCGCCTTCGGCTCTAGGCCTTCGTGGCCGAGCCTTTGGGGGATCCTTTCCCTTCTTGGTGCCGGGGGGTGGTTTGGCCAGTACGCAGCCACTACTCCCCAGCACATGCCCCTTCTCTGGCTTCCCCATTGTCTCACACAGGAGACAGTTCGGGGGGGCCGTACAGTCCGGTGCCCTGTGCCCCGGTGCTCCGCAGTGGAAACATCGACCACTGAGGTCCACCGGGGACGGGCATTTTACGGCTAGGTGGCCGGTGTCAAGGCAACGGTAGCACCGCTTTGGCCTCGCGGCCAGCAGCACCACCCTCGCCGAGACCCAGCCGACCTGTAGTCGCCCTGCACTTGTTAGTCTCTTGGCTGCCGCTACCGGTGCGCACAGCCAGAGACACCTCTCGCCCCTTCGGCCCACTACGACCTTGCCCGACCGGATTTCGCCGGCCGA
This sequence comes from Phengaris alcon alcon, assembly GCA_037179445.1. Taxonomy (NCBI): domain Eukaryota; kingdom Metazoa; phylum Arthropoda; class Insecta; order Lepidoptera; family Lycaenidae; genus Phengaris; species Phengaris alcon. The sequence goes on along the minus strand of JAYRCH010000603.1, from coordinate 544,467 downwards.
GCAGCCTCCCTCTTTGGCGGCCGCCTCAATGACATCGGCGGCCGTCGTCGTGTCGTCGAGCCCGGTAAGCAACATTTCAGCGCGCTTTGCCGGGCGAATGACCTTGACCAGTCCCTCGTCTAGAACCGCCCTCATCTTTGCGGCAAGGGCGTCCGCCTTCTCCTGGGCCCCCTCTCCCGATAGCTCGAGAATGCGGGCGCCCGTTTCTGCTAGGCGGAAGTCGACCTTGTAAATGCCGAGTTCCGCCAGGCAGATTTTCCTCTTCGCCTCCATGAGTATGGAGGCGTATGTCGCCCTCCCCTCCTCGAGCACCCCCTCCTTGAGGGTGAGGGTGATCGCCGCGGTTTTGGGGGCCTTCAATCTCGCCTTCCTTTTCTTGGGGGGTGCCTTTTTGGCGGCGCCCTTTTTCCTCTTCTTCTGACCGCGCCCGCGTGACACGTCTGTGGTCCGCGGGGCGTCTGTCGCAGGCGGGGCGGTCGTAGATCCCCTCGCCTCTTCAGCCTCCTGTGCGGCCAAAGACTTCTTCTTCGTCTTATTCTTACCATTCTTGGGCGGTGCAGGTGCAGTGGGAGCCTGTGTAGGCGCCACCGTGTCCTCCGCCGCCCCTCTCCTCTCCTTGACCGCTGCCCTCTTCGGCTCCGGCCGTTCCCTTGCCTTCGGCGCCTCGACGCTCGGCGTGGGTGCCGGGGCTAAGTACTCCCGGGCACTGTCCGCTGCGAGCGGAGGCCTTCGTCGAGGCTCCGGCGGGAGACGCTCCTCTAGGCCGGCCAGCCTCGCGTTGAGCATGTTGCCGAAGGTCTCTATGTTTGCTCTAGAGACCTCCGCCAACAGCTCACGCATGTCCTTGTCCTTGGGGCGGGAGGCCTGTTTGCGCAGCTCGTCGAGCTCCTGGCGCAAATTGGCCATTTGCTCTTCGAGGCGCTTGTTGTGGGCCTCCAGCTTTGCCACCTCCTCTGTCGCGGTGCGACATTGTACCTCGTTGAAGGCCGACGCGATAGTCACCACTGCCTCCTTTAGGTACCTTTGATAGGTACCTTTGAGATTGGAGGACTTTGTGGCGACCATGTAGACGGTCTCCAACGAGGCCTGCACTGCTCCGACCAGCGCAGCGCTCGTCCGCTCCGACGCTTCTTCTCCCGCAGGAGAAGTAGCGGGGAGTCTAATGGGGGAGGGGCTGGAACGGATGAGCGCTCCAGCATTCCTCGCCCCACGAGCCACTGCGGCGACCTCCTCCTCGGCCTGGAGCCGAAGGGCCTCCGCCTTTTCCTTATTGAGGTCGGCCTTGGCCTTGGCCAGGCCGACATACTGGCCGGTCGTCGGCGGCCGGCCACGTCCTCTTTTTGGTTTGGACGCCACCCCCTTACTGATGGGCGGCGCCATGTCCTCGTCGGTGTTTCGCCTCTTACGGGCAGTCCTGTCCGGGTTTGCGGGCAGCCCCTCAGAGTCCAGCGACATGGAAGACATGCAGCTGGAGTCCGAGGGACAGTCCTCGCTGTCTAGATCCGTGAAAGGAGGTTTAGGGCGGGCGCCAGGCATGCGTTCGAGGTACACGCGCGGCACAGGCCCCCTTTCCCCCCTTTTTAGCCTCTCCGGTAGTAAATCCGCCGCCGGTACGGTAAGGGGCACCGGCTTCGGACTTGCGAGCGCAGTCGCTCCTCCCTTTACTTCACTCGCCGTAGCAACGGCCTCCTCTACCCTCATCGCATCCTTTGACCCCTCCGTATACACGGGTCTACCTCTCCCCTGCGGGAGAGTGTGGGATTCCCCAGCATTGCTGCCGGGACCCACCCGGAGATTCTTTTTTTGAATACGATCTGCCATACTACTGTTTACTCCGACACCCCGGGTCGCGGTCTTTTTTCAGGTGTGATGACCTCACACCTATCGGAAGAGTTAAATAAAAGTGAAAGATAGCAAGAGATGAAAGAAAGATGGTGAAAAGATAGAAAAAAGAAATAAAAGTAAAGCAAAAACAAGAAAGTTAAACTAAAAAGGTGGTGAAAAATAGAAGAAGAAAGAAAGATAGAGCCAGCCTTCAGCCGCGTGAGTACCTCACCCCGCAAAAGACGGGGTGGCGCACCCAAGCGTTGCCCAGGAGCACGAACGTGGACGCACTGGCAGACCCCCATCGTCCCCAACCTAACCTAACCTTTTTTTTTTTTTTTTTTTTTTTTTTTTTTTTTTTTTTTTTTTTTTTACGAGAGGAAATACTTTTCGTATACCCTGCTGCCCCCGGGGGAGGGCAACAGGGTTATGTGAGACTCCCCCGGCGCGAGATGGAGTGCGCCGGAGTTTACTCACTAAAACCTCTCGATGCCCTCCTTCAGCGCCGTTCGCGGGGCCGTGGGAATCGCAAGGCATTCTTCCACGACCCCGCAGCGCGTGCCGCATCCGGCTCTCTCCCACTGCGGCGGCTGATGACGTGCCGCCGCTACCTCTCCGAGAGCTCCCCGGACATTGGGGAGCTTTCCTCTCGGGGCCCATAGTGTGGGCGGCGATCCCCCGATCACCGCCCACGGACCTAGGCTACGACCTCCATGGCGGCGGGGGCGGGTTGAGCCGCCCTTGCGCCTTGGGCTTGCGGCCTCTTGAGCCGGGCCCTGGAGGGAGCCTTACTCCTCACAACTCGGCCGCAGAGGATAGGGCAAGCGGCGCACCGTAATACCGAACTTGCCTCTTCCTCTGCGGCCCCACCGATGCCGTTACCTCGCGGAACGGCCCCGCCGGCTCGCAGGGGGGTAGGGATAGCGGCACAACACCACCACCCTCTCCCACTGCGAGCCTCCACGGCCGCAGAAGATAGGGAGTACGGCGCACCGTAATACCGGCACTCCTCTTCTTCTGCGGCCCCACCGCCAGGCGCGTCCGCAGCGGCTCCTCCAGTCCGCCGGGAGCGCCCCTCCTCGGGCCGGCCTGGCCTCCTGCCCAGCCGGCCCTGGTTGCCTCTTTGCTTCGCCGTGGTCCACCATCCACGGCTACTAAGCCCCACCGCCACGACAAGGCGGGCAACCGTCGGGGGGAACCTTTTTTTTTTTTTTTTTTTTTTTTTTTTTTTTTTTTTTTTTTTTTTTTTTACGCCAGGAAATACGTTACGTATACCCCGCGATGCTCGGGGGACATCGCGGGGTTATGTGGGACTCCTCTGTGCCTGGGTGGAATTGGCACAGAGTCTACCCACTAAAACCTGGCGATGCCCTCCTTCTGCGCCAATGCGGGGTCGCGGGAATCGCGTGAGCATAGCTCCACGACCCCGCAGCGCGTGCCGCGTCCGGCCCTCTTCTGTTGCGGCGGCTAGATAGTGTGCCGCCGCCTGCCTTACCGAGAGCTCCCCGGGCATTGGGGAGCCTTTCTCTCGGGACCCATAGTGTGGGCGACGATCCCCCGATCGCCACCCACGGGTCTAGGCCTCAACCACTTCCATGGCGGGGGCAGGTTGATCCGCCCTTGCGCCACGGCCCGGCTTTTTCTGCCGAGCCTTCTTGGTGGGAGCTTTCCGCTTCTTTTTCGTGCCGGGGGGCGGCTTGGGAGCTGTTATACAGCCGCTGCTCCCCAGCACGTGCTCCTTTGGTTTGCTTGCGGCCTCGCAGACCGGGCAATTCGGAGCCGCTACACAATCGGGCGCCTTGTGCCCCGGCTTCCCACAGCGGAAGCAATTTCCGCTGAGGTCCACCGTGCACGTGCATTTCTTCGCGAGGTGGCCGGTGTCTAGACACTTGAAACACCGCCGAGGCCTTGCAGCCAGCAGTGCTACCCTCGCCGTGACCCAGCCTATTTGCAGCCGCCCAGAGCTGGCGAGCTTTTTGGCGGCTGCGATCGGAACACTCATCCAGAGGGATTTGGTGCCTCTGGGACTTACTACTACTTTGCCCGACCTGATGTTGGTGGCCGGGCAATTTCCTTCTTTGGCGGCCGCCTCGATGATTTCGGCGGCCGTTGTTGCGTCGTCCAATCCGGTGATTCGCATCTCCACGCATTTCACCGGACGGGAGACTTTGACGTCCTCGGGACGCAGGACTGCGCGTAGCCGCGCGGCAAATGCGTCGGCCTTCTCAGCGGCCCCCTCACCCTCGATGGAAAGGAGGCGTGCACCAGTTTGGGCCAGGCGGAAGCCGAGCCTGGGGATATTGAGTTCCCCCAGGTCGATTCTCGCTCTGGCCTCACTGAGCACCTTCGCGTAGGTCACCCCCCTTTCTGCAGCCCCCGCTTCTAAAGTGAGGGTTACTGCTGCTGTTTTGGGGGGGCGAAGCCTTGTCTTCTTCTTTCTAGGGGCAGCTGTGGCTGGTTTGGCCGCCCCTTTCTTCTTGGCCTTGCGCGGACCTGTTGTGGTCCACGGGGCCTCAGCGGGGGAGGGGCTGGTGTTCACCCCCCCTTGCGCCGCCTCCTGAGCGGCCATTGATGGCCGCTTCTTCTTTTTTGGCCTTTTAGACTTTGGCTGGACCGGTGCAGTCGGCGCCGCTTGGGGGGGCGCTGCACTGGTTCCAGCCATCTCCGCGTATGTGGGCACCGTCGCCTTTTTGGGCTTCGGCGCCTTGTTACTTCCGGTGGCCGCCGGCGGGGCGCTGACACAGGTGTTCACAGCGTCTGCCGCCAGCGGAGGTCTCCTCCGCGGCTCCGGCAAGAGTCTGTCCTCAAGTCCGGCCAGCCTGGCGTTGAGCATGTTGCCGAAGGTCTCTATGTTGGATCGGGAGACCTCCGTCAACAGCTCACGCATTTCTTCTTGTACGGGGCGGGTGTTAATAGCCCGTCTGCGCAACTCTTCGAGTTCGCGGCCCATTCTCGTCACTTGTTCTTGGAGGCGTGAGTTCTGGGCCTCCAACCTCGCCAGATCTTCTGTAGTGGAGCGGCTTCTCATCTCGGCGACAGCAGATTTGATGGCCGCCACCGATTCCTTGAGGCACTTTTGAAATGTGCCTTTAAAGTTAGAGGACCTCACGGCGACCATTGTGATGGCCTCCAGTGAAGTCTCCACTGTTTTGGCCAGGGCAGCGCTCGACTGCTCCGACTCGACATCTCCGGTTATGACAGGAGTTGCGCGGGGTGATGTTCGCGTCTCCCTTGCCGCTCTCGTCATCTCTGCCACCTCGACCTCGGCCTGAAGTCGAAGCGCCTCCTCCTTCGCTCTGTTTAGCTCGGCTTGAGCCTTAGCCAGACCAACATACTGACCGGTCGTTGGCGGCCGGCCGCGTCCCTTCTTAGGTTTTGGCACCGCCCCTTTACTAAGGGACGGCACAATGTCTTCGTCCGTGTTTTTCCTCTTGCGAGGTTTGTCAAGTCCGGTAGTGGACTCCCCGGAGTCCAGCGACATGGTGCTGTACACCGAGGAGTCCGAGAGATAGTCATCACTATCCCTCATAGATGCAGGTCCAGGTTTGAGCGGCGGTGCCATCACGTCGCGCAACACTACGCGAGGCACGCGCACCGTGTCCGTGTCATTTTCCTTTTCGGGTGGGGTGAGTCTCAGCTCGCGCTCATACTGCACGCGAGCGAGCCCCTCCGTATCACCCCTCTCCTTCTTTCTTTGTAGTAGTCTCAGCAGCCGCTGCACACCATCAGGCTGCGGCTGCGAGAAATCTACGTCCTCGTCCGTTAAAGGCTCTGTTCTCGGTGCGGTTAGGGGCACCGAGCTCGGCCTATTCTGCGCCATCGCGCCTCCCTCCTTCATCTCTCCCGCCTTCTTCTCTACCTCCACTGCAATAGGTGCCCCCCCCGTATACGTGGGGCGACCCCCCGCCGAAGCGGGAGTGTGGGATTCCCTCCGAAGAGGACCCACCCGGGGAATGTTATCCTTATTGCAACTTTCCATCTTTGTCAATTGTGGGCTGAGTCTGACCCGATCCAGTAGGGGGGATTCTGCCCCAGTGCCCTCACGACGAAACCGCCCGTTCGCCACGCATCCCAAGGCCGGGCACCACAATCCAAGGATTAGGGGCCGTAAAAGCCCATCCATCACCATTCAAACAAAAACCTAACACGCAAAACCTAACACACACGCACAGAAGAATAAATAAAAGAGAAAAGACAGAAAGAAAAGGTGTTGAAAGATAGAGAAAATAAATAAAAGCAAAGCAAAAGAAGAGTAAACTATAAAAAGGTGGTGAAAAGATAGAGAAAGACCGGCGTTCAGCCGCCTGAGTACCTCACCCCGTGTAAAAAGCGGAGTGGCGCACCCAGGCGTTGCCCAGGGACACCAACGAGGAGGAACCGGTATCGTCCCCGTCGGGGGGAACCTAACCTAACCTTTTTTTTTTTTTTTTTTTTTTTTTTTTTTTTTTTTTTTTTACGGGGGGAAATACGTTACGTATCCCCCGCCGCCCCCGGGGGAGGGCGGCAGGGGTATGACGGGCTCCCCCGGCGCGAGATGGAGTGCGCCGGGGTTTACCGTCTAAAACCCCCCGATGCCCTTCTTCAGCGCCTTTAACGGGGCCGTGGGAATCGCAAAGCATTCTTCCACGGCCCCGCAGCGCTTGCCGCAACCGGCCCACTTCCTTAGCCGCAACCGGCTCCTTCTCCGAGAGCTCCCCGGGCATTGGGGAGCTTGTCATCTCGGGGCCCATGCTGTGGGCGGTGATCCCCCGATCACCACCCACGGGCCTACGCTTCAACCTCCATTACGGCGGGGGCAGGTGGAACCACCCTTGCGCCTTGGGCTTGCGGCTTTTTGAGCCGGGCCCTGGAGGGAGCCTTTCGCTTCCCTTTCCCGCTAGGGGGCGGCTTTGCGAAGACGCAGCCGCCGCTCCCCAGCACGTGTGCCACCTCCTGCTTGCCAGTGGCCTCACAGAGCGAGCAGTGCGGATCCGCTCCGCATTCTGCCGCCTTATGCCCCGGCTTCCCGCAGCGGAAACAGCTCCGGCTGCGGTCCACCGAGGACTGGCATTTCGCCGCGACGTGGCCGGTGTCCTGGCATCGGTAGCACCGCTTTGGCCTCGCGGCCAGCAGCACCACCTTTGCCGAGACCCAGCCCACGCGAAGCCGCCCAGAGCTGAGCAGCTTTTTAGCGGCCGCGACGGGGACGCTCATCCACAAGGATGCGTCTCCTCTCGGTCCCATCACAACTTTGCCCGACCTGATGGAGCTGGTCGGGCATCCTCCTTCCTGTGACGCCGCCAGGATGACTTGGGCGGCCGTCACTGAGTCGTCCAGCCCGGTGACGCGCAGCTCTGCGCATTTGACCGGGCGGCCGACTCTCACTACTTCCTGGTTAAGGACGGATCTGAGCTTGTCTGCAAAGGCGTCCGCCTTCTCTTGCGCCCGCTCACCGTCGATGGTGAGCACGCGCGCGCCAGTTTCTGCGAGGCGGAAGCCGAGCTTGGGGATGTCAAATTCCCCAAGATCGACTTTCGCTCTGGCCTCCTTCAGCAGCGTGGCGTACGTGACCCCTTTCTCCGCAGCCTTTTCCTCTAGAGTGAGGGTAACGGCCGCAGTGACGGGGGCGCGCAGTCTTGCTTTCTTCTTCTTAGGGGCGGCTTTGGATGGAGTAGCCGTCCCCTTCTTCTTCTTGTCCTTACGCTGGACAGTGGTCCACGGGGCCTCGGCGGGGGAGGGGTTGTTGGTCTCCCCTTGCGCCGACTCCTGAGCGGCCATTGATGGCCGCTTTCTTTTCGTCTTCTTTTTAGCCTTTGGGGCGTTTGGCGGGGCGGGTGCAGGCGGTGCCTCTTTTGGGGCCGCCGCAACCTGCGCCGTCACTGTCGCGTACGTGGGCGCCTTTGCCTTTTTCGGCTTCGGCGCCTTTTGTACCGCCGGCGCTGGCGTGGTGCCAACAGTAGCACTGTCCGCCGCCAGCGGGGGTCGTCTTCTGGGCTCCGGCGGAAGTCTGTCCTCCAGGCCGGCGAGCCTTGCATTTAGCATGTTGCCGAAGGTCTCGATATTGGAGCGCGAGACCTCCGACAACAGCTGCTGCACGTCTTGGGTAGCGGGCCTGGTAGCCTGGCGCCGCAATTCCTCCATCTCTCGACGCATGGCATCGATCTGCTGCTGGAGCCGCGCATTTTGCGCTTCTAGGGCCCGCAGCTCGTCCGTTTCACAGCGGCCCCTCAGTTCGGTGACGGCCGTTCGGATGTTATTGACCGCCTCCTTGAGGAACCGCTGAAATGTCCCCTTCAAATTGGAGGACCTGGAGGCAACCATTGCTATGGTCTCCAGGGACCTCTCTACGCTTGCCGTGATGGCCGCGTTTGTCTGCTCCGGTGTGTCAGGCGGCGCAGAGCCAGCGCAGAGGGAAACTCGCGTCTCTCTCGCCGTCCTCACCTTCTCGACAACCTCCTTCTCCGCTTCGAGTCGGAGACTCTCCGCCTTCTCTCTATTGAGCTCCGCCTGAGCTCTGGCCAAGCCGACGTACTGGCCGGTAGTTGGAGGCCGGCCGCGTCCTCTCTTGACCTTAGGCACCGCACCTTTACTGGTAGACGGTGCCGCTACGTCTTCGTCCGGGTTTAACCGCCTCTTTAGGGGGGTCGTTCGTCCGGTGGGTGCGGGCAATCCCTCGGAGTCCAGCGACATGTCCGTCATGCAACTGGAGTCCGAGAGATAGTCCTCGCTGTCTCTGTCAGGGAAGTCATTTCCGTGTTTGGGTGGCGGCATGATTACGTCGCGCGTAAGCAGCACGCGCGGCAGATCGTTGTCGCCCCTCAACTTCTTCTTTTGTAGGAGCTTTAGCATCCGCTCGTAGCCGTTGGGTTGCGGCTTGCTAAAGTCTACATCCTCGTCCGTGAGCAAGTCCGCCGCCGGCGCGGCAAGGGGCACCGGCTTCGAACTCGCGCGCGTAGTCGCGCCTACCTCCACTACACTCGCCGTCGCAACGGCCCTCTCATCCGTCCTCGCAATGTTGGCACCCTCCGTATACGTGGGCCAGACTGTGCCCGAAGACTCTTCGGACACAGTGCGGGATTCCCCGACTGACGTCGGGACCCGCCCGGAGAAACTTTTCACATTACGACTATCCATACTCCAAAACGCCGACACCCCGGGTCGCGGTCTCTTTTTTCGGGGGTGAGCTCCCCCATCAGAAGAGTTAAATTAAAAGGAAAGATAGTTAGAGATGAAAGAAAAGGTGGTGAAAGATAGAAAAACAAAATAAAACTAATGCAAAAACAAGAAAGTTAAACAAAATAGGTGGTGAAAGATAGAGAAGAAAGAGATAGCGCCAGCCTTCAGCCGCGTGAGTACCTCACCCCGCAAAAGACGAGGTGGCGCACCCAAGCGTTGCCCACGGCCACGAACGAGGACGAACTTTTTTTTTTTTTTTTTTTTTTTTTTTTTTTTTTTACGAGAGGAAATACTTTTCGTATACCCTGCTGCCCCCGGGGGAGGGCAACAGGGTTATGTGAGACTCCCCCGGCGCGAGATGGAGTGCGCCGGAGTTTACTCACTAAAACCTCTCGATGCCCTCCTTCAGCGCCGTTCGAGGGGCCGTGGGAATCGCAAGGCATTCTTCCACGACCCCGCAGCGCGTGCCGCATCCGGCTCTCTCCCACTGCGGCGGCTGATGACGTGCCGCCGCTACCTCTCCGAGAGCTCCCCGGACATTGGGGAGCTTTCCTCTCGGGGCCCATAGTGTGGGCGGCGATCCCCCGATCACCGCCCACGGACCTAGGCTACGACCTCCGCGGCGGGGGCGGGTTGAGCCGCCCTTGCGCCTTGGGCTTGCGGCCTCTTGAGCCGGGCCCTGGAGGGAGCCTTACTCCTCACACCTCGGCCGCAGAGGATAGGGCAAGCGGCGCACCGTAATACCGAACTTGCCTCTTCCTCTGCGGCCCCACCGATGCCGTTTTCATGCGGAACGGCCCCGCCGGCTCGCAGGGGGGCAGGGATAGCGGCACAAAACCACCACCCTCTCCCCCTGCGACCCTCCACGGCCGCAGAAGATAGGGAGTACGGCGCACCGTAATACCGGCACTCCTCTTCTTCTGCGGCCCCACCACCAGGCGCGTCCGCAGCGGACCGGCTCCTCCAGTCCGCCGGGAGCGCCCCTCCTCGGGCCGGCCTGGCCTCCTGCCCAGCCGGCCCTGGTTGCCTCTTTGCTTCGCCGTGGTCCACCATCCACGGCTACTGAGCCCCACCGCCACGACAAGGCGGGCAACCGTCGGGGGGAACGAGGACGAACTGGCTGAGCCCCAACCTTTTTTTTTTTTTTTTTTTTTTTTTTTTTTTTTTTTTTTTTTTTTTTTTTTTAACGCCAGGAAATACGTTACGTATACCCCGCGATGTTCGGGGGACATCGCGGGGTTATGTGGGACTCCTCTGTGCCTGGGTGGAATTGGCACAGAGTCTACCCACTAAAACCTGGCGATGCCCTCCTTCTGCGCCAATGCGGGGTCGTGGGAATCGCGTGCATAGCTCCACGACCCCGCAGCGCGTGCCGCGTCCGGCCCTCTTCTGTTGCGGCGGCTAGATAGTAAGCCGCCGCCTGCCTTACCGAGAGCTCCCCGGACATAGGGGAGCCTTCCTCTCGGGACCCATAGTGTGGGCGACGATCCCCCGATCGCCACCCACGGGTCTAGGCCTCAACCACTTCCATGGCGGGGGCGGGTTGTTCCGCCCTTGCGCCGCGGCTCGGCTTTTTATGCCGAGACTTTTTAGTGGGAGCCTTCCGCTTCCCTTTCGTGCCGGGGTGCGGCTTGGGCGCTGTAATACAGCCGCTGCTCCCCAGCACGTGCTCCCTAGGCTTGCCTGAGGCCTCGCAGACCGGGCAATTCGGAGCCGCTACACAATCGGGCGCCTTGTGCCCCGGCTTCCCACAGCGGAAGCAATTTCCGCTGAGGTCCACCGTGCACGTGCATTTCTTCGCAAGGTGGCCGGTGTCGAGGCACTTGAAGCACCGCCGGGGCCTTGCAGCCAGCAGTGCTACCCTCGCCGTGACCCAGCCTATTTGCAGCCGCCCAGAACTGATAAGCTTCTTGGCGGCTGCCGTTGGCACACTCATCCAGAGGGATTTGGTGCCTCTGGGACTTACTACTACTTTGCCCGACCTGATGTTGGTGGCCGGGCAATTTCCTTCTTTGGCGGCCGCCTCGATGATTTCGGCGGCCGTTGTTGCGTCGTCCAATCCGGTGATTCGCATCTCCACGCATTTCACCGGACGGGAGACTTTGACGTCCTCGGGACGCAGGACTGCGCGTAGCCGCGCGGCAAATGCGTCGGCTTTCTCAGCGGCCCCCTCACCCTCGATGGAAAGGAGGCGTGCACCAGTTTGGGCCAGGCGGAAGCCGAGCCTGGGGATATTGAGTTCCCCTAGGTCGATTTTCGCTCTGGCCTCACTGAGCACCTTCGCGTAGGTCACCCCCCTTTCTGCAGCCCCCGCTTCTAAAGTGAGGGTTACTGCTGCTGTTTTGGGGGGGCGAAGCCTTGTCTTCTTCTTTCTAGGGGCAGCTGTGGCTGGTTTAGCCGCCCCTTTCTTCTTGGCCTTGCGCGGACCTGTTGTGGTCCACGGGGCCTCAGCGGGGGAGGGGCTGGTGTTCACCCCCCCTTGCGCCGCCTCCTGAGCGGCCATTGATGGCCGCTTCTTCTTTTTTGGCTTTTTAGCCTTTGGCTGGACCGGTGCAGTCGGCGCCGCTTGGGGGGGCGCTGCACTTGTTCCAGCCATCTCCGCGTATGTGGGCACCGTCGCCTTTTTGGGCTTCGGCGCCTTGTTACTTCCGGTGGCCGCCGGCGGGGCGCTGACACAGGTGTTCACAGCGTCTGCCGCCAGCGGAGGTCTCCTCCGCGGCTCCGGCAAGAGTCTGTCCTCAAGTCCGGCCAGCCTGGCGTTGAGCATGTTGCCGAAGGTCTCCATGTTGGATCGGGAGACCTCCGTCAACAGCTCACGCATTTCTTCTTGTACGGGGCGGGTGTTATTAGCCCGTCTGCGCAACTCTTCGAGTTCGCGTCCCATTCGCGTCACTTGTTCTTGGAGGCGTGAGTTCTGGGCCTCCAACCTCGCCAGATCTTCTGTAGTGGAGCGGCTTCTCATCTCGGCGACAGCAGATTTGATGGCCGCCACCGATTCCTTGAGGCACTTTTGAAATGTGCCTTTAAGGTTAGAGGACCTCACGGCGACCATTGTGATGGCCTCCAGTGAAGTCTCCACTGTTTTGGCCAGGGCAGCGCTCGACTGCTCCGACTCGGCATCTCCGGTTATGACAGGGGTTGCGCGGGGTGATGTTCGCGCCTCCCTTGCCGCTCTCGTCATCTCTGCCACCTCGACCTCGGCCTGAAGTCGAAGCGCCTCCTCCTTCGCTCTGTTTAGCTCGGCTTGAGCCTTAGCCAGACCAACATACTGGCCGGTCGTTGGCGGCCGGCCGCGTCCCTTCTTAGGTTTAGGCACCGCCCCTTTACTAAGGGACGGCACAATGTCTTCGTCCGTGTTTTTCCTCTTGCGAGGTTTGTCCAATCCGGTAGTGGACTCCCCGGAGTCTAGCGACATGGTGCTGTACACCGAGGAGTCCGAGAGATAGTCATCACTATCCCTCATAGAAGCAGGTCCAGGTTTGAGCGGCGGTGCCATCACGTCGCGCAACACTACGCGTGGCACGCGCACCGTGTCCGTGTCATTTTCCTTTTCGGGTGGGGTGAGTCTCAGCTCGCGCTCATACTGCACGCGAGCGAGCCCCTCCGTATCACCCCTCTCCTTCTTTCTTTGTAGTAGTCTCAGCAGCCGCTGCACACCATCAGGCTGCGGCTGCGAGAAATCTACGTCCTCGTCCGTTAAAGGCTCTGTTCCCGGTGCGGTTAGGGGCACCGAGCTCGGCCTATTCTGCGCCATCGCGCCTCCCTCCTTCATCTCTCCCGCCTTCTTCTCTACCTCCACTGCAATAGGTGCCCCCCCCGTATACGTGGGGCGACCCCCCGCCGAAGCGGGAGTGTGGGATTCCCTCCGAAGAGGACCCACCCGGGGAATGTTATCCTTATTGCAACTTTCCATCTTTGTCAATTGTGGGCTGAGTCTGACCCGATCCAATAGGGGGGATTCTGCCCCAGTGCCCTCACGACGAAACCGCCCGTTCGCCACGCATCCCAAGGCCGGGCACCACAATCCAAGGATTAGGGGCCGTATAAGCCCATCCATCACCATTCAAACAAAACCTAACACGCAAAACCTAACACACACGCACGAAAGAGTAAATAAAAGAGAAAAGATAGAAAGCAAAAGGTGTTGAAAGATAGACGAAATAAATAAAACAATGCAAAAAGAAGAGTAAACTATAAAAAGGTGGTGAAAGATAGAGAAAGACCGGCGTTCAGCCGCCTGAGTACCTCACCCCGTGTAAAAGGCGGAGTGGCGCACTCAGGCGTTGCCCAGGGACACCAACGTGGAGGAACCGGTATCGTCCCCAGCCCCAACCTTCGGGGGGAAATTCGTTACGAATCCCCCGCTGCCCCCGGGGGAAGGCAGCAGGGGTATGTCGGACTCCCCCGGTGCGAGATGGAATGCACCGGGGTTTACCGACTAAAACCCCCCGATGCCCTTCTTCAGCGCCAATGCGAGGCCGTGGGAATCGCGAAGCATAACTCCACGACCCCGCAGCGCGTGCCGCGACCGGCCCTCTTCTGTTGCGGCGGCTTGGTGTTGTGCCGCCGCCTGCCTTCACCGAGAGCTCCCCGGGCATAGGGGAGCTTTGCGCTCGGGACCCATAGTGTGAGCGGCGATCCCCCGATCACCGCCCACGGGTCTAGGCTTCTACTTCCATACTGGCGGGGGCGGGTGGAACCGCCTTTGCGCCGGCCTTGGGCTTTTTAAGCCGGGCCTTGGAAGGAGCCTTCCTCTTCTTATTCGTGCCGGGGGGCGGCTTGGTTGCTGTAATACAGCCGCTGCTCTCCAGCACGTGCTCCTTCGGCTTGCTTACGGCCTCGCAGGCCGGGCAATTCGGAGCCGCTTCGCACTCTGGTGCTTTGTGCCCCGGTTTCCCGCAGCGGAAACAATTCCGACTGAGGTCCACCGGGGACTTGCACTGCACCGCCAGGTGGCCGGTGTCGAGACAGCGGTAACACCGCTTGGGCCTCGCGGCCAGCAGTGTCACCCCCGCAACGACCCAACCTATCTGCAGCCGCCCAGAGCTGGTAAGCTTTTTGGCGGCTGCCATCGGAACGCTGAGCCAGAGGCTTCTCGTACCCCTTGGGCCCACGACAATTCTGCCCGACCGGATATTGGTGGCCGGGCAATCTCCTTCTTTAGCGGCCGCCTCGATGACATCGGCGGCCGTCGTCGCGTCATCCAGCCCGGTGACGCGCAATTCCGCACATTTTACCGGGCGGGCAATCTTCACGGTGTCGGGGCTAAGGGTCGCTCGCAGCCTCACGGCCAAAGCGTCCGCCTTTTCGCTAGCCCCCTCTCCCTCAACCGACAGGATGCGCGCACCTGTTTTGGCCAGACGGAAGCCGAGTCTGGGGATGTTCAGCTCCCCAAGATCGATCTTCGACCTGGCCTCGCGCAGCACCTTCTCGTAGGTCGCCCCCTTCTCCGCAGCACCCGTCTCTAGAGTGAGAGTGATTGCCGCTGTTGTGGGGGGGCGAAGCCTTGCCTTCTTCTTCCTTGGGGCGGCCTTGGGTGTTCTAACCGCCCCTTTCTTCTTTCCAGCCTTGCGTGGACCGACGGTGGTCCACGGGGCCTCGGCGGGGTAGGGGTTGATGTTCTCCCCACCCTGTGCCGCTTCTCTTGCGGCCATTGTGGGCCGCTTTTTCTTCTTTTTTGGCGGGGCCGGTGCAGGCGGTGCCTCTTTTGGGGCCACTGCAACCGGTGCCGTCACTTCCGCATAGGTGGGCGCCGTTGCCTTTTTGGGCTTCGGCGCCTTTTTCGCCGGTGCCGTCGTTGATGGAGCACCGACGGGAACGTCCGTGCTGTCCGCCGCCAGCGGCGGTCTTCTTCTAGGCTCGGGAAGGAGTCTATCCTCCAACCCAGCCAACCTAGCATTCAGCATGTTGCCGAAGGTCTCGATGTTTGAGCGCGAGACCTCCGACAACAGCTTCTGCAAGTCGTCAGCGGTAGGCTTGGACGCTTGCCTCCGTAGCTCCTCCAGCTCTCGCCGCATAGCGTCAATTTGCTGTTGAAGCTTGTGGTTGTGTGCTTCCAGAGCCCGCAGTTCGTCGTTTTGGGAGCGGTTCCTTATCTCGTTGACGGCCACCTTAATGTTGGCGACCGCCTCCTTTAGGAACCGCTGGTAAGTCCCCTTCAAATTGTTGGACTTACTGGCGACCATAGTGATGGTCTCCAGTGACCTTTCTACGCTCGCGTTTAGTGCCGCGCTCGTACTCTCCTGCTCGCCTTCGCCAGGTGTAAGGCTTGGGCGGGGGGAGGCTCGTATTTCCCTTGCCGCCCGTGCCGTCTCGGCAATTTCCCTCTCTGCCTCTAAACGGAGGCTCTCTTCTTTCTGGCGGTTATATTCGGCTTGGGCCTTCGCTAGGCCGACGTATTGGCCGGTAGATAGTGGCCGGCCACGTCCTTTTTTAGCCTTAGGTACCGCCCCTTTGCTAAGGGACGGCACATCGTCATCATCGGTTTTCCTCTTTCGAGGTGCGTCACGATCGGCAATGACGGGCAACCCCTCGGAGTCCAGTGACATGCAAGACATATCACTGGAGTCCGAGAGGTAGTCGTCGCTGTCAAGTCCGGTTAGGCGATCGGGGATCCGCGCGCGCGTAAGCAACACGAGCGGTACGCGCGGTGCGGGTGCGCTGGAATTCCCCGCCGCTACTGTCTCTGTCTTTATGGAGGGAGGGAGGATCAACTCACGCTTGTGCTGAACGCGCGCGAGCCCCTCCGTGTCACCTCGAAGTTTCTTCCGGTGAAGCAGCCTAAGGAGCCGCTCCCTGCCGTTCTCCACAGGCTGCGAAAAATCGACATCCTCGTCTGTCAATAATTGGTCCGCCGCCGGTGCGGTTAGGGGCACCGGCTCCGGATCCGCGCGTGTTGTCGCGCCTTCACCTTTACTCGCCGTCGCAACGGCCTCCGCACTCCCACTCGTAATGGTGGCACCCCCCGTATACGTGGGCCAGACCTCCCCTTTCGGAGAGGTGCGGGATTCCCCGACATTGTCGGGACCCGCCCGGGGACAATTTTTCTCATTACGGACCTCCATAGCTGTCATTTGTGGACTGATTTCTGGCCCGATCAATTAGGGGTGATTCTGCCCCAGTGCCCTCGGGACGAGACCGCCTGCTCGCCATGCATCCCATGGCCGGGCACCACAAACCTTGGATTAGGGGCTGTAAAAGCCCATTCATCACCATTCAGAACAAAAACCAAACACGCTAAACCTAACACGCACGCACAGAAGAATAAATAAAAGAGAAAAGATAGAAAGAAAAGGTGTTGAAAGATAGAGAAATAAATAAAACAATGCAAAAAAGAAGAGTAAACTATAAAAAGGTGGTGAAAAGATAGAGAAAGACCGGCGTTCAGCCGCCTGAGTACCTCACCCCGTGTAAAAAGCGGAGTGGCGCACTCAGGCGTTGCCCAGGGACACCAACGTGGAGGAACCGGTATCGTCCCCTCCCCAGCCCCAACCTAACCTAACCTAACCTAACCTAACCTAACCTAACTTAACCTAACCTAACCTAATTTTTTTTTTTTTTTTTTTTTTTTTTTTACGAGAGGAAATACTTTTCGTATACCCTGCTGCCCCCGGGGGAGGGCAACAGGGTTATGTGAGACTCCCCCGGTGCTGATGGAGGTGCACCGGGGTTTACTCACTAAAACCTCTCGATGCCCTCCTTCGGCGCCAAACACGGGGCCGTGGGGATCGCGGAAGCATTCTTCCACGACCCCGCAGCGCTTGCCGCAACCGGCTCACTTCTTTTGCGGCGGCTAGGTGAAATGCCGCCGCCTGCCTCTCCGAGAGCTCCCCGGGCATTGGGGAGCTGACCGTCTCGGGGCCCATAGTGTGAGCGGCGATCCCCCGATCACCGCCCACGGGCCTAGGCTTCCATCACCTCTATGGCGGGGGTGGTCGGAGCCGCCCTTGCGCCGGCCTTGGGCTCTTTGAACCGGGCCTTCTTGGTGGGAGCCTTACTCTTCCTCTTGGGGGCCGGCTTCTTCGCAGCTCCGACACAGCCGCTGCTGCCCAGCACGTGCCCCCTCTCCTCTTTGCCGACGGCCTCGCACAGGAAGCAGTTGGGCGCTTCCCCGCACTCGGCCGCCTTGTGCCCCGGTTTCCCGCAGCGGAAACAGCTCCGGCTACGGTCGACCGGGCACTGGCACTTCGATGCTACGTGGCCTGTGTCCATGCAGCGAAAGCAGCGCTTAGGCCTCGCGGCCAGCAGCGCCACCCTCGCGGACACCCATCCTACACGCAGCCGCCCAGAGCTGGTTAGCCTCTTGGCAGCCGCGACCGGGACGCGCATCCATAAGGATCCGTCCCCCCATGGCCCCACTCTAATTTGGCCCGACCTGATGTCGCCAGGCAAACATCCTCCTTCACGTGCGACTGCCTCGATGACATCGGCAGTCGTCACTGAGTCATCCAGCCCGGCGATGCGCATTTCGACGCACCTCACCGGGCGGGCGACTTTCACGTCTTCCGGCTTCAGGACTGTCCTGAGCCTAGCGGCAAAGGCGTCCGCCTTGTCCTGCGCATCCTCTCCAGCAATGGTGAGGACGCGCGCTCCCGTCTCAGCCAGGCGGAAACCGAGCCTGGGGATGCCAAGTTCCCCCAGGTCGATCGCCGCTTTAGCCTCGGCCAACACCTTGGCGTATGTTACCCCTCTTTCCGCAGCGCTCACCCCCAGAGTGAGGGTGACCGCCGCAGTCGTAGGGGGACGAAGTTTCGCCTTCTTCTTCTTTTTCTTCTTTGGGGCGGCTTTGGCTGGTGTAGCCGCCCCCTTCTTCTGCTTGGCCTTGCGTGGACCTACGGTGGTCCACGGGGCCTCGGCGGGGCAGGGGTTGCTGTTATCCCCCCCGTGCGCCGCATCTTGAGCGGCCATTGATGGCCGCTTCTTCTTGGCCTTTTTCTTTTTGGCCTTGGGCGGGACCGGAGCAGCCGGAGCCTCTTTAGGGGCCGGTGCACTCGGTGCCGCCATCTCAGCATATGTTGGCACCGTTGCCCTTTTGGGCTTCGGCGCCTTTATACCTCCGGTCGCTGGCGTGGTGCCAACATCGGCACTATCCGCCGCCAGCGGTGGCCTTCTCCTCGGCTCTGGTAGGAGCCTGTCCTCAATGCCAGCCAACCTCGCATTCAGCATGTTGCCGAAGGTCTCGATATTAGAGCGCGAGACCTCCGACAACATCTGTTGCAAGTCGTTGGTGGCGGACTTGGTCGCCTGGCGACGCAGCTCCTCGAGCTCCCGGCGCATTGCGTCGAGTTGCTGTTGCAACCGCTCGTTCTGGGCTTCTAGTGCCCTGATCTCTTCGCTTTCACCGCGGCCCCTCAATTCGGCGAAGGTTGCCCTTAGGTTGACAACAGCCTCTTTGAGGTGCCGCTGAAACGTCCCTTTTAGATTTTGGGACCTCGTGGCGACCATGGTTATCGCCTCCAACGAGGCCTCAACGCCCTTGGTCAGAGCGTAGCTGGTCTGCTCTGACCTGTCTCCTCCGGTAGCTGTGGCGGGGCTTGCGCAGATGGACGCGCGCGCCCCCCGTGCAGCTCTCATCGTTTCGGCGACCTCCTCTGCGGCCTGAAGCCGAAGAGCTTCCTCCTTCTCCCTATTAAGCTCGGCCTGCGCCTTGGCCAGACCAACGTATTGGCCCGTGGTCGGTGGGCGGCCGCGTCCTCGTTTGGGCTTGGGTACCGCTCCCTTACTAAGAGGCGGCACACCGTCATCGTCAGGTTTCCTCTTACGAGCCATGTCACGTCCGGGTATTGCGGGCAACCCCTCAGAGTCCAGCGATAAGGCGCTGGAGTCCGAGAGGTAGTCCTCGCTGTCACAGTCTGTGGAGGGTGGTTCGGGCATCAGCGCACGCGTGAGCATCACGCGTGGCATTCCTACCGTGTCCCCCCTCAATGCCTTCTTTCTTAGAAGTTCAAGCAACCGGCTCCTGCCATCAGGGACCGGTTGCGAGAAGTCGGTGTCTTCGTCCGTTAATTTGCCCGACTCTGACGCGGTGATGAGCGTCAGCTTCGGGCCAGAGTGCGCAATCGCACCACTCTCCTTTTTCCTCGTCCCTCCACAACCTCCTCCTCTCCACTCGTAACGGTTGGCCCCTCCGTATACACGGGCCTGACTTCCCCCTTCGGGGAAGTGTGGGATTCCCCAGCATCGCTGGGACCCACCCGGAGAATACTTTCACTGTTACGACTTTCCATCCTCAAATCTCCGACACCCCGGGTCGCGGTCTCTTTTTTCGGGGGTGAGCTCCCCCATCAGAAGAGTTAAAACAAAAAGAAAGATAGTTAGAGATGAAAGAAAAGCTGGTGAAAGATAGAAAAACAAAACAAACGATGCAAAACACAAGAAAGTTACTTAAAGAGATGGTGAAAGATAGTGAAGAAAAGAGATAGTGCCAGCCTTCAGCCGCGTAGGTACCTCACCCCGCAAAAGACGAGGTGGCGCACCCAAGCGTTGCCCAGGGCCACGAACGAGGACGAACTGGCTGAGCCCCAACCTAACCTAACGTTTTTTTTTTTTTTTTTTTTTTTTTTCCCGGGGGGAAATACGTTACGTATCCCCCGCCGCCCCCGGGGGAGGGCGGCAGGGGTATGACGGGCTCCCCCGGCGCGAGATGGAGTGCGCCGGAGTTTACCGTCTAAAACCCCCCGATGCCCACCTTCAGCGCCGTTCGCGGGGTCGTGGGAATCGCAAGGCATTCTTCCACGACCCCGCAGCGCGTGCCGCATCCGGCTCTCTCCCACTGCGGCGGCTGATGACGTGCCGCCGCTACCTCTCCGAGAGCTCCCCGGACATTGGGGAGCTTTCCTCTCGGGGCCCATAGTGTGGGCGGCGATCCCCCGATCACCGCCCACGGACCTAGGCTACGACCTCCATGGCGGCGGGGGCGGGTTGAGCCGCCCTTGCGCCTTGGGCTTGCGGCCTCTTGAGCCGGGCCCTGGAGGGAGCCTTACTCCTCACACCTCGGCCGCAGAGGATAGGGCAAGCGGCGCACCGCAATACCGAACTTGCCTCTTCCTCTGCGGCCCCACCGATACCGTTTCTATGCGGAACGGCCCCGCCAGCTCGCAGGGGGGTAGGGATAGCGGCACAAAACCACCACCCTCTCCCCCTGCGACCCTCCACGGCCGCAGAAGATAGGGAGTACGGCGCACCGTAATACCGGCACTTCTCTTCTTCTGCGGCCCCACCACCAGGCGCGTCCGCAGCGGACCGGCTCCTCCAGTCCGCCGGGAGCGCCCCTCCTCGGGCCGGCCTGGCCTCCTGCCCAGCCGGCCCTGGTTGCCTCTTTGCTTCGCCGTGGTCCACCATCCACGGCTACTGAGCCCCACCGCCACGACAAGGCGGGCAACCGTCGGGGGGAACCTAACCTAACCTTTTTTTTTTTTTTTTTTTTTTTTTTTTTTTTTTTTTTTTACGCCAGGAAATACGTTACGTATACCCCGCGATGATCGGGGGGTCATCGCGGGGTTATGTGGGACTCCTCTGTGCCTGGGTGTAGTTGGCACAGAGTCTACCCACTAAAACCTGGCGATGCCCTCCTTCGGCGCCAATGCGGGGTCGTGGGAATCGCATGACCATAACTCCACGACCCCGCAGCGCGTGCCGCGTCCGGCCCTCTTCTGCTGCGGCGGCTAGTTGGTGTGCCGCCGCCTGCCTTACCGAGAGCTCCCCGGGCATTGGGGAGCTTTTCTCTCGGGACCCATAGTGTGGGCGACGATCCCCCGATCGCCACCCACGGGTCTAGGTCTCAACCACTTCCATAGCGGGGGCGGATGTTTCCGCCCTTGCGCCTTTGGCCTTGGGCTTCTGCCGGGCCTTTTTTGTGGGAGCCTTCCTCTTAGTGCCGGGAGGCGGCTTATTCGCTGCTATTATGCAGCCGCTACTCCCCAGCACGTGCTCCTTCTGCTCCTTGCCAGCAGCCTCACATGCTACGCAGTTTGGTGCCGCTGAACATTCGAGCGCCTTATGACCCGGTTTCCCACAGCGGAAGCAGTTCCGACTGAGGTCCACCGGGCATGGGCATTTCACGGCCAAATGGCTAGTGTCTAGGCATCGGTAGCACCGCCTAGGCCTTGCGGCCAGCAATGCTACCTTTGCTGTGACCCAGCCGATCTGCAGCCGCCCGGAGCTGGTAAGCTTTTTGGCGGCTGCGATTGGAACACTGAGCCAGAGGCTTCGGGAGCCCCTGGGACCTACAACAATTTTGCCCGACCTGATGTTGGTGGCCGGGCAATTACCTTCTCTAGCGGCCGCTTCGATGACCTCGGCGGCCGTTGTCGCATCGTCCAGCCCGGTGACTCGCATTTCGACGCACTTCACCGGGTGGGAGATTTTCACGTCCTCAGAGCGCAGGACCGCACGTAGCCTCTCAGCAAATGCGTCTGCCTTCTCCGTGGCCCCCTCTCCCTCGATAGAGAGGAGGCGAGCACCTGTTTGAACCACGCGGAAGCCGAGCTTGGGGATGTTAAGCTCCCCAAGATCGATCTTCGCTCTGGCCTCACTTAGCACCTTTGCGTAAGTCACCCCCCTTTCTGCAGCCTCTGCCTCTAACGTGAGGGTTACTGCCGCCGTTTTGGGGGGGCGAAGTCTCGTCTTCTTCTTTTTGGGGGCGGCTGTGGTTGGTTTAGCCGCCCCTTTCTTTTTGGCCTTGCGTGGACCTATGGTGGTCCACGGGGCCTCTGTAGAAGCGGGGGTGGTAGTCTCCCTCGCTTGCGTCGCCTCTTGAGCGGCCATTGATGGCCGCTTCTTCGATTTCCGGGCCTTCTTTTTGGCCTTAGGCGGGGCCGGCGCAATCGTAGCCTCTTTGGGGGCCACTGCGCTCGGTGCCAGCAACACTTCCGTTGTGCTCGCCGTCGCCTTATTCTGTGACTTCGGCGCTTTCTTCGTCGGCTTCGCTGCCGGTGGGATGTCAACCGGAGCGTCGGCATTATCCGCCGCCAGCGGCGGTCTTAGTCTTGGCTCGGGTAAGAGCCTACCTTCTAGCCCAGCCAGTCTTGCATTCAGCATGTTGCCGAAGGTCTCGATATTGGAGCGCGAGACCTCCGACAACAGCTGTTGCAGGTCGTGGGTGGCGGGCCTGTTCGCCTGACGACGTAGCTCCTCCAGCTCGCGGCGCATTGAGTCCACTTGCTGTTGGAGCCGCTCGTTTTGGAGTTCAAGGGCCCGCAGTTCGTCCGTATGCCCGCGGCCTCGCAGTTCCGTGACGGCCGCTTTGATATTGGCGACCGCCTCCTTGGGAACCGCTGATAAGTCCCCTTCAGGTTTTGTGACTTCGTGGAAACCATCATTACGGTCTCCAACGAAGTCTCGACACTTTTCATGAGAGCGGCGCTGGTCTGCTATGATCTATCTATGCCTATTGAGACAGGGCTTGCGCGGAGTGCTGTGCACGTCTCCCTTGCTGCCCTAGCCGAATCCTTCTCCTTATTCAATTCGGCCTGCGCCTTCGCCAAGCCAACATACTGGCCTGTCGTCGGCGGCCTTCCGCGTCCTCTTTTGGGTTTAGGTACCGCCCCTTTACTGAAGGACGGTACCGAGTCAAAGTCTGGTTTCCTCTTGCGAGGTCTGTCTAGTCCGGTGGTGGACTCCCCGGACTGCAGCGACATAGTGCTGCAGACCGAGGAGTCAGAGAGATAGTCGTCGCTATCCCTCATAGAGTCTGGTCCTTTGGGCGGCGGTGCCATAACATCGTGCAGTAACACGCGTGGCACGCGCGCCATCTCCGTTACGTCATCATCGGAGGACGGGATTCTGAGCTCGCGTTCTAACTGGACGCGCGCGAGTCCCTCAGTGTCTCCCCTTTCCTTTTTCCTTTGGAGGAGTCTTAACAGCCGCTTCACTCCATTAGGCTGCGGCTGAGAAAAGTCAACCTCCTCATCCGTCAGAAGGTCCGTTCTCGACGCGGTTAGGTGCGCCGGGCTCGGCCTGTTTTGCGCCGTTGCGCCTTCCTCCTTTCTTTCTCCCGCCTTCTCCTCCTCCGCTAACGTACTATGTGGCCCCCCCGTATACACGGGCCGATCCCCCGCCGAAGCGGGAGTGTGGGATTCCCCATCGCTGGGACCCACCCGGGGAGTAGTTTTCATAATACGGACCTCCATAACTGTCATTTGTGGACTGATTTCTGGCCCGATCAGATAGGGGTGATTCTGCCCCGGTGCCCTCGGGACGAGCCGCCTGCTCGCCACGCATCCCACGGCCGGGCACCACAAACCCTGGATTAGGGGCCGTAAAAGCCCATCCATCACCATTCAGATCAAAAACCTAACACGCAAAACCTGACACACACGCACAGAAGAATAAATAAAAGAGAAAAAGATAGAAAGAAAAGGTATTGAAAGATAGAGAAAATAAATAAAACAAAGCAAAAGAAGAGTAAACTATAAAAAGGTGGTGAAAGACAGTGAAAGACCGGCGTTCAGCCGCCTGAGTACCTCACCCCGTGTAGAGAGCGGAGTGGCGCACCCAGGCGTTGCCCAGGGACACCAACGTGGAGGAACCGGTATCGTCCCCAACCTAACCTAACCTAACCTTTTTTTTTTTTTTTTTTTTTTTTTTTTTTTTTTTTTTTTTTTTTTTTTTGACGGGGGGAAATACGTTACGTATCCCCCGCAGGGGTATGACGGGCTCCCCCGGCGCGAGATGGAGTGCGCCGGGGTTTACCGTCTAAAACCCCCCGATACCCATCTTCAGCGCCAATGGAGGGGCCGTGGGAAACGCGAGAGCATTCTTCCACGACCCCCCAGCGCGTGCCGCATCCGGCTCCCTTCTAATGCGGCGGCCTGGTGTTATGCCGCCGCTTGCCTCTCCAAGAGCTCCCCGGGCATTGGGGAGCTTTCCTCTCGGGGCCCATAGTGCGGGCGGCGATCCCCCGATCACCGCCCACGGGCCTAGGCGTCCAACTCCATGGCGGGGGCGGACGGAACCGCCCTTGCGCCGTTGGCCTTGGGCTTTTTAAGCCGGGCCTTCTGGGTTGGCGCCTTTCTCTTCACGCCGGGAGGCGGCTTAGCGACACAGCCGCTTCCTCCCAGCACATGCGCCTTCTCCGCCCTGCCGGCAGCCTCGCACAGGAAGCAGTTGGGCGCTTCCCTGCACTCGGCCGCCTTGTGCCCCGGTTTCCCGCAGCGGAAACAGCTCCGGTTGCGGTCCACCGGGCACTGGCACTTCGCCGCCACGTGGCCGGTGTCCTGGCAGCGGAAGCAGCGCTTAGGCCTCGCGGCCAGCAGCGCCACTCTCGCCGACACCCAGCCAACCCGCAGCCGCCCTGAGCTTGTGAGCTTCTTGGCGGCCGCGACCGGGACACGCATCCACAATGATGCGTCCCCGCGTGGCCCTACCGTCAATTGGCCCGACCTGATGTCGTCGGCTGAGCACTCTCCTTCTTTTGCGACCGCCTGGATGACGTCGGCGGCCGCTATTGAGTCGTCCAGCCCGGCCACGCGGATCTCCGCGCACAGGACCGGGCGGGCGACTTTTACGTCTTCCGGTTTTAGGACAGCCTTTAGCCTCGTGGCGAAGGCGTCCGCCTTTTCTTGCGCCCCCTCACCGGCGATGGTGAGGACACGCGCTCCGGTCTCGGCCAGGCGGAAACCGAGCCTGGGGATGCCGAGTTCCCCCAGGTCGATCGCCGCTCGGGCCTCGGCCAACACCTTGGCGTACGTCACCCCCCTTTCAGCAGCGTTCGCCCCCAGGGTGAGGGTGACCGCCGCAGTCGTGGGAGGGCGAAGTTTCGCCTTTTTTTTTTCTTTGGGGCGGCTTTGGCTGGTGTAGCCGCCCCCTTCTTCTTCTTGGCCTTGCGTGGACCTGCAACTGTCCACGGGGCCTCGGCGGGGGAGGGGTCGATGTACTCCCCCCCTTGCGCCGCTTCCTGAGCGGCCATTGATGGCCGCTTTTTCTTTCTCGCCTTCTTCTTGGCCGGTGCAGGCGGTGCCTCTTTTTGGGGGACCGCCGCACGTGCCGTCGTCACCTCCGCGTACGTTGGCGCCGTCACCTTTTTGGGCTTCGACGCCTTCGTTCTTTCCGCCGGCGGCGGGGTGCTGGATGGGATGTCAGCACTGTCTGCAGCCAACGGTGGCCTTCTCCTCGGCTCTGGTAGGAGTCTGTCCTCGATGCCTGCCAACCTCGCATTCAGCATGTTGCCGAAGGTCTCGATATTAGAGCGCGAGACCTCCGACAACATCTGTTGCAGTTCGTTGGTGGCGGGCTTAGATGCCTGGCGACGTAGCTCCTCAAGCTCCCGGCGCATTTCGTCGAGCTGCCGTTGAAGCCTTTCGTTTTGGGCTTCC
Organism: Phengaris alcon alcon; assembly: GCA_037179445.1. NCBI lineage: Eukaryota > Metazoa > Arthropoda > Insecta > Lepidoptera > Lycaenidae > Phengaris > Phengaris alcon. The sequence continues at coordinate 519,175 of JAYRCH010000603.1, read as the reverse complement.
AAAGCCTTCATCTCCTCCGATTGTCCGCGGCCCCTCATTTCGGCGAAAGTTGCCCGTATATTAGCAACTGCCTCTTTAAGGTGCCGCTGAAATGTCCCTTTCAAATTTTGGGACCTCGTGGCGACCATGGTTATCGCCTCCAGCGAGGCCTCAACTCCCTTGGCCAGAGCATGGCTGGTCTGCTCCGACCTGTCTTCTCCAGTGGCTGCGGCGGGGCTTGCGCAGATAGACGCGCGCGCGCCCCGCGCAGTTCTCAACGACTCGGCGACTTCCTCTGCGGCCTGAAGCCGAAGCGCTTCCTCCTTCTCTCGGTTCAATTCGGCCTGCGCCTTAGCCAAGCCGACGTATTGGCCGGTGGTAGGCGGGCGGCAGCGTCCCCGTTTGGCCTTCGGCACCGCACCTTTGCTGGTGAGCGGCGCCGCCTCTGTCTCGTCCGGGTGTAACCGCCGCTTAAGGGGGGTTGTTCGTCCGGTGGGTGCGGGCAATCCCTCGGAGTCCAGAGACATGTCAGTCATGCAGCTGGAGTCCGAGAGATAGTCCTCGCTGTCTCGATCGGGTATGTCACGTCCGTGTTTGGGGGGCGGCATGATCACGTCGCGCGTGAGTAGCACGCGCGGCAGATCCGGGTCGCCCCTTAGTTTCTTCTTTTGCATTAACTTCAGTAGCCGCTGAACCCCGTTGGGCTGCGGCTGACTGAAGTCAACGTCCTCGTCTGTTAATAAGTCCGCCGCCGGCGCGGTAAGGTGCGCCAGCTTCGGACTCGGTAGCGCCCTAGCGCCCGTCTCTTTTTGCGTCATCACTATGACCTCCTCCTCAACCCTCGCACTAGTTGGCCCCTCCGTATACGCGGACCTGACCCCCGCCGAAGCAGGGGTGTGGGATTCCCCATCGCTGGGACCCACCCGGAGATTATTTGTACTATTGCGACCTTCCATACTGCTAACTACGACACCCCGGGTCGCGGTCTCTTTTTTCGGGGGTGAGCTCCCCCATCAGAAGAGTAAAATAAAAAAAAAAAAAAAAAAAAAGGAAAGATAGTTGGAGATGAAAGAAAAGGTGGTGAAAGATAGAAAAACAAAATAAAAGTAATGCAAAAACAAGAAAGTTAAAACAAAATAGGTGGTGAAAGATAGAGAAAAAAAGATAGATAGCGCCAGCCTTCAGCCGCGTGAGTACCTCACCCCGCAAAAGACGGGGTGGCGCACCCAAGCGTTGCCCAGGGCCACGAACGAGGACGAACTGGCTGAGCCCCAACCTAACCTTTTTTTTTTTTTTTTTTTTTTTTTTTTTTTTTTTTTTTTTTTGGGAGGGGAATACGTTACGTATCCCCCGCCGCCCCCGGGGGAGGGCAGCAGGGGTATGTCGGACTCCCCCGGGGCAATGGTGATGAAGAGCGCCGAGGTTTACCGACTAAAACCCCTCCATGCCTCATTCTGCGCCTATGCGGGGTCATGGGAACTGCGTGATACTACTACCACGACCCCGCAGCGCTTGCCGCGTCCGGCCCCCTTCTTCGCGGCGGCTATTTCGTATGCCGCCGCCTGCTTCACCGAGAGCTCCCCGGGCATTGGGGAGCTGTCCATCTCGGGGCCCATAATGTGGGCGGCGATCCCCCGATCACCGCCCACGGGCCTAGGCTTCCACGTCCATGGCGGGGGCGGTCGGTGCCGCCCTTGCGCCTTTGGCCTTGGGCTTTTGCCGGGCCGTCGATGCCGGAGCCTTACTCTTCGTCATTTTGTTGGGGGGCGGCTTGGCTGTTATACAGCCGCTGCTCCCCAACACGTGGTCCCGCCTCTCCTTGCTCAGCGCCTCACACACGGGGCAATTGGGTGCCGCCGTGCAATCGGGCGCCTTGTGTCCCGGCTTCCCACAGCGGAAACAGCTCCCACTGAGGCCCCACCGGGCACGAGCACTTACTCGCCAAGTGGCCGGTGTCCAGGCAACGGTAGCACCGCCTTGGCCTCGCGGCCAGCAGCACTACCCTCGCCTGGACCCAGCCGACCGGCAGCCGCCCAGAGCTGATGAGCTTCTTGGCGGCCGCGGTTGGTACGCTGAGCCAAAGGCTTCTGGCACCCTTGAGGCCCATCGCAATTCTGCCCGACCGAATGTCGGCGGCCGGGCAGCTACCTTCTCTTGCGACGGCCTCGACGATGTCTGCGGCCGTCGTCGAATCGTCCAGCCCGGTGACGAGAACTTCTGCTCTTTTCACCGGGCGGGCTACTCGCACTACGCTATGGTCTAGGACCATCCTCATCTTCTCGGCCAGGGCGTCCGCCTTCTCTTGGGCCCCCTCTCCAGATATCTGGAAGACCCGGGCGCCCGTTTCAGCCAGGCGGAAGTCGACCTTTGTTATGCCGAGTTCCGCCAGGCTGATCTTCATCTTGGCCTCCTTAAGAATGGAGGCGTATGTCGCCCTCCCCTCCTCGAGCACCCCCTCCTTGAGGGTGAGGGTGATCGCCGCGGTTTTGGGGGCCTTCAATCTTGCCTTCCTTTTCTTGGGGGCTGCCTTTTTGGCGGCGCCCTTTTTCCTCTTCTTCTGACCGCGCCCGCGTGTCACGTCTGTGGTCCGCGGGGCGTCTGTCGCAGGTGGGGCGGTCACAGACGCCCTCGCCTCTTCAGCCTCCTGTGCGGCCAAAGACCTCTTCCTCCCCTTCTTCCCTCCTTTCCTGGGCGGTGCAGGCGCAGTGGGAGCCTGTGTTGGCACCACCGTGCTGCCGCCGCTCCACTCCTCTCCCCGGCCGCTGCCTTTTTCGGCTTTGGCCGCTCCCTCTCCTTCGACACTTCGGCGCTCGGCGCGGGTGCCGGGGCCATGTCACCCCGGACCACGTCCGCCGCAAGCGGAGGCCTTCTTCGGGGCTCCGGCAGGAGACGGTCCTCCAGACCGGCCAGCCTAGCGTTGAGCATATTGCCGAAGGTCTCTATGTTTGCTCTAGAGACCTCCGCCAATAGCTCACGCATGTCGCTATCCTTGGGGCGGGAGGCCTGTTTGCGCAGCTCGTCGAGCTCCTGGCGCAATTTGGCCATTTGCTCTTCGAGGCGCTTGTTGTGGGCCTCCAGCTTTGCCACCTCCTCTGTCGCGGTGCGACATCGTACCTCGTTGAAGGCCGACGCGATAGTCACCACTGCCTCCTTTAGGTACCTTTGATAGGTACCTTTGAGATTGGAGGACGTTGTGGCGACCATGTAGACGGTCTCCAACGAGGCCTGCACTGCTCCGACCAGCGCAGCGCTCGTCCGCTCCGACGCTTCTTCTCGCGTAGGAGAAGTAGCGGGGAGTCTGGTGGGGGAGGGGCTAGAACGGATGAGCGCTCCAGCATTCCTCGCCCCACGAGCCACTGCGGCGACTTCCTCCTCGGCCTGGAGCCGAAGGGCCTCCGCCTTTTCTCTATTTAAGTCGGCCTTTGCCTTGGCCAGGCCGACATACTGGCCGGTCATCGGCGGCCGGCCACGTCCTCGTTTGGGTTTGGGCGCCACCCCCTTACTGATGGGCGGCGCCATGTCCTCATCCGTATTACGCCGCTTACGGGCAGTCCTGTCCGGGTTTGCGGGCAGCCCCTCGGAGTCCAGCGACATGTTAGACACGCTGCTGGTATCCGAGGGACAGTCCTCGCTGTCTACGTCTGTGGATGGAGGTTTGGGGCGGGCGCCAGGCATGCGTTCTAGGTACACGCGCGGCAACCCCCCCGTATCCCTCCTTTGTGTCCTCTCCGGTAGTGGGGCCGTCTCCGGTGCGGTAAGGTGCACCGGTTTCGGTCCTGCTTGCGCCATCGCGCCTCCCTCTCCACTACACGCAAGTTGTGCCGCCCCCGTATACGTGCGGCAGACTTCCTCTTTCGAGGAAGTGTGGGATTCCCCGGCATTGCCGGGACCCACCCGGGGAGAATTTTTCAATTTGCGCTTGTCCATTCTCAATTCTCCGACACCCCGGGTCGCGGCCTTTTTTCAGGTGTGAGGTCACCTATCGGAAGAGTTAAATAAAAGTGAAAGATAGCAAGAGAAGAAAGAAAGATGGTGAAAAGATAGAAAAATAAATAAAAACTAAAGCAAAACAAGAAAGTTAAACTAAAAAGGTGGTGAAAGATGGAAGAAGAAAGAAAGATAGAGCCAGCCTTCAGCCGCGTGAGTACCTCACCCCGCAAAGACGGGGTGGCGTACCCAAGCGTTGCCCAGGGGCACGAACGTGGACGCACTGGCAGACCCCCAATAATGGCTAACCTAACCTTTTTTTTTTTTTTTTTTTTTTTTTTTTTTTTTTTTTTTTTTTTTTTTTGATCTCGCAGGGGAAAGGTCATTACGCCCTTCCCGGGTTGGGGGACCCGGGGGTATGTGGGACTCCCGGCGCGACTCGCCGGTTTACCCACTAAAACTGAACCTGCGGATTGCCATCAGCCGCTATAAGGGGAGTGTCCCGGATCTGTCTAGCACAGGACACCCCCCGCGACCGGCCGGTCTACCTCTATAGGGACCGGACTTCCACCACAATTAGGGGCCGCTCCGACAACCTGAAGCGTCCCCCTCGGCGCCGGGACTAGCTAAGCCGGGGAGGTTCCCATCCTCTCCCGGAGCCCCGTTAGACGGAAGTTTGGAGGTTCGCATAACGACGCCTCCGCACTCCCGTCCTACGCCGGCGGAGCGGAACAGAGGATGTATCAATCTCTCTGTCCCGCTCCGCGGCCTCTTTCTGCGATATGACGGATTCGCAGAAAGAGACCGCCGCCTGCCAGGCCTCATCGCTCTCGAGCATGCAGCGCACCACACTCGAGAGCGAGAGGTCCCGCCCAAGCACTGCCACGAGATCGTGGCGCTGCACGGCCCATCGGTCGCACACCTCGAGGGTGTGCTGGGCCGTGTCCTCCGCAGCGCCACATTCATGGCAGGCTGGCGTTGGCTCCCTCCTGGCAACCTTGCACAGGTACGCACCGAAGCATCCATGCCCGGTGAGCACCTGTGCAAGGCGGAAGGTGAGGGGTTTTCGCTTGCGGCGCATCCACGCCGCAAGGACCGGACGCAGTGCCGCGGCCGTATATTGGCCGTACGGCGACTGCTCCAGAACCTCACCCCACCTTCGCAGCAACCACTGTTGCCCCAGCCTCCGCACTCGCAAAAGCTCCTCCCAGGTCGGAAACTCGCCATTCTGTGCCCTCCTCTCTGACGCAAAGAGGTGCACCTCGGCGAGCACCGACGCCTGGAGCTCCCACGGCGGATCTCCAGCCAGGGCAGTGGCTGCCACCCAGGAGACTGTACGGTAGCCCCTGATTACCCTCACCGCTATGACCCGCTGCGCTCTTCGCAGCTGGGCCTTATTGCGAGCGGTGAGGGAATCCGCCCAAATGGGGGCTCCGTACAAGGCTATACTCCGACACACCCCGGAGTATAGCCGCCTGCAGGCTTCGCTGGGCCCTCCTATATTAGGCAGGAGTCGGCCCAGCGCTGACGCCACCCTCACGACCTTCGGCCCCAGTTGTTGGAAATGGGGGCCGAAGGTCCACCTCCCGTCCAGGGTGAGTCCGAGACACTTAAGGGTTGGACTCACCCTGACCTCCGTCTCTCCGATAAGGAGTCGTGCTCCGGGCGGGGGCCCTTTCCTCCCGGGTCCGCGGAAGAGCAGGGCTTCGGTCTTGTTCAAGCGTACCCGAAGCCCCAACCGCTCTATGCGGCTGACTACGAGGGCTGTCCCCTCCTCAGCCAGCCGCGCAGCCTCCTGGTATGTTCGTCCCCGGGACGTGACATAAGTGTCATCCGCATAGCAGATGACACTCATCCCGGGGAAAAGGCCGCTCCGCAGGACCCAGTCGTAGCCGACGTCCCAAAGGTTCGGTCCCAGAACCGAACCCTGGGGGACGCCGCACTCGACTCTCCGCCTCTCTAGGGACCCCGACCGGTCCTCGTACACGATCTCCCTATCGGAGAGATACGCGTTCAACAGCCTCCCGATATACGGAGGCACACCGAAGAAATTTAGTGCCTCCCGTATCACGCTGTGGGGAAGGCTGTTGAAGGCGTTGGCGATGTCCAGCGACACCGCCACCACCACCTCCCTCCCGCGTTCCGCCTCACCTGTCACCGACTTGAGGCGCCCTATCGCGTCGACGGTCGACCGACCGGCCCGAAACCCGAACTGCGAATCTGACAGTCCGGGCCCCGGGCCTTCCTCCAAATGCTGAACAAGACGGGAGGCTAAGATACGTTCAAACGCCTTGCCCGTCTCGTTCAGCAGTACGATCGGCCGCACCGCCGACGCACAGTCCGGTGGTCGCCCGTCCTTTGGCAGCAGGACGACCCGACCCTCCTTCCACGCCTTCGGGAACTGGCCGCACTGAAGACAGCGGTTAAACAGCTCCCGAAGGCTGTCTTCGAGATGCACGAGAGCTATCGACAGAATCCTCCCGTGCACCCCGTCCGGACCGGGCGCCTTCTTCTTGCTACGGAGGCGGGACAGAACCGCCTCCATTTCCGCGTCGGTGACAGGTGGCGGAACACCCTCCACCATCGAGTTCGGCGTCCGTCGGGCCATCCGCGGCGGAGTGAAGCCTACCGGGGGGTCCGGGAACAACTCCCGGACGATGTTCCCCAGTAGCTCTGGCTGGAGCGCTTCCGTCAAGGGGGCCGACTGGGCGCGAAGTTTGTCTCGCGCCCTTTTATACGGTCGACCCCAGGGATCGTTCTCGATCCCCTCTACCAGCTCCAGCCACGCTCGCTCCTTGGCCCGACTGATGGCCAGCTGCAGGATCTCTCGTTTAGCCAAGTAGACCCTGTACAGCCGACCATCCCGCTCCACGTCCTGGGGGCGACACCGCCTGCTGCGAACGTAGGCGCGACGCGCCGCATTGCAGGCGGTGCGAAGGTCGGCCAACTCCGCTGACCACCAATACACCGCCCGTCGAGGTGGGGGAGGTCCCCAAACTCTCGGCATGGCTGCTCGACACACGCTAGAGAGCACGTTGCCGAAACAGCCAGCCATTTCCTCCACCCCCATTCCCTCGCAGGACGGGTGGCTCCAGCGGCCGACGATGGCCGCCTCCTCCGCCAGCTCCCGGTTGAGCTTTGAGAGTGCCCAACGCGGGAACACGCTACGCCCCCTGGACTGCGACGCCGAACTCGATGCGGAGGCTGGAGACACCTCGAACCTTATGTAGCGATGGTCCGAGAGTGTCTCCACCTCCGTTTCCACCCTCCACTCCTCCACCCGACGTGCGACGACGGGAGTGGCGAACGTTAGGTCCACCACTGACGAGCCCGTTCGCCGCACGCACGTCGGGACTGTCCCTTTATTGAGCAGGGACAGCCCCGCGGCCAGCGCCCACTCCTCCACCTCCCTTCCCTTCGGGTTCGTGACTGGAGACCCCCACGCCGAGGACTTGGCGTTGAAGTCTCCCGCCACGATAACGGGGAGGGGTGCTAGCCTCCTCAAGAGCGGCCCCAGAACATCAAGGAACTGTTCCAGGGCCGCCAAATTTCGGTTCGGGGAGAAGTACACGCCTATTACTGCGTACTCTCCCCAAACCGCAACCACGTACCCGGGGCCCCTCATTCTGGGTATGAGGGGGGGTCCAGCGCCTGGTCTCACCACTATGGCGACGGAGCCCTGATCGTCCCCAGCCCAATGCGGCTGGGGAGGTACATAATAGGGCTCTGAGACCACCGCCACGTCAACACCCCACTCCGCTACGGCTTGCAGGAATAGATCCTGGGCCGCAACAGAGTGGTTGATGTTGGCCTGTAAGAAGCTGAGATGTCCTGGCATTATTCTGACATCTCAGCTTCAGGCGCCGCCTGTCCCCTCCCAGATTGAGAGGAGGGAACTTTTCCCCGAGTCACTGGGGGGTTGCATGTTCTGCCCCCCATAACGTGGTCCGCCGGTCTGCTTGCATCGGAGCAGACCGCACACTTTGGACGCGCCGCCTTGCACTCAGACACAATGTGGCCGGGCTCGCCGCAGCGGTAGCATATACCGCTGCGGTCCTTCGATGAGGGGCACAATGCGGCAAAGTGCCCCAGACCCAAGCACCGGAAACAATGCTTGGGGCGCGCATCGACCAGGTGGAGCGAGACTTTGCTCCACCCAACAGCAATGCTACCCAGAGCAACCAGCTTTTTAGCAGCCGTCACTGGGCAGCTCATGCGGGCAAAGCCCGCCCCCATTGCACCCCTCTGTATTTCGCCCACCCAGACCTGGGCGGGGAGGCAGTCAGACTCCCTAGCGGATCTAACACTCTCCACGGTCGCAGAATCCGAGAGACCCGTGAGCTTAAAATCAGCACACCTCATGGGCCTAGAGATCTCCGCCTCCTCTTCCAGAACCTCTGCAAGGCGTGCCGCCAAGGTGTCCGCCTTTTCGTGACTTGAGGAGCCAGGTATCTCAATAAGCCTTGCTCCGGTCGCCGACTGCCGAATCCGGAGAGGACCAATACCCAGCTCCTCCAGCTTAATTCTAGACTCCGCCTTCTGCAAGACGGAGCAGTAAGTCGCCCCCTTCAATGTGGCCTCCGGCCGCAGTTTGACCAAAACGGCCGTTGAGCGAGGCATTACAACCCTTGGCTTTTTCGGGGTTGCGGCCGCTGCTGCTGGAGGCTTAGACGGAGCCTTCTTCTTGGGGGCCTTACGGCGGATGACTTCGGTCCATTCCGCTGTGGAACCCCCAGACGTATGCGCTGCCACCACAGGCATCTCCTTCGAGGTGGAAGGGGCAACGTTGGTCCGCTCCACTGGTTCAGGTCCCTTCCTCTTGCTCTTCTTTGTAGCAGGAGCGGGGGCAGGGCGAACCTCAGGACGCACTGGAAGCGCCGGGAACTCTTCCCGGACCCGACGACGAATCGCCAACGAAGACGAGAGCAACGGTGAGACGTCTCGCACCGGAGCTTCTACTAGCGCAGGAGTGGGTGCAGGAACCTTCTCATTGGCGGGCTTCGTTACGCGGGCCGCTTTATTTTTATCGCCTGCCAAGGGTGGGCGAACCACAACTGGAGGCAGCAGCCGGTCTTCCAATGCCGCCATTCGACCGTCCACCAAGTTGCCCACCAACCTGGCTATATTACTCTCCAGGATGCCCAGCTGCTCGCTGGACATCGGAGAGCGCCTATCCCTCGCCACCTCGGACCGAGCCTCCTCAAAGTCACGCTTGTAGGCGCGAACTTCTTCTCGGAGATTCCCCAACTCACGGCGAAGTCTCCCATTATCCGCCGTGAGGCGGCGAGTCTCCTCCACAACAGTTCGCGCTGCAAGCGCGTCTATTATTGTCCTCACCGCCAGGGTGGCACGCCTTATTTTCTGGGCGTACCCGCCTTTGAGGTTAGTGGACTTGGCCGCAATTCCGAGAATCTCCCCGAGATTCTCCTCGGCGGCTTGCATCAAGTCCTCCGGACCCATCACCTCCACGTCCATATCGAGAGGTCCCGGTGGCGCAGGATTCACCGTGGCCTCCTTCCGATAAACTCCCTTTTCTAGGGAGGCAAAAAATTCCGCCTCTCTAGCCTCCTCCGTCCTCTCCCTCCGCTCTTGACGAGCAGCAGAAAGCCTGCCCGCCGAGCTGCGCAATCTCCCTCTCTTGGCCAGTTGGGCCTTCAGCACGTTGTCGGCCCCAGCACTAACCTCCTCCATGTCAGTGTCGGAGAGTTCCGAAAAGAGACGCTTATTAGCGTTTACCTCCGACTCTGACATTGAGGGGACAGACTCTGTCCCGAGTAACTCCGCCAGGGTTACGCCCGCCCTACCATAACCCGACTTCTGCCCCGAATTCCTACTCCCATCACTAAATCCTTCCTCATCTCTCCGAAAGAGATTCCGGCAACAGCCCCCTTGGCGACTGCTCCTCTCTTTCTCCACCCCACTATTTTTCCCCTCCCCACCACTCAAAACATCCCCGAACTCAAGTGCAAGCCCTCGTCTGGAAGACTTCCTATTCCCCCCTTCACTCTCATTCCCCTCCCCCCCAACTTCCTCAATACCTTTCGGCATTTTGCCGAGAGCAAATTTCGGGGGTGCCCCAAGGCACACCCCTGATATGAATTCCGACACCAATAAAATGTACCGGCAAACAGCCCGAACAGAAAATCCTAACTAAATAAAATTATATACCTAAAACCAACACCAAAAATAAAATAAAAGTTCACCTAAATAATAGAAGTAACCCAAACCAATATATACAAAAGTGATCCCACCCCGGGAGGGCCACCCACGCACAACAACACCAGGACAAAAGTCGTCGACCGATGCTGTTCCACGTGGATGACTTTCTCGACCGATGTATGGGAAAAAACAAGAGATAGTCTAAGACACCAAAATTTGATTATCTCGGCAACCAGAAGAGGTACCGAGATAATTCAAACGCCAAAAAATCGCCCCAAATGACACCTTTCGGTAGACACCCTGAGCACAAAGATCCGCTGGCTGGCATAGGCTTCGCCTAAGAAAATTTGAGCTCCATGGCTAACCTAACCTAACCTAACCTAACCTAACCTAACCTAACCTACACCATACATGTGTGAAAATTTTAACTGTCGAGCTATCACGGTATAAGAAGGTTAATAATAATAATAAGAAACACAGTAGAGGAATAGTAATAAGAAATTTATTTCAAAATTTTCATGGCTTACTAATAGTTGCAACTAAGACAAAGTTTTTTAATAAATTCTAATTTTTTTAACTATCAATTTAAAGTATTTTCAGTATTAAGATAATCCTTAATATATTCCTTAATACCAGTTTCATATAAACAATGTTTACAAATCGTGTTTAGATGGTTTAACATTAAATATAAGTTATATTTTTACATCTCACGATATTAAGAAAAACAAACACAATAATCCCAATTGTAAGAGCAATATTTTCCGTGGAAATTGTCTCTTAAAACTGTACACACGTACAGTGTAATGCTAACGCCTACATCTATCTGTAGCTTTCTTCACTATGTACGATGCGTTTGTTTAAAGACTATCTAGGCGTTATTAATCTAAGGGCCGAACTGACGTCAGTTCGGTCGGATGCGATTTTCTCCGTGTATGTGCTCGAATCCGTTCAGGCCGAACTGACATCAGTTCTAACTGAAACGATCGGCCTCTCGTCTGTGGCAGCCTTAAGCATAAGAATTTCGCCCGCCAACAGTTCGCAGAGCGCGCGGGCGCGGCTGCGGGTGATCGCGGCCCGCGCGATTCTACTAGTCGCCCGCCGGTGCAGCGACACCCCCGAACAATCGCGCACGCCGCGGACGTAAATCGCATCGTGAGTTGTGCTTTAATTTTTAACCGACTTCCAAAAAAACGAGGCGATTATACGTTCGGCTGTATGTTTTTTAAGCTCCGCCTTCTGTTGATTTTCAAAATTCTTTTTTTGATGTTTTGGGTATAATCCGAAATTGGTCTCGTCACAAAAGCGGTGACCTGATGATGGCTTCTATGAGGAATCGAGGGAACTCCTCGAAATTTATATGGACATATATAGTGATTTTCACTTTTTCAGAAGCATATGCAACCAAAAAGTAAGATTTTTCCCCAAAGTATACCCTGGATCCAAAAGCACTGAACAGAACTCCTCAGTCTTTAAATATATGCGTTTCGAAATTTCGACATTGTATAAAGAACTGCGAGCATATGCCATTAAGTAACATACAGTAAGATAATCATCATTATCTTATATATACAATACCTAATGGAAGCTTGGTGCGTATTCAATTATACATTCGATCGTTAATTTTGAACGTTCTTAAAATGTGTTAATAATAATTTGACAAATATCACTAAAAAGGGAAAAATTATTATTATTTTTAAACAAAAAATTAAACCGACTTCCAAAGTACAAATTCACAATATGATTAAAATAATGAATAAATAATAAGAGAAATAAAAGTATGAAACAAAACTAAACGTTTTTAATTGGTATTTGACAGCGCATGCGCCAACAAATATGCCAGCGACCCTGGCTTGGCCCTGGCCAAAGCTCAGGGGCCTAGCAGACTTATACGGACGCTGTCATCATTTTGTCAGATTTTCATACAATTCTCATTCGGTAACGTTACGTTTACGCCGCTGTCAAATGTTCCTGCTAGGCCCACAGATCTTTACAGACTCCCGCTTTCCTACTTCTGACCCTCGCTTTTTATACCGGACTTGCTGAAATCATATGTGCAGCATTATTATGGACTTCTGATTGCTCTTCTGCTTGTGTGTGTGAACTGGACTCATATCATTCATCGTGAACGGAAACCTTACTAGGGAGGAACGCGTCCAAATTCTCGTCATGCACCAAGAAGGGCACAGCATCGCAAACATATCACGGCATGATATCTATGAACGAAGTATAAATAGACGCCACAACTTTAATTAATTCTTAATACATTTTTTTTTCTCTTAACTTTAAACTTATTTTATTTTATTTAATATCACAAAATAAAAAAATACACATAATAAAACATAAATAAATACACATACATAAATCGTAAAACTGTGTATCTAAACAACAAAAATTTGATACACCAAGTCCAAGGGTCTTTTTTATGTTTGTTGTACAATTTGTTTTGGCTGGATATCCCTTTTAGAATATTTCGCTATGTATTCGTTATAGTTAGTTTTGGATTTTGCCTGCCCAGTTATTTTTCAATCGTTAAAATTTTAAGCAAATTTGACGCCTGACGGGCTCTTTTTGTTTTTTTTTTTAAATATTTTATAATATTATAATTATATTATGTTAATGCCAATATTTATGATTTATTACAATAATTGTAATATTATAATGTATGTACTATAATATATTGCCCTAATTTCAAATGACTATCGTGATAGCGCTAATGTAAACCTTGACATTATGATAACGCTAATGTGTTTTGCACAAAAAGTAATTGTGCAATAAATTCAGTTTCTTTTTTGGAAGAAAATTGTGCATGTGCATTACATGGCTACCTTATGTACACTTATTGTCGTCATTATAGCAAACTAAAAATAATACCCACAATACCTACATGACAACAAAGATTGTCTAGCACTTGAATTACTAGAACATTAAACATTTATAGGGTTCTATTTCACGTCTCGGTAACCATAATATAGTTTCGTCATATTTGTCCGTCCGACCATCTTCGACTTACCGTCCAACCGGTCAGTGCTAGAAAGATGAAACTTTGCATGGATAATGGATATGTGTTTTTACCATGCCGACAAAGTGCTAAAATAAAATATTATTTCTGAGGCACTTACCCTACACCAAAAGTGGGGATGATTTATTTTCTCGCGTCTACCCGACTTAGAGCATCCAAGCAAACGGAGCCGAAAGGACAGCTAATTTATGTGCGAAAAAGTCTCCCACTTTCTGTGGGGGGCGAGGAACGCACACAAATAGTGAATACACACTAATGCATTTTCAAACACGTCGTTACGCACGGACACGAAAATATTGTCAAACACAAACATAAACTATACGTACACATGTACAAACACAAAGGAAATAGGCTGTCAGTGTACGACAAGTGTCATTTTTATTCAAGCAACGCTAGTGCTTGACACTATCGATATTTCAACATCGATGAGTTCGGATGACATTTTTTTTCTATGGTGAACAAAATAGTAATAAACATGGTGAATAAAATAGTAATATTCATTTCAAGTGATTTGTTTCGTAATTATTAAATAAATTAATTGATTTTATTTAATTAAAATAGATTGAAAAGATGCAATATGCGACTTAATATGGCTTTTATAGTCATATTGATTTTATGGTTAGATAGCTGTGTTGATTTATTGCATTTAGATGTACCATGAAATAGAGATTTACTTACATTGAAGTGTTCAACTTTTAGTTGTAAATGATTTAGGATATCTTTTTGCGAGTTTCAACTTCCAACCAAACTTTCCTCATTTCGATATCTTCCGGCATGACAATGAAAAACTTTTCTAGAGTTCTATTGCCATTATATTTACAATTTTATACCACACACGAATTAAACTCACTTACCACAATGTAGGTACTAAGTACTATTTCGAAAAAAATATGAGTTTAGAGCATAAAATCTGTCTTCCAAAGTAGAAATGCACAAAATAGTATGAAATAAAACTTATTTTATGAACAACTAGCTTTTTACCGCGGCTCCGCTCGCACACTTATAGTATCGGGTATCCCACAGGAATACTGTACTTGTTCGGATTAAAAAGTAGCCTATGTTTTAATTTCATTGAAATCCTTTTAGTAGTTTTTGCGTGTAAGAGTAACAAACATCCATCCATCCATCCTCACAAACTTTCACATTTATAATAGTAGTAGGATTCCCTTTTTAAATTAGGCTGAAATTTAAACCATTTACTAGTAGCTCTCCATCTGCTTAAAAACTGTGTTTTATTAAAATGAGCGCGTGACAATTACAATATTATATTATTTCTAAGGGACATTGAGCGGACGGCGAGGATACTATAATATTTTATCTTAAGATGAAATATCGCTTGCTATCCAGTTTGTTTGAACTATCACATACGGCTAAGATACTACACATTTTCATATTACGTACTATAACTTTGAAATAAATATCCAGGCATCTTATGATAAGAAATTATATTATTTGCGACGTCTGGGACGTCCTATAGTCTGCAGAAAAATTGAAATAAGTTAAACTAAAAACTTCTTAAAATCTTTATTTAAAATGTATTAAAAAAATTATGTACAAAAATAATGATTTTGGAAACACGAGCTTCCTTTTGAGACAAATAATTTAAACTGATTTTTGTTTTACTACAATATTTAATTTACAATTTCGCTTACTATGCTATAGTAAATACGTTTTAAAATATCTCCTCTTGTTATCCGCTTGCAAAGGGTGTTTTTAGAGGTGTATCGAACTTTAAGCTGACAACACTTTTTAACTGGCGGCCATTTTGTCAGCTGTCAAGTGATTTATGTTTTGTTTGGTTTGGCATTTCAACATGAATAGACTGACGCCTCAACAACGCTTCCAAATTGTGCAAATTTATTTTGAAAATCATGGCCGATATACGGCCACAGATGTTGGAAAAAGTCATCGTACATTGGACCTCCAGATTAGACTACGTCCAAGCCAGCCGTGGCGGTCTTATGCCAGAAGTCATATTTAAACTATAATCCCAGAAAAGAATCTCGAATAAAGTAAATTTCATGACAATTTAAAAAAATAATTTTTGTTTTATTCCGTTTCAAACCTCTAAAAAACATCATTTACTATAAAACATGAAGCTTCAAAATGCTGTGAGCAAATTGTTCTCGTACGTTTAGACCACGAAACATGATTTGCACAACCTCGAATCCAGACATCCCGAATCATTGCATCCTTAGGAAATCTAAAAAAAATATACTCAGAATAACATACTGTTATAGTCGATATCTATATTTTTTGTGCTTTTCCATGCCTCATTTTTTCTGCAATATTGTTGGATTATAAATTAAAAATGCATAATTTCAGGATAAGTTTATCCGCACATATTTTATTGTAATAAAGGATTCGTTATTCAAACATCAAGTTATTTAAACAAAGGTTTGATAATTATATAAATGAAGAATTACTTTTTAATAATATGTGTGTTTAGTAACATAATACACACACCGGCATATTTAGCGGAACATAAAATAAAGGTTTGATATCAGTATCATATAAGGTTGCTGGCTGGTTTATACGTCATTTAATTTAAAAATAAATATTTTCTAATTAAGAAAACAACTGAACATCACATTTTATGCAATTGTTTTAATTTTATTCAAATACACCTTATCTGGAGCGAACTTCGAGTATTTCTTCCTTCTGAGTTCGATTTAAAATTTCATTGAAATACTGTTTTTTGTTAGTTTTTTTTTTTTATCGCGTATCGTTTTGGAGTTGAGGACTGAATTATGCCTGCCTTAGCCCCAACGGAGATTGCCAGGGCACTCGAAATGCGAAGAAATGGTCAAACCTACAGAGTGATATCCAGAGATCTTCGTCGACCAGTTTCAACGATCCATCGCAGTATCCAACGGTTCAGGGAGACCGGTACTTATGTAAGAAGAGCAGGACAAGGCAGAAAAAGACGCACTTCGAGTAGGGATGATCGTTTCATTCGGCTTCGTGTACGTAGGAACCCCCGTTTGACGGCCGTCCAAGCCTGACATGAGTTAGAAGCAGTGCGGGGTGTAACCGTAAGTGAGCGTACGGTACGAAGAAGGTTCGAAGAAGCTGGTTTGGGTTCATTTGTGCCCGCCTAGGCTCCAAGGCTCAAAGAACATACAGACGCAAAGGAGAACGATACGTTCAGACAAATTTTGAAACTACAGTTGCATACGGTGGTGGATCAATAATGGTTTGGGCGGGCATTTGTTTGGGAGCTCGCACAGACTTGGTAGTGATTGACAGAGGGAGTCTGACTGCAGACCGCTATATCAGAGAAGTTTTAGAAGAAAATTTCGTACCGTTTGCCCCATATATCGGTGACGATTTTGTTTTTAACCAGGATAATGCTCGGCCGCATACCGCTCGGGTAACTCAAGCTTATCTTAATGATATGAATATCACTGTTATGGAGTGGCCGGCGAGATCACCGGATATGAACCCAATAGAGCGCGTTTGGGACTTGCTGAAAAGAAAAGTTAAGTCCAGAATTCCAGCTCCTGCCAACGTGGGTGAACTGCGAATCGCCGTAGTTGAGGAATGGTGGAGACTATCCCAGGAGACCATCGATAACATCATTCTCAGTATGCCTAGATGGGTAGAAACTTTAATAAGAGCACGTGAAGGAAATACGCGATATTAATCACCATTTTTCTTATTTAATTAATTGTTATTTTAATATTAATTTTCACTTTTCTGTGATCTCATTTTAAGTAAAACAAATGAAACTTTAAATAACAAAAGAAGTGTAGTAAATAGATTTTAAAATAAAACCATATTTTTTTAATTTTGGCCCTTTTTTTGTGTTCCCCTAAATATTAGTGTGTTTATTATGAAGAAAAACAAAATTGCAAAAAGTATACTAATTAATTAGTTATGTTTCTTCATTTTAAAACAGTAATAACAAGAATGAATATGAAATATACGTTTTTATAAATGACTACTTTTTATTATTACCTTATGTTAGGATATTGTACGATTCAGTGGCAACACTTATTGACCGAGAATTGTTTATGAATTTTTGCTTATTTACTGCATTATTTGTTAATATTTAGACAAAATAATACTTATAGATGGAAAGTAACGTTGTCCTTTTGTTTATCAGATGTTTCCGATCTCTTTTTACAGAAAAAAAAACACAGCAATTCGGCATTTTTAGCTCCGGTTCGTCCCGCCTCACTGTAATTTGCCGAATACGTCAATAACGCGCGGCAACTAGTTTTATATATCCGGTATGACCGGCGGTCGCGTACCTTTGGCAGCGGGGAACCGACGCGCTAACCACTTAGCCACAGAGGTCGTCACTGCAATATGTATTATGTTCTACAAAAGGCGGTCGACGTTTAGCCGCATTCTACTTCTATTAAGATTGCCCATAATTACAAAATAAAATAAATTTTAAGAAGAAAAAACCGGCCACGGGCGAAAAACACAACGTTTTTTGTTTTTTGAACCCTCATAACTTTGGTTTGGATTTTATCAGATTAATGACATTTTCAGGATATGTTCTCAGTAGCGGACTTATTAAACATGTAAAGTTTTGATTGCATTGGTTTTATACTTTAGATTTTATTGATATCTACAAACCTCTGATTTCGTCACTGACTCACTGATGATCAACCAGATGATATATGGTACTTCCAGAAGTCCTAGAAATCTGAAATTTGGTACGTTAGCTTGTATTAGTACACAACTAACACAATAATTGTCAAAATTGGAACTTTTATCCTCCAAACACTTAAACAACGTGATGAAAGTTTTTATGAGACTTTCGCAAATTTTGACTCTAGATGTCTGAAAATTATTGTAGGGAGGGTGTTATTAATAATAACAATAATATGTAATAAAATAACCATGTAACCCTTTATTAACAAGAAAAAAAAATTTAATCTTCATCGACAAATTTTAATGTACTTCATCTTATATAGTAGTGTTCGAACATCCCTATATTTATTTGTATGTTACCTTTTAGACCTAGAAAAGAAAGTAAACTCTGGTAAAAGTCATCTAAGAAAATACATAGCTAATAAATATAATATCAATGATGTGTATTCAAGCAGTTCTTAATGCTACCGATAGATGTTAGCGCTTCCACCCTGCATCACGCTATTGGTGTGTTGTAGATATTATACTTAAAAGCTAACAGACCCTGTGATAATTATTTCACCGTAAGATTCGATTAAAATTAATCATATGGGAGACTGAGCTTTGCTAGTAGTACGAGAAAATATAATAAAAAATCGGTTGTTTGTAAAGTCGGTTTACTGACGATAGTTGTACGTGACAACGTCATAAGAAAATACTGAAGGATCGCTCACTCGAGTAGGAAAGAGACAAATTCCGCGCTCTCGCTTGCACTTCAAGCCTTAAATGGAACGCCTCAGAGCGAGGTAACGCCGTGTGATTCATGTTTTTTCGTGCGTGCAGCCGGCTCCATCGAATTATAACATATTTATGATAAAATATTTGCCAAGACGATACTATATGACTCGCACTATCAAAAAGTTATCTGATCTCAAGTAAAACCAAGCCACATATCTTGACTAAGGTGTAGAGTTTGTGAAGTTAGTCTTGTTGAGTTAGGGCGTGTCCAATCAGAATCTTGGTTTTACATGAGATCTGATGACTTTTTGATAGTGCGAGTCATATAGTATCGTCTTGGCAAATATTTTAACATGAGTATGTTTTTGTTCTAGAAAATAAATCTAGAAAAATCGACGAAACGTTTCGAGAAAAGGTGGTCGGTAGTGCTCTTGCGCTTCGCTTGGCTCGTCTTGGCGGGGTATCCAGATAGCTTAGCTTATTCGCATGTTATTCAGCGACAAAACATTCAAATAAGCTGTCCGACACTTATTAGAAAATTGTGAAACAGGCCCGAAATAAAATATTGTTGTTATGTCAGGCAGCGTCAGAGTGTTAAAAATGGGAACAAAAAACTGTCAAAGTGGCGACCAATGACTCGATGTACATACAATTGGACTAGCCGTGTTGAATATCGTATACGGCATAGAATATTTTTCATTTAGCCGCATTCAATCTGGCTAATCTCTGTTTGATCAACAAAACAGCTCTGTTTTTGAAAACGGCTAGTCGTAATGTAATACGGTGGATTATACGATCTGACTGCGACTATAGCTACGTTATACATCCACTTTAAAATAAAAAAATAAAGCCTAATAATGTATGAAGCGTATATAATATATGAATAAAATATAGTGTGTCACTCAGACACATATATTTTATTCAAATCGCTCGCTCAAATATATACCTACCATTATGTAGGTTCGTTATATTTTGTTAAAAAATATATTTCATTTTACGTTTTAAATTATACACATAATTTATAAGGTAGCATCTGTTTACGCTAACTTTTGCAAAGATTCCGTTTTATGACAGCAATCAAATAAATGACGTGAGATCTAATTAGAATAACAAGAAAGAATCACTAACGTCACCAAGTGCGAAAAACACAAAAATAACGTGTTTTACCGTGCCCATCGTATCCGTCTGTGCAGATAACATATTTGTATTGATGACGTTCGAGAGTGACATTAACTTCTACACTAATTAACAAAAACCTAATATTAGAAGGAAAACTTTAAATAAAATTGCTTTTGACTCAATTTACTTTATAATAAAACGACATAAAATACATTAAATGTATTACATAATTATTAACAATATAATTTAGAGGTACCTTTAGGGGTAGAATCTAATTCATAAGCAGGTTGACCATTGTTTTATTTTGTTCGCATTATGTTATTACTATGATAATATCAAACGGACATGTCCTTGACGGTATGTCATCATTTTAATACAAATAAGTTATAACAACATTACCTGCTTATGAACTATTATCCCTGATAGTACACGGGTACTTTGGAACAATGGATAACATGATAAATTTATGATGTTTGTACCTATCATAGTTTTCAAATAAGTTAAAGGATTCGGCTGCGGTTTTTGTCATGTTCAGAAATATTTTATGAACATTTAAATAAAATCGTAAAACCCTTCAATTTTCTAATAGATGTTTGTGTGTTTGTTAATGTTGCTAAATTAACATAATTATATGTTAATTTTACTTGCGTAATCTTATAGTGATTCTGAAAATTCCAAAATATATATGGCTTGTGCGATTTAACGATGGGTGATAACTATATATGGTTGCCCTTTTTATCACAATAAAAGTTTTATATCAAAATGTATGGTCATTTTGTGATGATGTATGGTGTGAGGATGTAGTTGATTATGATGATTACTTTAATTGACATAGTGATAAATTTCGAGGAGTTCCCTCGATTACTCATGGATGCCATCATAAGGTAACCGCTTTGGTGACAACGGGACCAATTTAGGATTATACCCTTTTACATAAAAAAAAGAACTTTGAAAATTGCTCAACAGACGGCGAAATTATGGTTGAACATACGAATATATATATACATATATATATAGTCGAACGTATTTTTGCCGTTTAGTACAGAACACTTCGTGCGGGACTCCGACTCGCTTTCCGGTTTCGCTCCGACCCGTTCTTTATAATCATCAGCGCGCTTGGTGCTTATGATGTAACTAGAATTAGAATAAGTAGGGGTCAGTTCACACCGAAACGCGATGCGGCGTGCACTCTATAATAGCGATGCAAAACACAAATTGCGCGCGGTGTCGCGCGTCGCAGCGCTGCATATTATGCATATTATTACAGCATCATCGCATAGAAAGATGAAAAATAAAATTGGCAGTTATATTATGGACTGCCGATAGAAGTGAAAACTTAAAACTTTTAGTATTGATAAGATAACACAGCACTTTTGTTGCACAATACGTCAGCAGCTGTATAGTTACAGATATACTGCTATAAGCTTGTCGGTGACGCGAACGCACGAGATTTCACCCATCCAAAAAGCGTCTAACGCGCACAGCACACGACCGGTGCGCATCTCCAGTCACGAGCATGTCAGTGACGCGAACCCAAGATTTTCTCCTCTTTTTTTTTTACTTGGGGAAATCCTTTGTGGATCCCCGGCTGATTGGGAACATCGGCCGGGGTACGTGGGACTCTCCCGGGTGCGTGATTAACGCATCCGGAGATACCGCACTAACCCCAAGGTGCCTCCTCCTCCGCTTGTTGGTGGGCCGCCGGACCCGGAAGCGATAACAGCAGCGGCCCAGTAAGCGGCTTCTGCATTCATCGGCAGAACCATCGCAGCAGCCTCTCGACGACAGCTGCTATTAATGCGGGAGAGCAATCCGAGGCGCCGGACGCTCTTCTACTGGATGGGACTCGTGCAATGGGCGACGGATTCCCTAATCCATCACCCGAGTCCGTTTTAGAGCGGGAGCTGGTGCTCATGGTTAGCGCGCCTACGCCCTCCTCGCCTCCTGCGAACGGGATCCGCGAGTACTTCCATCTCTCTCTCCCGTTTTGCCGTCTCCATAAGATTATCTCCTACCAAAGAGAGCCCAACGCGGCGAAAGAGTTTTCACTTCAAAATATCGCTCCATTTTATGAAACACATCAGTATTGAATCTGTAGTGTTGCTGTTGCAAAATCATAAAGGTTGCGATTGTATGTGGATAGCATCATAAACCTTGATGATTGCCATCGGCTCGTTAAGGCTGTTCAGGAGATGGTGACGTCGGAGCGGGGCGCGTCGCGTCACATCGGTAATTAAGAAACACGCTTGTTGTGAGACACGTTCGCCTGACGTCAATGACATCGGGTGATCTTAAGTATACCGCACACTATGGCTGTGTAAAATGTTAGGGCACTTAAACAATGGCGCAGAGCCATGAGGCACAGTCCACAGACATTATGTTGAATCTCTAGTTTCTTCTGTGTGGACTTTCTTTGTCCATTTTCCTAGTAGGAATTTTGTGCATGAGGCCTGAATCTTTTTAGGAGAGGGTTGTTTATGGATTCAACAGCTGCTTAGAGCTTATCAAACCTAGCTTTTTAATTTTTCAAGATTATTAGGTATCTTTATCCCGCATGAAAATCATTTTTTCATGCGAAATTCTAACTTTTACCGATATGTTTCGTGTTTCAGGACAGGATTCTATTATTTATCAGTACATCTATGGTGTATCATTGTTTTAAATACCAAATAATCATTATTATATATATTTTCTCAACAATAATATTATGTCTGAAATCTTTACCTTTACGTTTCGTTTAAACCTTTTTCCTCATCTTTTAGTGTTGAAAAACTTAATAACGATTTGAAACTATCATTAGCACGTCTGAAGCGGCTTTCAGACTACGCTATAATATAATAGTATATAGTATACAGCTCATAGCACAACAATATCGCGCACCATACATTGTTATGGACACGTTCACACTGTACTGTACTATATATTATTGGCTTACTATACGCTATAAAATAGTGCGATACGCTGAGTTCATGCTGTGCTATATCGCGCGCCGCTCTCTTCATCCTCTCTCTAACTCCGAGTGATCGGTCAACTGAGCTTGCATCGTTCAGATTACGCTATACTATTTTGCTATATAGTATAGCAAAGAAGGACCTAATGCTATACTATATATTTTTTCACATTACGCGATATCATCGCAAGCATTTATAGAATATAGCAAGCTCAGTATGGTTGTGTCGCTCGTTTCGCTTGCGGGACGGCCGGGGTGAGGGAGGAGGAAGAGGGCGGCGCGCGATATAGCACAGCATGAACTCAGCGTATCGCATCTCATTTTATAGCGTATAATAAGCCAATAAGTATACAGTACAGTGTGAACGTGTCCATAACAATGTATGGTGCGCGATATTGTTGTGCTATGAGCTATATTTGCTAGTTATATGTATATAGCTACATTTTGAAACGCTTTTTCAGGTTCCTTCAGTATAGGTGCCGCCTGAACCTTTCTAACTACGAATCGAGATGTAATAAATTTCACTTTCTCCCCTCATACTGCCGTAGAGACATTTCGGAATTAGTTTATTTAAGTAAAAAAATTAATAATGTTATTTGGCTCCTGATTTATTAAGTAAATTTAATTTCAACGTGCCCAGTAGATACTTTCGTAATTACGTTCCATTTCATGTCCCACCGTATAAGACATTCTATCGCCGTAATTCATTTATCTGTACATCTAATGCCCATTTCAATCGATTCTATACAGATTATCGTGTCGACGATGTTTTTTCAATAAAAGGATCTAAGATTTGTAGACTTTTATCCGATGCATATTTTATCCATGGGAAATTATAATTCACATCCAATACCAATCTGTGATGGTAAAGCAGGCTGTGCGTTTGTGAGTATTTCGGTGCATACGAGAGAAATATAATATTATACCCGACCTTTTCTGGTGACACCCGGTATTTCTTTTTAATTTAATTTTAATCGCAACTCTCGTAGCATGATGTGGTACTTTAAATTAAGTTCAAATTTATAATATGTTATTATTTCTTTTTATACTTTCTGTTACAACACCTCATTGTTAAAACTTGAGTCACAACTGTATACTTAATCTCTAACTTCTAGGAAGTTCTACGAACTCTAAACCTATCAGTGAAAACTTTTAATCGGCTTTATAGTGTATATAAATGTATTATTATTGTAATTATCTGTAAGCTGTAAATTTTCCGAATACAATAAAATAAAAAATATACTATTTACTATTATATTATAGCGTAGTCTGAATGCCGCTTTAGTTTTTTGGCTTCAAAGTGACCAAAATTGTTATTTTATTTTTACATTTTGTTTAATAAAAAGTATCAGGGTCATCGTATCCGTCTTTGAACGTTTTTGAATGGGGCATTCGTCCGTGTCAAAATATTTACTGAAGCTGCGAAAAAACGAATGGCGATTCGGAAAGTCATTAAATAGATAGATAGCGATTCGAATAAATTGTTGTTGTGCATGTTGTAGAAATATTGAATAACCAAAACAGTCGCGTTCGACAGATACAAAGAAATAAAGACTATTCTACTTCCTACTAATATTATAAATGTGAAAGTGTGTGAGGATGGATGGGTGGATGTTTGTTACTCTTTCATGCAGAAACAACTGAACGGATTTTGATGAAATTTGGTATAGTATTAGCTTGAGCTCTGGATTAACGCATCGGCTACTTTTCATCCCAAAAAGATTACAGTGTTCCCATGGGGTACTGTATTTACGCGAGCGGAGCCGCGTGTAACAGCTAGTAATAATAATTTGCTGCAGCCAAATAAAGGAAATTCCATACATAGCTAACCCAAGTAATATAATTTTTTATTAATATTTATTAACCGTATAATAAAGAAGGAATAGGAGACTAGGAGAGAGAGAGAGAGAGAGAGAGAGAGAGAGAGAGAGAGAGAGAGAGAGAGAGAGGCTACTACGACTTACACAACTTGATCTTCAACATCGTAACAAAAAATATTGGAATCGCTTGCTCAAAAGAAGAGATAGAGGAAGTCAGAAGGATTAGTAAAAAGTATGTTAATAGCAACATCAGACCAATCGTGGTAGTAATCAGTAAGAAGAGATAAAGAAATAACGTGAACCCGGTAAAAAGTATGCCTTATATTATGATAAGATAATATATCTAGAAAATCATAACACACGCATGCAAAAGAGGAACATATCCCAATCACCCGAATGTTTAAAGCTCACTCAGCTCACTCACAGTAATTGAAAATAGTAAGAATATGAAACCTAGTTGAAAGAAAAACAAATCGCGCGACATAACTCCCTTCCTTTCAAACACACCAAATAAAGAACAATTATTGTCCAAAAATGTTTAATCAGCATCTCTCGCCTCAACACACTCTCTCCCAAGCCGGCTGGTCATCGTGGAGGAATATGATCACCCCTCCCTCAACCCTCCGACCCGAAGAATCTAAATAATTAAAATAAATCACACAACAAAAGACTCTGGTGGGAGGAGGCTCGTACCCGAGAGGGGATTCCAAAAACATATACATTAAAATATTTGGTATAATATAGATACAATATCAAGTTTAAAAAATGTCAAAAGTTAATGTAGGTACTCATTAAGAAATTAATCTAAGTACAGTAAATAGATTATATTATATAAAGATAAAACAAGATGTTATAAGAAAAGCATAAATGGTTCACATTACAAAATTAAAAAAAATACAGACACTAAAACTATAGTTAAAATACCAAATTTTTTATCTATATTGTGTATTTATATTTATTAAGTTATAAAAAAGTACTTAGACTTTACATATTTAATTTGTAAGTAAATATTTCAAAAGTCAATTGATGTATTATTTTCATAATACTGAAATCGCCAATCTGTAAACTTTAAAATAAAAACTGTAATCGCTGAAAAAATACAACAAAATAGACACTTTTAACTTAAAATTAGAAACACTATGATCTTTATAGGCTCGGTTGGATCTAATTTGATCTTTTTATAACTAAAATTAATAAATTAAATAAATTTTATGTGTAATTGTAATTCTTTATTATAATAATAATAATAATAAAGCCTTTTAATAAAAGTCTTTATTATATTAAAAGGCTTTACTTTAAAAAATTGAATTTATTGAATTTAATCATTTAAGTTAAAAAAAAATAATTACAGAGCCAAAAAAGTATGCATTTATTTAGCATATATTATTCAGGCGTCTCTAAATAAAGACTTTAAGGCTCAACTCACACTGGCACAGAGTCGAAGCGAAGCGACGCGTCATGTTTTGCACGGCGACGCGCGTGTTCGCGCGGCGACGTGCGTCTGCGCGCGACGATGCTCGTATTAGCGCGTTCGGATCACAGTGCTGGACTAGTGACTTTCGAACATTCGTGAATGGTGCTCGCTCGGCAGTATACGATGGTTGATATCGATCTTATCATGATTGCGCTAATATCAGAAGTTGAAGAGGAAGAAAGTAAAATTATATCAGAAGCTGAGAATAGGAAAATAAAACGAAAATTTTGGGTTCACGAGTTATGGAAGAAAAGACATATTCTTGGCGAATTCAAAACACTTTGTAGTAACGATTTAAGCCAGGACCCAAGATATTTTTATGATTATTATAAAATGGGCTTAGATAAATTTGAAAATTTGGTAAATATTTTGAGGCCTCACATCCAAAAGCAAGAAACAAATTTAAGAATACCAATTTCCGTTGAAGAGCGGATATCAATATGCTTGAGGTATGTACGTAAATTTTTAAGAGCTATTATTGTTATTTTTGATCGACTATGACTCGGAAAACTGTGTTCGAATTCAGCGCAAGCATAGTAATACTGGACTTGATGAACGAGCGGTACCCCTTGTGTGAGTTTGATCGAGTACGAAACGTTACTATCGCGTCTGCGTCACAGCCGAATTAGTATGGGAAATCGAACAGCGCCCCTAGCGGACGTAAGGGGAAGTTTTGATTCCGACAGACGCGATAGTAACGTTTCGTACTCGATCAAACTCACACTAGCCCCTCGGATGTGTGTGCATTTGTTATTTCAATTTGCTTTTAAATGATAGGCGGTGGTAGTACCGTAACGTACCTAGTAGTTCTGTAATTTTGCGTGAGAAGACCTTTATAACATCAGTGGATTTTTCTCGAGCGTCGTCAGAACACCCTGCCTTAGTTTCGTTACAATATGATCGACAGTTTGAGAACACAAATAGGACAAAAATAAAAGCATTTGTTTTTATTTATATAGATTTATTTATCTTGAATCATAATTTTTACGCATTATTATACAAGGTGTAAGGAACAGTTCTCCAGAAACTGATAGCATGCATATATCACATCATTTTAAGCTAAAAACTACATGACATTATTTCCGGAAAGTATAGGTAGGTATGACAAAAAATAAGTATTTATAATTTTTTGGAGAACCGTCCCACCCTGTTTACTTAGTTTAATAATTAATAAATCAGGGCATTCATCAGCCATACATAACGTCATTCACTGTAGTCATTATCGCCTTCCCTCCGTTGCCGCGTCGTCATCCCAATCGGCAATGGTATGTACGGTGAAGGTGGCAGCTCGAGATTTTCTATACGATAGCTCGAAGAAGTGCTATTTCCGAACTGATTAATGGTTGTGCAGTTGGTACTGGTTGACGTATTTGTAGAAGGAGTATAAGTGGTTGGTAGCTGTATTGTATAATAGCCGGTATTTGGCTGCATTGTATATGTGTTAACATTATAGTTAGTGGAATTAGATTGCAGCTGAAGACTTTCTGATTCGGTTCGTAGTTCTGTTGTATAGCCACTGGATGAAGAAGTATTTGCTTGCCTTGGGTTGATATTAGTTGTTTCAGGTTGAAAGGAAGCATTGGAAGCAACTTTTATTTCCGCGTCAGTTACTAAAAGTAATATCTGTCGTTTCAGTTGCGCTTGCATTTGTATTGGCATCTGTTTAACGGTTTTAGACATAGAGAGAAAAAATGTGTCTGTTGGATCTTCTTCTTTTTTCTTATTTTCCAGATATTGCGCGAATAACATTTGTGATAGTGGTTGGGACTTCTTTCGTGTAGTATCGGAATGGTTGGATAATTGTGATTCGGGTCGAGATGGCAACGCAGCGGACAAGTTGGTGTCGGTATCAGTGTTTAGGTCAGTTTCTTCGGAGCTATCTAAGTTACACGTCTGTGGTTTGTTCTGCAAGTATGGTTTTAAAAACTCCAATTCTTTTTCAAATCTTATTGGCTTATCATTTGATCTAGCAGAACCACTCTTAAATTGCCTTAATCTAATGGCCTTTTTGTAGCAATCTCGAATTCTTTTCCACCGCTTTTGACACTCCGCCTCTGAAAAAGGAACACAAAATTGTAACTTTTATTTTAATCTAATAAAATGTATTATTTACGTGTATTTTTTAAATTGTTACAGATTTCTGACTACGGCGATAAGCTTTCAAGCCTTAGGTCAAAGTTATCGAGTAGGATACAGCACTGTTTTAACAATTGTACATGAAGTTTGCGCAGCAATATGGAAATATTTACAGCCACTTGTTATGCCGAAGCCTACACAAGAATTATGGACTAAAATAGAGGAGGAATTCAGAACCATATGGAATTTCCCTAATTGTATAGGGGCAATTGACGGTAAACACGTCAATATAAGGGCTCCCTGGAATAGTGGCAGTCTCTACTTTAATTACAAAAAATATTTCAGTACTGTCTTGTTAGCCGTTGTTGACGCAAAGTACAAATTCATTATTGTTGACATTGGAGCATATGGACGTAACAGTGATAGCGGCATATTAAACAGCTCTAAATTTGGACAAAGATTACAAAATAATACGATTGATATACCGTCTAATAAAAGGTTGCCAGGTATGATAGAAGAAATGCCACATGTTTTTGTAGGAGACGAAGCATTTCCCTTGTCCGAACACATTATGAGACCATATCCTGGAAATCAGGTGTCTGACAATCATGAAAAGAGAATTTTTAATTATCGCTTAAGTCGAGCAAGGCGCCTAGTAGAAAGTGCTTTCGGAATCCTGTCACAAAAATTTGAGGTTTTTCAAAAAAAAATAAAAATGCAACCGATGCATCTTGATTCTATGGTTCTTGCATGCACATGTTTGCATAATTACATAAGAGAAAATGACGAACTCGAAAACTTGCAATTGCCAAGTAATAGTATATTACAAAATATGCGGTCAGTCGATAACCAAACTACGTCAAATGCCATGGTGATCAGAGATAAATTCAAATCTTATTTTATATCCGAGCATGGGGCAGTACCATGGCAAAACGAAATGATCACACGATGTTAAAAAAGTGGTCATAATGTTACATTATTAAACACAACTGAATACTTCATTGGATTTACATCGCGTGTACATAAAATAAAGGGTGTAAAAAAATTACCCCCAGAACCGAAAGTGGGGAAAACTACTCGTCAATACAAACATTTTTTCCCAAGAAACCATACCTGGGAAATCAAGGGTTTCCAGGATAATCGGTTTCAAAGTATATACTTGAATTGATGATATTTCATACAATTCGTGTTATTTACCCTGTTACCGATTTCGTTAGCGATTTTAAATGCTGGTAGCATGATACAAAACACGAATATGTTAATATAACAACCAAATGAGTACAAACTACGCACCTAATTATCCCTGAAAAACTTGATTTCCCAGGTATAGTTTCTTGAGGGAAAATGTTCGCATTGATAAGTAGTGTTCCCCACTTTCGGTTCTGGGTTTAATTTTTTTACACCCTTTATAACTATTGTGTATGTTATGTAAATGTAATAATAAACAGTTAGAACTTACCAGAAATTTGCATTTCACCGCTTACTTTTTGCCAGGCATTTTTCCTACAATTTTTATCACTGTAGGTTTTCGCCTTGACGTTAAACAGACATTCATATTTCTGTACTAAAAAAATTAATTTTTCATCTTCGTCCATTGTCGTATAGTTCAGCACTGTCGTCCGTCCGTAGTGGTCGGCGTCTGACGCGTCACTGCGGCCGAGTAACGCGCGGCGACTCGCGAATCCGCTCGACTCCAGCCGAGCGTCGAAGCGCGAATGCGCGCGTCAACGCGCGTCGACGTGCGCTTCCATATTTACATAGCACAAATTTGTACTTAAATAATGGAACAATAGAGATGAATATGCTATAGGCTGAAAAATATAACGCGTCGCGTCGCTTCGACTCTGTGCCAGTGTGAGTTGAGCCTAAAACAGCAAGTCATCGCGCACAAAAATAGCTTAGTTATTTAATTTTTTGTACAACATTTGACTGAATTTATTGTAGCTAACAGTATATAGCTAACAGCATAATATTTTATGGTAATTGATGAGGAAAGTCCCGATACATTAATTTACTTCGGTCGAGACGTGCGTCCGACTAAACCCGACCAAACCCGACCAAACCCGTCCCCACAGGCCGCGGTGCGTCACGAGCTTTGAGTTTCCAATTGCTTTTATTTTATTGACGCAAAATTCTAAAACAAGTTTCGCTTCATTTTAGCTAAGTGAAAACTTTAACTAGTTTAAAAGTAACCTTTTTAAATGCCACAAAATTTTTAAAGCTTTCATTATTTAAAAGCTGCTTTTTTGCAGAATTCGCTCTGTTAAATCTTCCTGTGACATTCTCCCGGCGCTTATTGCGCTAGCGCGCTATAATGAGCTGAAAGTTTCCACTCGGTCGGTTTATAGTTTTACATTTGGACCGAAATATTTTTCATTGTTGTAAGGCAATATGAAACAAGAATGGTTGTTCTGTAAAAAGTATTAATGTTATAATACATTTCGAGTTAGCAAACTTTGGGTAGGCATGGAAGAGTTAACTTGAGACCCGAGCGGAATAGCTAGGGGAGCCCATGATGCTAAATATGTAATTACTCGAGCGTTGTGAAGACTTGGTACTTGGTAGGTTTTGTAGATTAAGTGTTAGATTTAAATTTTCACAGAATTTGTATAGTCGCTTTAAAAATAAAGAAATATTTAGGCCCTCATAGAAAAAATGTGATTTTTTGCGGTTTGTGCGGAATCCCCGCCCGTTTCAGACGCTTCAGACGTTGACGGTAGTAAATACATGCCATGCCATTAAATCGGCCTCTATGAATAATTCTTTGCACATAGAAAAAGTGTGTCAGCTCCGACGAACGACACAAGTTTACCCCATACAAACAATATCAAAATACATAGATTATAAATTTTATTTTTCATACACGCAGAACAATTATACATAACCATTATTTGTTAATATACTATTATAATATTCTAAAAAATTAACGTCATGACAACCAACACTAATCAGCAGCACACATACAAATTCTCAATCAAGTTAGTTTCTATGTCTAAATGACAACTAACGCGTCACGCGTTCTGTAGGGCAAGCAGGAACATTTGTAAAAATTGTAACGTAACGTAAAGTGTCATCGAGACGAATACTTCGGAATTCTTAGGGACCTAGCACAAAGCGCTTTGTAATCGTATCGTGAACACATGAGAAGACGCAATCCTACGTAATGATGAACGAATGAAAGGTATAAACATATGAGTTGACTAAAACAGTGTTGCCAAATATACGGATTTGCCCATGTGTATGCAGAATTTTAATTTTCTAGAACATTTAAAGCTAAAATTCGAAAATATCTGAGAAGTAAATAATAATTACTTTCCTTTAATTAATCATGCTATAGCGGTACTAATGGATGGGAAAAAATATCGAGTGCAACCATTATTTTATTTCAAGATTAATCTTTTCATTACATTTTCAATCAAAGTTGTTCATTTAAGTACCCCAAATTATATCAGTCAAAGATAAGTTAAAAAAACTATACATATTTTATACGGAATTTGGCTTTTTTTTACGGAAAACTGTTTTAAGATGTGGGCATCACTGACAAGTGACAGCTGACGTATGTGTATAAATAACTAATGTCGGTTGTGTCCTTTTTTTTCTTAATATTTGGTCTAAAAACTTGTTAATAAGTAAAAATAAAGACATATTTTGTTTTATCGGAAGCTTAGACAAGTTCTGCCTATCAATAAGGATCCAATGTATCTACTTTAAGTGTCCATCAAGCAAGTTGATTCTCAGTATTAACAAGTAGGTACTCAACAACAATAAAACGGATTTAATTGCTTTGTTTTAATAGTATTGAGGCTTTTATTTTTTTCTTTGTTCAAATACCTATACCATAACTGCCCTCTAATGTGATGTCTAGTATATTTTGTTGATCTAATCATAACAAAAGGTCGTGTTATTCCTTTGTAGATACTTAAAGTTCAACAAAAAACATTTTGGAATAGGTATTTATATGCTTAAATGAACATTTATTTTAGGGTTAAGTTGCAGCAGTTCCAAAAGAAAAGCAATATATGAGGCTCATGATCATTTACAGCCCGTTAAACTGTTTAACAAGCAGAGATGTGCAAAATAGGTTATAAAATGTATTTAAATGTAAAATGCAAATACTTTTTGTATTTTATTATTTCAAATACAAGATACAAAATAGTTTTTCATTTTATATTTTAAATACTAAATGCAAAATACGTATTTACAAAATGCTTTAATAAAATAAAATACTTTTAGTTTTAAACTATTTTTATTTTGTTAAAAAGTTTATTTATTTCAGTCAGCTAACAGGCTGGTAAAATTACTTTGATAACTTACTTAAATTTTTACTTAACAGATTTTAATAAAATTATTTGCTCAAATACACTGTCGCTCATCTTTCTCCTGTGTGGTCTCATAAACATGCCACCATAAGAAAAAAGCCTTTCTACCGGCGCAGAGCTAGGCAAGCAAGTATTATATTTCAAGAATAACATCTTTACTGTAGGGTATTTATTTAATGATTCAGGATGACATCATTATCCTTCAAATATTGCAATGATTCCAGGTCAATAGTGGTGTTTGCATTCGCACTATCACTTGCTAGTGAGGAATCCGAATCATCATAGAACATGTAGTAGGATTCATTTTTTTTTCATTTCATTTTTCACTACTATATGTGGCCTGTCAAAAAAGTAGTTCAATTCAGTGTTACTATAGTGAGAAAAAAAGTACAATTTTTCATCACATTAATTATTAATTCTTTGATGTTTACAAAACTTAGCAAAAAGTATTTTGCATTTTGCAAATACAAAATATGTCCTAAAAGGTATTTCAAATAAAATATAAAATGCTTTTCTAAAAAAAGTATTTAAATACAAAATGGAAATAGGTATTTTGTATTTTGTATTTTGCATTTCAAATACTGTTATTTTCAAAATCTCTGTTAACAAGTAAAGGCGTCAATGTTTATTTGCAAGGACTAGATTATTAGCACAATAAAGCTCAAATGAAAGTAGAGACATTTGGTGTCAATAAAACAATTATCAAATTTGTGACAAGTTTTAAATAATTTAAATTAATTAAAAAATGTGTATATTATTGTTTTATTCACAACATTTCATACATGTGCACATTTATTATATGTATTATAAAGC
Organism: Phengaris alcon alcon; assembly: GCA_037179445.1. NCBI lineage: Eukaryota > Metazoa > Arthropoda > Insecta > Lepidoptera > Lycaenidae > Phengaris > Phengaris alcon. Next base: position 486,195 of record JAYRCH010000603.1, on the reverse strand, counting down.
ATGTGCATCAATTATTATTCCACATAAATATTAACAAATAAATGTTTATGGCAATTTATAACAAAGTTCAATCCTAATTTCTAACCTACTGAGAAGAACCATTGCCAAATACTAAATATTATATCATTAGGCTGACACAAAGTTAAGTTTAACCGTATGACTTGTACTTTTATACTAATATTGGTGCTTGCATTTCGCCAAATAAGAATTGATGATATTAAGTCTTGCATTTATGTATGGAACATCAGAATTTTATATTAATGTAGAATGTTTTATATGTGATAGTTTCCTCAAGCTACTTTTTGTAACCTTCCTTATATTATTTCAAAACTTGGTTAATGTTGTTTTGTCTGAAACCAAAAATAATTAATAAATAACTTTGGTATACATTATATAAGCACTAATCAATATATTTTGGTGTCATAGAACATTAGCATACTTTATGTTTTGAGTTTTTCATAAGTCATCATCGGCTTTCAAATATAATCAATATAATAGCAGTTGTTAATTATAAAAGGAGTCAGGGTATTGCTTGTATTTTGTAAGTAGGTAAAGACATACATTATCAAAGCCACCCAGAGATTGCGGGTTCCAACTTCCAATCCAGTCATGTAACAAAAAGAAATACAAACAAAATACTGTAAACTTTGTTCCCAAAAGAATCCTAATTTATATTTTTGTGTTTTCTTGGCATGTTACGAACTTATTTTGTATCTCTTTGTTCACTATGTGAACGCGTTTGAATTAACAAATCAAAAGCGACAAATTCATCTCAGAAACGGCATAATATGAGCCACTAATAATCATGCAGCTTGATGCAAGGTAAATTGAGCCTGCTACGTCTGTAAACTGACGGTGCATTGTGCATTTTATTTGGTGTTTGTCTAAAAATTTAATATAATCATTTCATAAAAATTAGCTATATTGTTAAACGTATCCTTTTTTTTATTATACGAGATATAATTCAAAGGTACATTAATACTTATTAGGTATGCTTTGTTTATACCTAAACAATAATTGCCTTTATTTTGTTGATTTCATCATAACAATAAGGACAATACATTATTCCCTCGTAAATACTCATGTTTAACAACAAAAACTCTGAAATAGGTGTTTTTAAGATTAATTCATCCTTTGTTTTAGATTGATGGAAGATCCAAGGGAAAAGCTATGTATAAAGCACATTTAATAATTATTAGCCCATTATGGAGTTGAAACTTGAAGGCTTTAGTGTCTATGTTATGCATGGATATATCGGCACATTAAAGCTCAAATGAAACTAGAAGCATGTGGAATCAATAAATCAAATATAACATTTGTGACAAGTTTTATTTATTTCCTTTAAAACCAATTTAATTTATTTCAAAGAAAATCAACATATTATGTCTATTTATGTTTTCATTCATTACATTTGATACATAATCATCAAATTTATTCAACTTAAATATTAACAGATAAATGCATAATATGATAAATATTAGCAATTGTAACCCATCGGGAAGAATAATCCCGTTGCCAAATTACTGTATCGTTAGAATAACAGTATAAACCATGACTTGCACCAATATACTAATATTAGTGCTTGCATATTTTATTAGCATATTTAATGTTTATTTATATGCATAGATAGTATTTATGTGCATAGATATATTAGCACAAATGAAACTAGTGGCATGTATGTGGTATTAATAAAACAAATAAAAAAATTGTAACCAGTTATTATCTCTATACATAATATGTAAATGTACCTTATTATATTTTACTTTACACAAATTAAAAAGCTTCATTCTACATAGAAATATCTTTAGATACGAAAACTGCTTATGATAATTTAAATCAAAGGTCAATCCTTCCTCAATGGGAAGAACCGGCCTGTTCCTACCCAAGATGTTATATCTATACAAAGTAATAAAATTGAAGTGTCTGTTTGTAATTTAAAATTAACAGCTTTTCACTTGATGCATATGAAAGTATATACTTAGTTGCCTATTTTGAAAACTAAAAATTGATGTTTGATGTTGGCATCTTCTGTAGAAGTGCTATCCACCTTAACGTTTTAAATAAGTAATACATGTAATAATTAAGTTTTCCATTTGTAGATTAATGTTATATTAGTATACAATATTTGTGATAATGGAAGCTGTTTTCCCAAGCTTCTTTTTTGTAACATTGCTTGTCTTATTATTGCAAAGCTTTGATATTGATGCTCTGTCTGGAACCAAAAATAATTAGTAAATAACTTAGATTACTGTTAATATTTGTTGAGAACATGAGCATACTTTACCTGTAGACTGTTCGAGTTATTTCAAAGAATTCATCGGCTTTAAAATGTATGGCTTTTCTAATGGCAATTATGTAATTGACAATTGTATTTTTAAATAAATCTAAGAAATTTGTGAATTTTCTTTGTTTAGCTCGACAGATTCTTTCCCTGAAATGAAAGATGATTACAAAAATTTTTCACAATGTATTGTTTGTATTTTGCAAGTAAGAATTGACTATGGACAAATATGAATAAAGCCCGCTGCCTGGCTGGCTTGCGAGTTTGAATCCCGTCATGTAACCAGAAAAACTACAATATAATGAGGAAAAAAGGTCAGTATGGGCGACTATAATGCTACCAATTTAAATGTCACTTACCATGCAATTAAAGAAATACAATGGCACATTAATTTGGTCGAATTTCAATTTTTTGTTTACATTTAGATCGCCTTGAATCATAAGGGAGTAAACTATTTATATATTCATATTATAAGAAACAAAAAAAATGTGTAGTAGTTACCTGTTGCCAAAAAATGCTGGTTACGAAGGGTTTGTTCCTGCTTAGCCCTTTTTTTTTAATTCTCCCAGCAGTTTTTCAATACTTTTCAGTCTCTTGGATGGACGCTGGAGATGTTATTAAATTCAATAGCTATTTTGCCTCACTGCTCGTTTTCTTTCGATTCAACAATATTAAAATATTTTTCCACTAGCTCTATATAAATAAAATATATCAATAAAATCTCAAGCGCACGGAACTCAACCAAAGTATGAAAAGTTTTGACGAAAAATTTGACACATTGACGGATAAAAAGAAGGATGAAATTTCAAGATGACAGTTTTGATACTTGCGTATAATAAATTCTGTAACCAATTATTTATAAGAATCTCAATAATATATTTTATGTCTTGTTTTGTAGCAAACTTACCTTGTATCTCATGTTCTTGTTCCATAGCATTAATTGAGCGTCCTAGGTTCAATTGGATTTGCACCTTGCATTTTTATAGCTTCTTATCAATAAATAACCTATTATTTAGTTTAAAAACACTCTTAAAATTACACGAGATAGTTAAACGTAACCTTTGTCACCAACAAATTTTAAGTGATAGAGTATTCGTAATTTTACGTAGCACGTAACTACACCGTCCGTCAAATTAGTGTTCCTGCTCTCTATTTTCATACAATATTGTCAAGTATCGCTTAAGCCATGTTACGTAACTATCCAAAAAATGTCCTGCTACCGATTTAGTTACCTTTACGTCCACTAGAGGCGCTGTTATGGTTTTCATACATTTTTTTTCGTTTACGTACACGTAACGATTTTCGCAAAATGTTCCTGCTTTCATGCACTGATTTCACTTCCCATAAATTTTCACACCTCGGGCTTATAGAATACTAGCTGTTGCTCGCGTAAATATAGTATTCCAAAGGAACGCTGTACTTTTTCGGGATCAAAAGTGGCATATGTTTTAATCCAGGGCCTTTTACTACTACCGTACGAAATTTCATCTAAATCTGTTAAGTAGTTTTTGCGTGAAAGAGTAACAAACATCCATCCTCACAAACTTTCACATTTATTACATGGTAGGATATGAAAATCGATTCTTCTCCAAAAAAGAATCCAAAGAAATCTCCAAAAAAAATATTATGGAAGCAGAATGCTGGGTAACTTAACCTATATTTGTAGAAGTGTCTGGAAGGCTCGTAGGAGTTGTATCGCAACAGATGTAAATATAGGCGGCAACTAAAAAAAACACCTTTTAAAAATACGTGTAAGTAACGTAGGGAGCTAAGGACGCGCGACGCGACTTATTTGTCCAGATAAACTCTTGGAAGTTTTTGTGGCAAGAACATTTTTGTTCGAATTATTATATTATTTTTGTGAAATATTGAACAATAAATAAATAAATATCACATCCATCCAATCCATAATCACTTTATTTTCGGTTGAATATTTTCGTAGCAGGTTTTAAGCAAGTCAGGGAGTAGCGAGGCGTGTGTACAACTCGACATCAAATCGTCTTCAACCTAAGAATATTACATAACTTTAATATATATTTTTAAATACAATACTTTAAACAAAACAATATTTTACGCCCAATGCGCCCAAAACTCTTGTCTTAGATAGATTGCGCTAAGTGGAATAAAAATAAAATACCATTGTATGTATGTATATACCGTTGTATTACGATATATACCTATTAGATTTCACTGATTTCACGCTTCGCAACTGAAGTCAAGACTCGTGTCTTGACTTCAGTTGCGAAGCCTGAAATCAGTGAATGATGTAGTGTGGATCACTTTTATTTAAAGTTATGCTTTTTATAAATACTATCCTCCTAAGATTTGGAAGGCCAAGGGATATAAAGTCAGTTTCGGAAAGGTCACGCCACTGAAACTGGTTGTTTGACGTCAACGCGCGGTCTCAGGCAGTTATTGAATTATTTTTAAGCAAAAACATAAAACCCGTAAAATAATTCCTCTTTTAAATTCGGCAAAAATTTTAACTATTTCTCTACTCGATCTTCTTAATTTTGATGTCGGTACCAGCTCAAACAATATCCTACAATATTTTATACAACTCACGTGAAAATTTGCTGGTATGTACGATAGCAGTAGTGATGATAATGATCATGATTTTGACAAAAGCAAAATTTCAAAGACATTGATATCGGTGCTCCAAACTCTGATTAGTAGTTAGTGCCTATGTCATCATAATAATATGTTGGTGTTTCGTGTGAGATGGTGGTGATGATGATGATGATTACTGTAAGTGGTATGATGGAATAAGCTTGCAGTTCTTTAAACAACGCCGGAATCCCCAAACATGTATCTATAAGGAGTCAGGAGTTCTGTTCAGTACTTTTGGATGGATCCAGGGATGGATCCTTGGTGCAAAATCTTACTTTTTGTTAGTATATGCATGGTACTCCCTCAGAAATAGTGGAAACCACCATAAGTGTCCATATCAATTTCGATGAGTTCCCTCGACTCCTCATGGATCCCATCATCAGGTTACCACTTTGATGTCAAAAGGACCAATTTGGGATTAATTAAAAAAAATAATTGAAAAATTAAAAATTGTTCCACAGACGGCGGAGTAGTCGTTAAACATACAAAAAAAAAATATATATATAGGTATATACAGCCGAACGTATAACCGCCACTTTTTTTGGAAGTCGTTTAAAAATGAATATTAGTTACAACTTATTGCAAAAAAAAAACCAAGACATATCGCCAAATGTCTGTCTGCTTCTTTATTGTTTGAAGAATTGCGAACTAAAATATATTGTGTTGTATTTGATATGATATGTGTCGTTTATCTCGTATTTGAAAAAGTAAGAAAACGGTCTAGGGATGCTTCTAGAAGTGTGCGCATTATCTAAGGCTCAACTCACACTGGCCCAGGGTCGACTCGATGCGTCACGTTTTTCACCTACAATCAAATCTCTATTTCTGCATTATTAAGGTACAAATTTGCATCATGGAAATATAGTGACAAACGTAGACGGGACGACGCGCGTCGGCTTGCGCCATATTTCCATATAACAAATTTGTGCCTTTATTTTGGCAACATAGAGATGATTAAAGTTAGTTCATCAACATGACACATTTACGCCATAAATAGCTTTCCAGAAACCGAAAACAGCGTTTGACATGTGGTTTGACCATGGGTTTGACATTAGTTAACACAATTTACACCTGACAAGAGATTTGACCGCTGATTAGTTAATTTTGCTGTTGATTAACCTTTCAGAAACCGGGGGTAAGTGTAACATTTTGTGGCGGACATTTAAATGAGTAAAGGTAGATGAAAAATGTACAAAAATGAAATGATCACCGCATGGGCATCGTAATCAAAAACCTATCGTATGATAGGCAACAGACATCATAAGAAACAAATGGGGCTTAAAAACTGCACGTCAGCGCCGCGTAACGGTTCGATTTACATTTAGAAACGGCGCGCTATTTAACATATTTTTAAGATAGCGATGCGAAATTCAAATTTATTTACTACACGAATGATACACATTTCATTGCAAAGTCGGAGCCGCGCAGCGCAGCGCGCTGCAGCTCGCAATTCGAACTCTCGCGACTCGTCTCGGTGTAAGCTGAGGGTGTGTTAATATTATATTGTGAAAAAAAGTAGAAAAATAAAAATAAGTCTTGTACTCAAACTACTGCGATTTCAAATAATAATCTTTGTGAACCACCACAAAACAATTATCCTATACGTGGTTTAAAGGGAAACATAGTCTTGTCTCGTTTCTTTGATCAAATACGATTACAGGGCAAATTAAATTAGCTATAGGAGACACCGAGATTTAAAGAAACAAGCTAGGGCTGGGCAATGGTTTCATGCCTATGAAGGTAATATATATAAGGGAAGGTATAGATTCAACTAAGACCTGATTGTTGTAATAAAGCACGTATACATCAATGGCGAAGGCTGGTTCCCCTTCATAGAAAAGCCTTAGCCTGTGCAATAGGTAGATAGGGGTTTGGATGAGGGTCTTCAAAAGAGAAGTGGTAAGTGAAGCCGATAGGAATGGAGATGGGATGGGAACCCCACGCCGCTGGTGTACCATATTTTGGGCTCGAAATCCGGAACACGAGTTGATGTAATCGCTCGTTCTATATTATACAGGTTAATTTAATCAACAGACACGCTAAACTCGCCTGAAGTCGATAAATTGTTTTAAAATTCCGATTTTATCTCCTACCAGGTGATAAAACAAATATAATTGGAAACAAGTTTCCGTTTCCATCACACACTGTGGATGTAGACTAGGAGCCCCTTTCGTACATTCGTATATTCAGATTTTTACAATATATTTCGGTATAAACAATAAAAATATATTTTTTTTTCATATGAGGCGATTTCTATACTTAATGTAAGTATCCCCGCTTGGTTTGGTTTGCTTTGGTTCTGGGGGCCTAGTAGGAACAATTGACAGCAACGTAATCGTAAAACCTTATCGAATGAGAATTGTGTGACAATCATGACAGCGCCAAATAATATAATATAATATTAGGTCCTCACATATGAAATTGGCGTTTTGTCGTACTGGCCACTTTGATCTCAAATATATCTTTGGTTAGGAATTCAATTTAAAATTTATACCGCTGTTTACTCGTGCATTTGTGTTTCGAAAACCATAATTCACTTGTTTTTTCTTCTTTTGGTTTATTATTTGCGTCATTCTGTTTACAAAATGGAAAACTTGAAATATCGTAGATTTTTCGAGTACGAGGCACCAGTGCTGCAGAAACAGCTCGATGGATTAATGATGTGTATGGCGGCGGTGTCGCAAAAGAAAAAATAGTGGGTTTTTGGCTCCAACGTTTTCGTTCTGAAAATTTCGACCTGCAGAACAAGCCCCGTGGACGGCCAGAGACCAAAGTTGATAATGAAGAATTGAAGGCTATTGTGGAAGCGGATCCATCGCAAACCACGTCCGAGCTAGCTGCAGGCTGCGGTGTTAGTGATAAATCTGTTTTAATCCACTTGAAGCAAATTGGGAAGGTGAAAAAGCTTGAATGGTGGGTACCTCATGAATTGAGTGGAGCAAACCGACAAACGCGCGTCGACTGCTGCGTTACATTACTCAACCGGCTCAACTTTTGAATCGAATCATTACCTGTGATGAAAAGTGGATCCTGTACGATAATCGGAAACGCTCATCGCAATAGCTGAACCCTGACGAACCAGCCAAAGCGAAAATTGACTCAAAAAATGTTACTTGTGAGAGTTTGGTGGACTAGTGCCGGTGTCGTTCACCACATCTTTCTTAAATCTGGCCAGACGATTACGGCAGATATCTTTTGCCAGCAACTGCAAATCATGATGGAAAAGCTAGCTGCTAAACAACCGAGGTTGGTCATTCGCTCTAGGCCACTGCTGCTACAGGACAACGCTAGACCACACACTGCACAACAGACAGCTATCAAATTAGAGGAGCTTCAATTAGAATGTCTAAGACATCCACCGTGCTCCCCGGACCTAGCTCCAACAGATTACCATTTTTTTCGAAATTTGGATAACTTCTTGCAAGGGAAAAAAATCAACTCCGATGGGGCAGTCCAAAGCGCCTTTAAATATTTTATTTATTCCTGTACAAATGGTTTTTTTAGTAAAGGAATCAATGAACTACCTATGAGATGGCAAAAGCGCATAGATAGCAATGGTATATACTTTTATTAAATAAATATATTATGTTTAAAAAGAATCGACTTTATGTTCCTCCTTTACAAAACGCCAATTTCATATGTAATGACCAATATTACTAACGTAAAGAATTGTCTCTCCACCGACTTACACAAATGACAGCTCGCGGCTGTGTGTGGTGCTGGGCGAATGCGGCGGCGGGCGGGGCGTGAGTTTTTCCAGCCAGGACTTTCGTTCTCGGGGCTGGTCGCTGGTCGTTTCGTACTTTGAAATAATTGAATGTATAATTTAATTTCACTTGTGATAGATTTGTTTGACGCGATGTTTAAAATTATTTTAGAGTCAATCTTAGGCTTACGTCAACATTGCTGACATTCGCCGGTGCTCGAGCTGTCAGAATTTGTAGAGAGTGTCGCTCCTGTGACAGCGCCTAAACGATTTCATTCGATAACGTTGCTGTCAATTCTTCCTGCTAGGCCTCCAGTTATGCCATAGTTACCTACGGTGTGGCGACGCAGAAATCTTAATTTTAAATGTTATATGCAAGACCTTTTACGTAGTATATGTGTACTCTCTCCCACGCACTCTCCCGGCAGCTTCAGTACACACTGATGTGTGTACTGAAGCTGCCGGGAGAGTGCCATCACGCCATTTCCATGATGTTAAGTCCAACGCCTCCAACGTTTTCGTTTGAAAGCAAAAACGCTACAACACACGGTCATTTAAATTGTCTATTATGGTTAAAACGCTAGTTTTAATGTAAAAGGCTAAAACAACATTAGACGTAATAGGTATGGGGTGAAAAGGAACACGTGAGAGCTTGTCTCGTGAGACTCCTACCAGGCCGCGGGCGCTGCACGTGGCTATCCACACGCCGACCGGTTCGTAATTAATTTGTATTCCATTTAAACTATGATGCTCTTGACATTTGCTGTAGCATAACTCTGGTAGTGGACTGAATTACCATATGTTTTTACCTTAAGCCTGCCCCAAAAATCTCCAATTTAGAAGGAAATTTGTGTACCACGAGGAAGGTAAGAATATTTATTATTATTTCTATATCGTCAAGTCAAAAGTCTAGTCAAAGTTCAAATATATAGTCAGTACAGCCTATGAGTCACGTCAGTCGATTCAGTAAAGTGGTAGAAGCTTTTCTGAAAGTTCCTAGGGAATAGCACGTTTTTAGAAGTTGTACCACTTGCCTACACTTGTGCACGATAACGAATATTTAATGGTTAATATTCTACCAATATTACTCATTATGAACCGAAATAACACAAATTTATGAAGAAATACGAATTCCACAACGTCACCCATTGAACTCCCCGGCAAAACTCAATGCAAAAGTTTCTATATTTTTTATCATAATAATAGAAAATCGTACGAAGCATTGTGGGTATTTTTTTTTTATATTTTCATAATATTTTACACATCATATGCGACTACTGTAAGGCTCGCTCGTTTTTAGGTTATAGTTCCGTTATATATAATATACGTACTGTTTCTTCTGAGAACTTACTCGTATTTGTAAGAGCACTATTCATTTATGCAATAAATAAATTCAGTCTAGCCTATTCTCACTGTACCTGTTACTTGTTAGTACACTGAGAATTAGTTTTGGATAAATACAACCGTATATTTTTTCCTGCAAACGCAATATCTCTGTGATGATTATATTCTTTAAGCTTTCGGCGCCTGTCACACCTTCCTGGAAGGAAGTGATATCCAGGACGCCAAATATACCTATTAATTTAATTTTTTTAGTTACATTCAAACAATGCTAATGCATAATAATACAGGAAATCGCATCTTCACGATATTTAAATAATTCTATTTAAGGAATTGTCAGTAGATAAGAATACGGCAACCATTAACAATTCAATGTGAACACGGTTAAATACTTTTAAGTCATAGTAGGTGTCACTGTGCACAAACGAGAAACAATTTAAAAAAATCCGACTAAGTAATACATAAGTAATTAATTAGTAACTACAGAAACAAGCAAGATTAATGCACGAGTATCGTGTATCTATTCGTAGTTTATATCATTGATATTATGAAATTCAAGTAGAATAGAAAGCCAATTTTTTCAATATAAATTAGACAGTATAACTTTATAATTAGACTGATTATTATTACGAGCTGTCCCGACACACGTTGTTCTGTTTAGTCGATGAAGGATGGACGATCTACACCTACACCTGCCCCACCGACCTACTGGAGCCGGCCGATTTTGCCGAAACAAACCAAACAGGTAAACTGAACCCAGCTACAAAAATTTGACAAAGTGCCAAATTGAACATAGTGAACAATTGGTACTTATGTTGTGGTTTTTAGTATTTGCCTCGACTTTTTTCAACATTTCTCACCTTTTAAACCTTTTCTGAACGATCACAATTATTTAAAGTCGGTCACCAAATCGGTTCAACCGTTTTCAGGTTATGGCGTGACCAGGAGAAACAGGAGAAACAGGGGTAACATTTATATATATATACTGAGATTCAATATTATTAAGAGACATTTTCCCTGGCCATACAGCGTGGCAATGCGGCTAGCTAGGGAATGGCCCGGTGCGCTGCGGGGTGGCTCCTGAGGCATGCTTTGTAGGCACTGTATATAGGTTAGGTTAGGTTAGTGTTATATGCATTATACAGTAGGTACCTACAAAGCGAGTATTCTATTGTATTTTTTTTAACCTGTATACCTTATTTTGTATTTTTAATATTACCCTTTCAATTCCTTTACATTTTTAAGGAAAAAAATTAGACACTAGACTGTGTTGACAAGGGGCAGCCATGGGGCAGCCACACACGCGTACAAGTCTAATCCTTCACGCTGTTGCCGGCATTTCACTCTTCACTTCATTCATGAATTTCATGACTGAAAATGTCGCTTTTCGTCTTTATATGACCTTTTATCGTAAAGAGTATTAATTATTACTCTATGTATCTAATGAAATTTTTTATATTATTATAAATATTTTATGAAATGAAAATATTATCTATGTTCATTTAATCTAGATCATTCTGTGGTTGAAATTCGTCCTTAATCTATACTAGTATTATAAAGAGGAAAGATTTGCATTTTTATTTTTTTGTATGTTTGTTCCCGAACCAAAACTACTAGACTAATCGAATGCGTGACCCAAGGTGTAAGAAAACTTGCCATAAAATATCTCTTAGCACATACGCTGCGTAAAGTATTGATGATAGAACAAAATAATGTTTTACAACGTTATAGAACATAGCCATATCTACAAAAAAGCCCGCGACAGCATATAGCCAACTACGATAGTTAAGGTTGTAAAACAGCTTTTGTCTTCTAAAATTCAATTAAATTACAGGAACAAAAACGTTGCTCTCTTTCGTGATTAAATATTAATTCTTATCCAAATAAATACTCTTAGCTTGCTCATGAACAGATAGTTTTACTCCAGTTGTATAAATCAAATACTCTTTGATTCATCGAAATCGGGCATTTGGTTTTAAGCTATTACGAGTTCAAAAATTAAATCTGTAGTCGAAAGTACCTAATGATAAATCGGCCGACCCTGTGTCGACGATTAGTTGCTAGTTGGCAGTGGCGAAGGCTGGCTCTCCATCATAGGGAAGCCCTAGCCTGTATAATAGGTAGGGATTTGGATGAGGGTCTTCAAAAGGTTAGTGGTAAGTGAAACCGATAGGAAAGAAGTTATAGGAACCCCACGTCACTGCTAGTTAGGTGTATGTGTAGGTCGTAGATGCTAAAAGTATGCAGTAGGAGTAGGTAGGTAGGTAGTTAGTTATATTTTATTTTTCCAGATCATAGTAAGACAGCACAACGTCTGTCGGGTCAGCTAGTATCTATTCTTTGCTGTCTTTCAAAGAAACTGAGCGGCGATTTACAATAGAAATTATAATTTTGCATCATGCCGTTCATCTCGGAAAGTACATAGCAAAACTAATTTAGCAAATGAAACAACACAACAATGAAAACAATACAATGGTTAACTATAAAATTTGATCGAACGACAACGGTTATCACAAAACGTCAAATTGTGAGGTGATATAAAAGTGCCGCCGCGCCGCGCCGCCGGAGTTATAGCACGCAGTCGGGCCGCTCCGCCCGCGACAGATGAACGCGTCCACGACCCGCGACCACGACGCGACCACGACGCGACCGCGGTGACCACGCGCGAGACAGTGTAGTGATCGATCTGTGTCAGTGATTCTGTGAATTGTTCTTGGCCGAAAACATTAAGGTATTTTTATTATAAGTATTACCTATGTCACCGGCTCTAGGCTTTCACCAGATGTGGGGCAGTGGGTCGCTCGAAAGCGATCTTATGATGCGGAGGCTGCGGCGCACTTGTCCCCTGACAAATATTTCGGTGCATTAAATTTTAGACTACCCACCGAATATTATTAAAACAATTAATGTCAAATTAAATGACAACAAAGCGTATTACAGCTTCATTTTTCCGACTTAAAGTGATATATCTAAATATCTTTTTTAAGATTATGAATATTTTTTATCAAACTTTATTAATTACAAAAAAAACAAGGAGTTTATTATAAATGAAGCTGAAATAAAACAATTTTTCAATAGATTTTGACGGGACAATTCGGTTTGACCACGTCCAATTTATGTCCAAAGCCATAGTCGGGCCGCCGTCGAGCGTCCGCGTCGTTTCAGCTCTCCATCCGTTGCGACACGCGCGCGGCGCGCCGCCGCCGACCGCACACGGCTTTTCATGCTGAGGTTTCATATTTATCGATTGCATAAACTGTTGTATAATATCGTAGTCAGTGATTTTTTGGAATTTAGTCCATCGTATTTGCTAATGCTCAAACTTTAACTCGGCAATTAATAGGAGCTGCTAGTTTATTTTTAAGTTTTTTAGTTAGTTTAGTTAGTAGTTTTAGTTTAGTAGCATTCGTTCCAGAGATGCTTCGCCTTTTGCAAATTCAATCTCTTTATCAAACACACATAATAACATACAATATAATAAACATGTAGTATACATCACGTCAATCTAATCCCACGCTTAGTTAAGACTTGTGTTATGGCAATCAGACAACGGATAGGTTACACATTTGACAATGAATGTTGTTTGTACCCACTACGCGTTATCTGAAGTTACAGTTGCAGTTTAGGATCTAAAACATTAGGTCAGAATGTGTTTAAATACCTTTTTAATTTAATTATATTTCCAAGCCATTAGATTTACACACAACACTTCGTTTGCTACTTCATCGGAAATTCAAGAAAATTAAGAGTCACTCGTTAGGTACTATTATTTAATTCTTTATAGAACTGGCTTTGCTCACGACTTTACGTCACTTGACTGTAGAAATGAGTATAAGTGTAATAAGTTGTTACATAATAAACAAAATTAAAAAATTGAGTAACCCTCAAATTGTCAAGCGGTGAGCAAGCTGATGATGATGAATCATAGCTAAGAACGCCCTCGATCATATCGGATTTCAAACAAAAAAAACTAGATCAAAATCGGTTCATCCATTTGGGAGCTACGAAGCTACCGACAGACAGACACGTGCAACTTATAACACCCCTCTGTTTTCGTCGGAGGTTAAAAAAGAATAAACGTTTTGCCGGGTCACTAAGTAAAATATTTCAAACTCTCTATGTAAGTATCAAATTTCCTATAAATAAGTCCAGTCTTGAGTAATGAATAAAAAATAATGTATGTACATTGTATGTATGTACATACAATGGTAATTTATACAATTGAAAGATTTGTCAATGTCTATAGTAAATTGAATTACTTTTCTAGTAGCAGTTTATAATTGGACGCTGTCAAGCAATACTGTGTCAACCCACAAAATTACTAAAATCAAGATATGATACCTACTAATCGCTTTCTCAGACGATAAACTATAATTTTCAAAATAGTGTTAAGTGATTGAATCATTTTAGTATTGAAAAACTGATAAATACTTTTGACACGTAGTTGAATTTTTATATAGAATAAATTTAAATAAACACGATTTTGTCAAAATTCAAAATCTAGTGGATTGACACATTATTGCTTATCAGCGTCCAATTAGGAATTGTGATGTACCGGCCTGTTGTTGTCACGTTTGCTTTATGTTACTTCCAGAATTCTAGCAATTTTATCAATTGATATATTACAATTTACAGCGTCTGTATTTTATTACTTGATGTAGATAATATTACAGCGTCTATATTTTATCACTTGGTGTAGGTAATATTACAGCGTCTGTATTTTATCAATTAGTGTAGGTAATATTACAGCGTCGATATTTTACCACTTGGTGTAGGTAATATTACAGCCAGCTGTGGTGGATTTACACTAGGGGCGATCGGGGCTAGTGCCCAGGGCGGCAAATTTTGTGGGGCGGCAAAATTTGGAAAGTTAAAAAAATGTTTTTAGAATTATTTTTTTACAATTATCAAAATTGTACATTATAATAATTAATCAATTCTATTAATTAATCATTTTTTATTTCTTGTTTGAAACGAGTTAAACTCTACTACTTACTTTTTACAATGACTGCAAATAGTCTCAAAAGATTGGCTATTCTATGCATAGAACATGTACGTGTACGTCTACTTTAACGTTTAGATTGTGAAGATTTAATTGACCAATTTACAAAGTCAGGTGTGTTTGCCTGACAAACAAATGTAATACAATCATAAGTCATCGTTAGTGCAAAATTCATGATTCTTACAAAGATAGATATATGATTGGCTTCGCTGGGCGCTCGATCAATGATTTGTCTATGGATTCTTGGAACAAAAACAAATATTTTTTTATATTATTGAAGTATATAATATATAATAAAATTGATGCAATTAGTTATTCTGTTAAAAAAATAATATATAAAAACTATAATTTTAAATAAAATTTCTATGATAGAGCGGCATTTTCTTCAGTGTCCAGGGCGGCACTAATTTTAAATCCGGCCCTGATTACAGCGTCTGTATTTTATCAATTAGGGTAGGTAATATTACAGCGTCTGTATTTTATCAATTGGTGTAGGTCATATTACAGAGTCTATATTTTTAATCCCCGACGAACACAGACGGGTGTTATAAGTTCGACGTGTGTGTATGTGTGTCTGTATGTATCTGCCCGTGGCAACGTAGCTCCCAAATAGATTATCGCCTACCATGCCCAGTTGCAAAGTTCATACTAGTATAAATCAATGTTGAAGTATTCAAATACTCTTAAGAATATAATCGCAACTAAAAACAAGGAGTACCTTCATTTTTATTGAATCGAAATATATTATTTTCCGAAGTTTAAGTTGATATAAAAGATATTATATTATTATCAGCTTACTGATATTTTTTACCTCATATAATTTTTTTTAAAAGTAATTCAGTAATTTTACTGAATTGTTATTAATTCAATAGAATTTGTTGAAAAACCCATTTTCAAAGTAGGTAAAAGGTAAAAAATCTGCTTTTGAAAATCAAGATAACAAAGCAAGTGTAAATTCACGAATTAATTGGGTCTATTTCTTCACAGCTAAGATTTATATTGATGTTAATTATGTTTCACTTTCAACACAAACGAAAACGATTTTAGCGAAATATATTATAGTTTACTACTAGCCTTTGACTGCCGCTTCGTCTGCAGCGTGGTAATTGGCAAATCGTCAAAGTCAAGTTGTCGTCTTTCTTTGTTACCTATATCGTAATTATATCTTCAATGATTCCAAAACTAATAATGGGCTAGTTGAGTCGCAATAGATCCACTTGGGTCGCAGTGACGTCAGGCCTTAATTGTGACCTGCCTTCGATAAAAAAAACAATGACGTACCTACGTTTGACAGAGAAAATATTCTTCTTCAGAAAAAATCTTCATACAAGAAAGAAAAAGTTACGCCATCTTGATTTCAGAACATTTTGTCAAATAAATGCGGACTGTGACCGTAACAGGAACATTTCACAGCGGCGTAAACATAACTTTATCGCATGTGAATTGTACTTATGAAAATCTGTCAAAATCATTCAAATCAATTTCAATTCTAATCAATTTATTCAGACACACATAAAAATAGATACAAAACAAATATACATTCTCCGATCCTGTGCTAAGTTGAACTTGTGTTACTGGTATCAGACAATGGATATATATTTTTATACTATACACACACACACACACACAACTTTTTACTATACAATACTATACATAATTCTTATTTTCTAAATTATTCACATTCGCTCTTACACACACTGTAGTTTATCACGTAGGTATTGTCTTTTTTCGCCGACGTGATGCGCGCATCGTTGGGGAGCCTTCCCCGAAACCTCCGGTAGACTACGTTCGTCGGCCAGAACTCCTTCACCTCGAATGTCGGTAGAAGATGCGTCGGTACTCTCACCACAGGAACTGAAGTTGACCTTGTGGCGAGACTCCAGACGCTTGACCCTTAATGAGAAAGACGTCTTCTTTCGGATGTAGTCCACGAGGTCCGTGGACCAATGCAGGCGGGACACGTACAGCGGTGTGACGCGTACTTCGCACCGAGACGCTGCTCAGGTTCGTAGGGTGCGGTGCCGCGGTGGTTGCGGACGGCGGGCTTCCTCTTCTTTCTTCTCTCCACCATTATGAAGCCCTCCTCATCGCAATTCCTGCTCTCGTCATTGACGGTTCGAGGAGGCTCAGCCTTGCGGCTCTCTTTTACCCCCTTTGTCTTAGCCCGCGGGGGTACGGTGGGTAGGGGGTACCAGCGGTTACCCTGGAATATTTTTTCGGAGTCGCTGGTGTACTCGGTTTCGGCTCGACCGCAAGTGACGAGCGGGTGGCGGCGGTTATTGACCCGTCGGATTTTGCTGATGAGCAAAACGTGTCAGCTTGCACGCCGCATCGTCGCGTGTTTACGAAGTCAATCGAATGATCGGGTGACCTACATAATGAATTATTACATTTTATTTGCAATAATTCATTACGCAAATCACAGATCGTGAACTTCGATCTATTCAATCGAACACGCATTTCGTCCCGCTCTGCCTTCATGATGTTGAATTTGTTCAGCAGGCTGGAGGCGTTGACGTTGTCCGCCGATACCGCCGGCAACCTGTGCAGCTCCTTAGTCACAAATACCGGCACGGCCGCTGGATTCGTCAGCTTGAGCAGGGAGATGATGTCTCGCAAGCCTCCGTCGCTCCCATCTCTCCTTTGAGACGTCATCTGCGCGGTCTTACCGAGCGCTTCGTACAGCATTAGCTTGCCCTTAAATCCTCTTTTTTCAGATCTTGAAAAAAGAGGATTGCAGATCTCCTCGCTGGTGTAGGTCGACTTGCAGAGCTGCACAATGCTGTCCTCGTCCATGGTGTTGATGACGTGTTGTATAAACGCCGGCAGCTCGTTGGCTACGAGCGCCATGATGACGAGCAACGGCTGTGAGCCGTGCGGCTCGCGAAATATTAAATGTAATTAATATTTACTACATGTATCGTAAATCGGAGCATGACCGTTCACTAGCTCACTCAACGCCAGACTACAAGTTTCATTCGATAACGTTACGTTTACGCCGCTGTCAAATGTTCCGCTATGCCCCCTGATTACACTATTGAAAGCAAATATCAAAATGTCAAGATGATAGATTTCAAACCTTTTTTTATGGCCTTACGGCTTAAAACCATTAGCCAGTGTCAAGTTAAAAAAAGGCGTCAAAATAAAATTATCGTTAAGTTTTCAACACCGTATTTCCAAATAGTAAATAGTCAAATAGTCAAGTCTAAAGTCTAGACTTTAGACTTGACTATTTGGAAATACGAACTGGAAATACGACTGCACTGACTATTTAATTGGACTTTGACTAGTCAAAGTCTAATTAAATAGTCAGTGCAGTCAATGAGTCAAGACAGTCGATTCAGTATAGTGGTAGACGCTTTACTAAAAGTTCATATGGAGTTTTGGAGGCAACACAAAATAGCACGCTTTTTGAAGTTGTACCACTTGCCCACACTTGTGCACGTTAACGAATGTCTAATGGTTAATATTCTACCAATATTACACATTAAAAAGCGAAATAACACAAATTTAAGGAAGAAATACAACAACAACGTCACATATTTAATTCCCCGGCAAAACTACGATGTCAAACCTCGACTGCCCTAAACAACCCGAGAAGTGTTTTAATACTTGACACTGGCAGAAGGTTTTTAACAGCGATGGTTTGCCAATAATAAAAGAAGAACAAGAACCCCAAAAGTTGAGCGGTATAAGTGTAGACACTTTTTGCCTCGATATGCCTCGTCTTTAATATATAGGATCTATGGATATCAAGATTCCTTTGTGTGCAGTAAACTGTTTTAAAAATCTTAGGTATCGGCCATACCCGATATTAGGCTCAACAAGTACATCCTATCCTATTATGCGATCAGATAAACCGGTACAGATAAGGCCAACTGTTCTGTCCTCTAGCTTACCTCTCGTCAAACATACAGTAAACATCGGCTCTACGTTAATTTTATATTTTAAAATAAAATAATTATTAAATACTATTCAAAAGATCAGCAAGAGATACAATATAACCTTAAAAGTGTTCACAAGTGTTTGCAACAAAAAACCTGCGATAGGAGCAAGGTTGTGAGTACTAATTGAATATCGTACATCATCCCAGATATTCAATTATATAAACACCCAAAAAATCTGAAAAACTGTAACTGTAGCATAACAAACCTTATATGAAAAACATAGTTAAACAAGCATTCCCAAAACTCAGAATACATGGACATAGAAGCCTTCGATTTCCAATTCACACATTTCCTTTGTCTCGATCATCTTATAACCGTTAAGCAAAATTCAAAATAGTTTGGATTGGATTATCTATTAAATTTAAGTGGAAAAAACAATAATCTGTTCTTATTCTTCTTCTTCTTTAAAAATGGCCTCCCTTGAGGAATAACCAGTGTCAGTGTAGACTAATCTGTTCAAAAGTTCTAAAATCTATTAACAACTGACATCTGACAATTGACAAGTAACAACAAACTTCAAAATTGACAATTAGACCAAAGACAAGTTCAAGACTAATGTTACATTAGATATAATAGTTCAAGATGGCGCTTTAAATCAATGGAAACTGCATCATCATATCAACAATCATAGATGGCAATACATGTATGATATGTATTATGATAAAATAAAAATTATATTAAATTGACATTATTAAATTATGAAATGTGAAATAAAATTATGAATTATATATTAATTTGACAAGGAAGGAAACAATCTATAATTATTACAAGTAATTAATCACTTTATTTACACAAAAAATGGACAGTCCGAACTATGTTGCAATTAGACCCAAAAAATTATTTAGATCCAAATCATATGAATCCCTTGGTCAAAACAATGAATATCTAAGTATTACGGACTTATCATCTGACTCTGAGCATGAACACAGAAGCTTTGATTTATCCACAATCGAACCAGAAAATATTAGCGAAATGAAAAAAAGCTCGATAACATGTCATTATTGCTACAAAGTACTCAAAATGAATTAGACAATATAATAATAGAAAATAATACATTAAAAAAGGAAATAATCAATTTAAGACAACAGTTGGATACCTTAAAATTAGTATGTACTAGTCCAACAATAAAGACGCCTGCAAATAGATCAACAAAAAAGACAAAAATACAAAACAATAGCAAAATTATGTATACAAATTCCAATTCCAATGAAAAGGCGGTACAAACAGAAAGTATAAAATCGACTTTACAAAAAGAAAACTTAAATACTAATTATAATAACTGCAACAACAAACCAATGTACTGGTATAGCAAACATGTTAAGAAAACAAAGACATTATAAACCGTACGAAAATTTTGAAATAATATCCTTTATCAAGACCGGTGCAAAAACTGAAGAAAATTTGAAAACACCGTATTTATTTAATATTACACACTCAGATAAAATAATTTTAAGCGTAGGACAAAATGACAAAAATCCCATGAAAATTATATCGGAGTTATGTGGTTTTCTCAAGGCAATAACGCAATAATAACATGTCCTATATTAATTCTTAGTGTTATAAAAATGTATATCTTAATGAATGGAAACTAAATAACTTGATTAGAATAACATGTAAAAACTATTCTAACTGTCATTTTGTTAATCTTAGCAATATTCATGTAATAAAGAAAATAAACATCTGTAATAAAATGAACTATACTATTGATCAGATATACTATGAAAATAAATTCTTAAACCATAGCTCTAGAAAGAATAATCAAAAAATGATATTACAATGAACATTTGTAAAAAAATCCAGAATGAATACATACAATACTATTACTAATCACAAACAACACACACATTAAGCCTAGCGTGTTTGCATACTTATAAAAAAAGTACATTCTCTTATTATAATAATATTGAATCTTGTTCTGCAATTTTTAACGATTTTGAATGTTGTGGCATAGAAATTTTTGACTTAAATCTAGTTATCATGTGCTTATACAGATCTCCAAATTCAGTGAGTAGTACATTTTTCCAAAAGTTTTGATTCTTTGTTATATAACATAACCAAAAAATCAAATAAAAATCTAATAATTGCTGGTGACTTTAATATTAATTTACTAAAAATATATAAGGACTCAAATGCACTGCGTGACATTTCAAGTAATTACAATTTAAAAATTCACTTTAATAAATCTACTATAGTATAGTAATATATTAAGACATGTATAGTAATATATTAAGTAACTTATTGCATGCCAAAACCGAATTATTACACTTGGGCCTTTCGGACCATAACACAGCACAATTTATTTCGGGAAGCATGTAACCGGAACTTACATAAATGCCACTATATCTACAAAAGAGAAGATAAAAATGACAACATAATTTTTTTTTAAGATTACTTAGCAAACATTTCTTTTGATGAATATTATTTGTTATAAAACTTTAATGAAGCGTTTAACATCTTTTATGATTTATTCATAATGCTATATAAGCTCTGCTTCCCTTTAGTCCGCTTAAAGGTAACAAATAAACATACAGTACCTGACTGGATAACAAAAGGCTTAAAAAAAGTTGCAAAACAAAAGGAAAATTACAATTTAGCTATTATAGGGAAAAAATATATCAACAAAAAACAAATACAAAAAATTTAGTAAAATATTAAGGAAGTGTTTTAGGCTTGCAGAAATATATTCACATACAAAATATGTTGCTAAAGCTAAAAATAAATGCAGAGCCTCTTGGAATATTGTTCAAAATTGCTCTAACAAAGGTAACGAAAAAAAAATTATCACAGAAATAAATATAAATAATACCATAATAGATACGCCACGAGCCATAGCAAATACATTTAATGAATATTTTATTAAAACTTCTAACATAAATATAACTTCCAATTCTAAATTCACAAGTAATATCCAGGACAATCCTATGAGTTCTTCTCGAGAGAGATCTTTTGTAACCATGCACCTGTGACGAAACAATACAACTTATTACTTCTTTAAAGAATACAAATACGGTTGGTTATGACGAAATATCCACAAAAATAATTAAAGAATATATAATAGCCCCCATCATAACAGAACTTATAAATAAATCTTTTGTGGAGGGTTCTTTTCCCAATAAATTAAAAATCTCAATAATTAAACCGCTACATAAAAAAGGTGACAAAAAACAATTAAATAATTACAGGCCGATTACTCTAGTTCCCATATTATCGAAAATATTTGAAAAAGCAATGCATAAAAGAATAACTTCATTTATAAACAAATTTAATATTTAAAAAAACTAACAATATGGCTTTCAAAAGAATAAATCAACTCAACAAGCTTGCTTTAATGTTACTAGGTAACCAAATTATAAACTGCATTGATGATAAAGACCACTGTATGTTGTTTTTATTGATATGACTAAAGCTTTTGACCTTGTTTCACATGAATTACTACTGATAAAATTAAATAAGATGGGAATAAGGGGGCCAGCTTATAATTGGATTGTCATTTCTCGAAAATAGAACGCAATACACTGTAATAGAAAACATTAACACCGATAAAGAACTTGTTAATAGTAAATCCAGAATCTTATTAAATGAATTTGGTGTACCACAAGGCTCTGTATTAGGTCCACTACTATTTTTATTTTATATTAATGACATTCCAATAATTAATAATTATAAATTGACATTATTTGTAGATGATACATCAATACTATTTACATATAAAAAATCGGACGTGAATAAAATCGAAAATGACATTAATTTAACACTTGGACATTTAATTGAATAGCTAACATGTAACAATCTAAAAATTAATCTTAATAAAACTAGGTACATACAATTTAGAACTTATAATAAAATACCGTTACGACTAAAAATAGCATATTGTGATGAAATTATAGATGAAGTTGATGAGAACTTGTTTCTGGGCATTCAAATAAATAAATACTGTAACTGGCATGCACCTATAGAAAAAGTTTGTTTAAAACTGAACAGATTCGTATTTGTCTTACGTAGACTAGCGTGGACAGTTAGTATACAAACCGCAATTATGGCCTATCACGGCTACGTCTCATCAGTCCTGCGCTATGGATTGATAATTTGGGGAAATTCTACCCATTTAGATAAGGCATTCATTGTCCAAAAGAAATGCATCCGTGCTATAGCTAAGATTCCACCATATGAGTCATGTAAGCCTTTCTTTAAACAATTTAACATCATGACACTACCTAGCTTATACATTTTAGAAATTTTTTAATTGTTAAACACAACAATGACATTTTTACACAATCAATAGATAAGTACCCGACAAAATATTTAAGAAACTCAAATAGACTGATCATAGATAAAAAACCAAAAACAACCCTTTTTATAAATAATGCTTCTTCAATGTGTGTAAAAATATATAATAAGGGGTCTAAACATATAAATCAATTATCTAAAAAACACTCTATTAGAGAACTTAAAAAAATGTTAATAAATAAATCTTATTATGACGTAAAATAATTTTTAATGAGCTGAAATTTAATTATCATTATTAACAGTATATTTTTTTTTATCTATTGACATTTTATGGAGCTCTTGATTTCACATTTTATTTTTTTTCTTTCTTGACATTTTTATAGTAATCTAACAATTGTATTAACAACATTAAATTTTGACATTCTATATATTGACATACTGAATGATGTTTGTATTTAATACTTAATAATTGACAATTTGATTCTGTTATTAAATGTATCTTAAAGCGATAGGTATGTTATATAATGAATCTATAATGGTGTTAATAATAAATTAAATATTTGGACGTCCTTAACTGCGACAAAATATGCGCACTATTGTAAAAAATGTAACACCTATCTATATGTAACCATATTTTCACCAAATAAAGCATCATTTCATTTTATTTAATTTCATTTAATTTCATAGTTATGGTTAATATTCTACCCCATACAATGGGGTAGAATAGGATATTATTTTAATAAAAAATATAAATTAATATTTAAAAAATATTTAACTTGTTTTTGCCCGCGGCTTCACCCGCGTGGAATAGTGTTCTTGGAGAAAAAACTTCTTCAGCAAATAACTCTACGGACTGCAATATATTTCTGTATACGATATTGAAAACGTTTTTTAGGGTTTCTTACCCAATGGGTAAAACCGGGACCGTATCGCCTCGACGCGGTATGAATTTGGCACGGGCAGCTAGTTTTATTAAGTATTGATATTTTCGTCGCTAGAGAGCTCTGATAATGGAGTACGATCGCTGCAAATCTTAGGCCCGTATTAATAAAGCGTTCTTATCTCTAAGACAATTCTCAAGAAAGTACTTAAGACGTTGTTTTAATTAATAGACCGTACTTAAGTACAGCTGTAGGTACGGCGTATCAAGTGAGTGCGAACGTATTAATAAACGAGACTCGTTACTCAAGTACGCTGTCATTGCTGTCAAACTGTTACTTGAGACGCGGTTTCGTGGGTACAGTCAAACCTTGACTTGAGAACGGCTTGCTTGGGAATTGGGATACAGTACATTATTATTTGTGGTGTTTTTGGGTGTGTTACAATTATTTAAATTAAAATCTAAATATTTATGACTAAACAAACTCAGAATTTACACTACATACTCAACACAAAATAAAGTTATAAAAAAAGATGCTATATTGATACATGATTGATACTTATTCTTCTTTTTTTTGGTAATCGCGGTTGCAAAGGTTTTACACCATTCTGCCAGTGTCGAGTATTTGTAGAAATATTTTCGATTTTATTTAAATATATTTATTTATTTATTTATATTAAACGAATTACCTATTTGATTTATATTAATTGACTTGATTTGACACTTGACAGCAGTACTTTTTTTCGCTGCCCAAAAAACAATCCTCATTATATGATCCCTCCCTCCTACAATTCCTCGCCCTATCAACCTTAAATCTGTTCTGTGTTTTGTAAATACTCCTTTTACTGAAACTTTATGTACATACTTTGGTACTGGTCCTAAATTTGTCTGTTCTAGGTTTTAGATTATTCAACAGACTTCCTCCTGTACACCGTGCCCTTGTTTATTCATAAAACCCACTCATAAGGCAGAGTTTTCGTCAACACAACACATTGGCAAATCACTAAGGAGCAACTTTAAAGAATAAGAAGAAGAAGAACTTTTTTCGAATGGCGATGATCCGCATTCCGTTTTACGTAGTTGTTAAAAAATATGGATATTACTATGCTAGACAATAATAAATATTAATATATACGTAAAAATTAATGAAAACCAGTTTTTTTCAATATAAAGAAAAGAATACAGACTAAACTTTTTTTGGTATTTACTTATATTATTAAATATTACATTTTTAAAAAGAAACATTGAAGGAATGTATAATCAATAAATCCGTTCTTTGTAGAAGTGTAAACGAAACGTTATTTTATTCGTTCTTTGTCGTGTAGATAACGCTTAAAAATTGAGTAAGTGATCTCAATAACGTTATCAACTGAGACGGTCTTGAGATCATACTATGAATTAAAGACCGTCTAAAGAAGCGAATCGTTACTTGAGACTGTCTCAGCCAAGAAAGGTCTTGAGAACGAGTTTGAGAACGGTTTATTAATACGGGCCTTAAAGTGCTATAGGACGAAGCGCGGCCGTCAACGCGATATTTATCCCCCACCCCAGGCCGGTCTAACCGCTATGTCCCTGCATTTTAAATCAGTAATATCTTATAAAAAAAATTCATTTAAATTCCATGCTGTAAATAGTTATATTGATCTATATTAAATGTACAATGTATATAAGGCACTTAATTGGATAAGGATTAATGCTGTGTTGCTTAAAATCGTTAATAAGTCATTATTTCTCGTAAAAAGTAATGAATAAAAAATGGTTATTGTTGGTTATCCCTAAGAGATAGACATATACCATCGCGGACTTTTTTGTAGACCTTTCTAAGGTGCAATACTGTAGTGCATTATTTTGATTTATCTCGTAGGGTCAGCCAACGTTTGCAATGTAAGCGCAAAAAATGTGTTTATTTACGAAATTAGAAAAGTCTAAAATTATCAGTGTTTCTTTACTATATTATGCATGTTATAGTATACCTAAAAAAAACCCTCCTCTATATATTAAAAAAACCCGCATCAAAATCCGTTGCGTAATTTTAAAGATCTAAGCATACATAGGGACAGACAGATAAAGCGGCTTTGTTTTATAATATGTAGTGATTGTACCTGAGCCATTAATTAAACATTTCGTTCTTATAAGATAACTGTTACTCAAACTTATTACCAGACACTTGTTCTGAATTTATTTATCTCGAAATTAATTTT
Organism: Phengaris alcon alcon; assembly: GCA_037179445.1. Lineage (NCBI taxonomy): Eukaryota > Metazoa > Arthropoda > Insecta > Lepidoptera > Lycaenidae > Phengaris > Phengaris alcon. Next base: position 460,000 of record JAYRCH010000603.1, on the reverse strand, counting down.
AAAACATGACATATATAAACAATTAACTTTAATCCCCAAACGTTCAACTCAATTCATCGTTCCCTAATTTTCAGCGTTTTATTTGATTTTGCTGACCACTGCATAATATTTTTTGGTTGGTCTTAAATATATTTCAAGCTTAGTTACTTAACTCGGGGAGAAATTCTCGTAAACGTTATCGGTTAAGTCCCGTTTGGGTTTTCAGGATGTCCGGCGCGTACGGAATTGTGTCAGCACCAACGACAATAATTAAGAGATTTGGGCTTCTGAAGTCCACTTCTCGTAACTATTTGTGATCATAATCCTATTTTGGTCCGTGCGCTGTCTCATTCGCATACATTATTATTCCTTTAACTTACAAACTTAAGCTTTCTTTAACCAGAAGCCCAATTCTGGTAACTATGTCTGTTCAATTCGCAGCATGATTCCAGTGTCAGCGCATGCTGTTGCACTTACACACGCATTAAATCGAGCGTGCACCAGAGCGACAGCGTGCTGACACTGGAACCCAACGCACAAATATAATTACGGGAAAGGTTCCAGAAAGTACCAGGGGCTGCCCCTGGTACTTTCTGGAATCTTTTCAGTTTTCCTAAAGGCGCCAGGCCCGCCTACGTCATAGCACATCATACGATGCGAAGTTATTTTTAGCACGTCATTCGTCAACATAACTAATTGACAGAATTCCTAATGTGCCTTTTTTGCCGGCGACAAATGATAGTCATGGTGGACAGATGATTTATATGACATTAAGTTTTTGCTTATTTACAGTGTTCTTAGGGTTCCGCACCCAATCCGTCTGTCTGTCTGTCACCAGGGTCATGAACCGTGATAGCTAGACAGTTTTGACACATAATATATTATTTATGTTGCTGCTCTTACAATAATACCAAAAACAGATCAAATAAATCTTCAAGTGGGCCTCCCATACAACAAAGTTGTTTCCTTGTCTTTTGCTACGGAATCCTTCGTGCTCGAGTCCGACTCGCACTTGGCCGTTTTTTATAATACCCATAGCGGGGTGTCAAAGTGCGACAATATTATAATATTATTTAAGTGGATATTTATATAACGTAGGTATCGTTATAAATTGCTCGTATCTAGCAAACTCTGTGAATGGATAAACATTTGAAATTATTAACTGCCGGTTTCAATAACCTATCTACCTACCAATAACTATTTGTTAAAAACGTCGTCATTCAATCATTTTCCGGTTTTTTGCGATACAAATGTGACGTTTCTAACAAATAGTTATTGGTAGATAGGTTATTGAAACGGGGCGTAATGGACATTTTCCATCCTGTATCTAATCTTAAGAGTCGATTTTGTGTTTATGTTGCTGAAAAAAATTAAAACATTTTGAATATTACTACCAAACTACCGCCATTTTGAATAATGTACATCTTTAGAAAACTACTTAGGCTGAGACAAGGGTTCCTTATTTTTCCGTTTTCCCTTTAACTTAGCCAACAACAGAATATATTTCTACTTCATAGACCACGTCACAGATTAAATAACAACACATTATACTTACGCACAGAGAAACAGCTTTCATTAAAGCTTCGAAATCTATCCAAACTTTGTCAGGGTTGCCACAGAAGATGGGGGTGAATTAAACTAAGTCTAGCATCAGCTTACGGTTGTTGAGAAACTCCTATTGTGGGATGTACCCGTGTGTATCGAACCTGCACCATTATGTGTGTGACTCAAGGGGTCTATTCGCTAGGTAACGGACGCTCTAATAATAAAGAAAGACTAGAAAATAAATATTTACATACTTACCTATTATTATCCTAAGATTTCTAATATTTTTCATTCACGCAATCCTTTTTTTTTTTATTTAATATTTTAATATCACATATTTTTGTTTAATATTTTAATATTACTGTTGAAACCGGATATAACGATATTGAAGGGAACATATTACTTCGGACGCTACGTCCGATGGTTGTTATCCTACTACTATTATAAATTTGAAAGTTTGTGAGGATGGATGTATGTACGGATGGATGGATGGATTTTTGTTACTCTTTCACGCAAAAACTACTAAACGGATTTCGATGAAATTTGGTATGGCTATGGATTAAAACATAGGCTACTTTTTATTCACAAAAAGTAGTATTCCCGTGGGATACAGGACACTGTAATTACGCGGGCGGAGCCGCGGGCAAAAGCTAGGCAATAAACACAATTAGTTATATTTATTGTCATGGCATACTTGTATTTTATATTAAAATCCTTTGACATTCATTACACTCAACTACGACTCTACGACTTTGAGCATAGTCTGGCGAAATAACAAACCTATTTCCGTTATTGAAAATATTGAAGCCAATGCCAAACGTTTGACACAAACAGTTAATCTTCTTCTTCATTCCATATTTAAATATGGAATGCAGTTTCAATGCCTCGCTAAAACTCGATAACGACTGGGCTGATTTGGCTAATCTTGGTCTTGGAATATTTGTGAAAGTTCTGGGAAGGTGAGAAATATTGAAATAATTACGGGGAAAATATAAAAAAAAAACGACGATTAAATTTTCCCAAATGAACTGTCACTGTGTTCAATGTGTCACTTGACACATTTTTTCAACAACCCAAACAGTAAACGGAACGCAAATACAAATATTTGACAAATATTTGTAGCTGCGTTCCGTTTACCTGTTTGGATTGTTGAAAAAATTAGGTGACCTTAGTAGATGCAGATGTAGGTTGTAGGTCTAGATGTAGACGTAGGTGTTGTTATTTATTCCAGGTCATCTAAGTCAGAACAACGGGACGGATGGTCGGGACAGCTTGAGATGAAAAATGAAATGATAAATACGTTAGGTAATAAACACCTTGTATCTAGATAAATCTTTAATATTGTTATTATGGAAATTTCGTCAGTAAAACAATATTATAATAAACAATGACGACTATTTTAATATAGTTTTATTACGATTTTTCTAAATTACCAAAGTTTTCTCAAAGTTCAATAGCGAATAATTCTAGTGTACTTACTGATTCTTAGTAGTGTATGAACCTAATGACATACACCAAGCTGCAACATTTAAATCTAAATTAGGGAACTTATTCGCTGATAATTTAAAATTAAACTAATCTAGTTATACCTAGTATAATCGTAATTTTATTAAGCGCCTACTACATTTTGTACGCAATTCATTATTAAATAAAATAATTTATATAAAGTAAAACAATTGTCGGCCTAAGTCCTGCCCCAAATATAAAATACGGGTTACTATTCGTTTTGTTCATCTTTTAATACTCCTTATTACCGTATGACAATTTTTCTTATTTATTTGTGTATAGGTAAATGAAAGGTGGCCAACACAGAGTATGTACTTAACATTTTTGGGTAATGGCAACAATAGGTCATCTTCATACCCTACTATTAAGTTAGTACAGTTAGTTAGTAAAACATAGGTAAACCTCTATATATAGGTTATAACGTTTGAACACAAATGTTTTATGCTATTTTAATAAAAATAATTAAATAACAGACTTCAAACGTTTAAGGCAAAATTAAATTTTTCCAACACGAATATTAAAATACAAATAACCGTTAGCTCCATTATATAGTTACAGTGATAACGTAATAAATTAGTATAATATTTATTATGTGGCGACGCAAACAAATTGCTGGCAGTTCGATGCTGTAGGGGAAATACCGAAAATAACAATAATAATCTGACACCGATGTCGAACGTCTCTGTAAACAATATTTTAAGGTGTGCCTGTATGCCTGTCTATGTTTGCCGTAGTGTGAAATACGTAGCATGTTTTGATAAAAACACGCCATAACATAATTCACAACGAGATAATATTTATCGTTATAGTATTATTAGGCTGTAGTGAAGGACAGTGAGGACTTTATTCACGCCTAGAAAGTCCAGTATCAACAATTGCGTTTACAACGCGTTGAAGTCTAATCAACAGCAACGACCTGAAAGCTGAGACTTTATAGCCTCAGTATTATGATCCGGAATCCGGAAGGCCGGAGAAAATTCGGATCGCGGAATATAGAACCCTGCGCTAAGCACTTTAGTGTCGAGTTGTCAAATTTGACATTTCACTCGAGGCTCGTGTGTTCGATTTTCAAGTCTATTGTATACGCTCAAAGCTCTATTTTCAGTGCTCTGAATTTTCTCCGGTGTTCCGGATTCCGTATCATATAGTCCCAGCCTAAAGATCAGTTCACACCGAAGCGACTCGGTGCTGCATTTTTAAAGATAGCTATTAAAAAATTGAACTTAATTCACCACACGAAAAGATACACGTTTTATATTATGACACCAGTCATACACTGCACATGCGCTGTGCAGCGCGGTGCAACATGACACCAGTCATACACTGCACATGCGCTGTGCAGCGCGGTGCAACATGACACCAGTCATACACTGCACATGCGCTGTGCAGCGCGGTGCAACATGACACCAGTCATACACTGCACATGCGCTGTGCAGCGCGGTGCAACATGACATTCGAACTCTTACAATGAAACGTATATCTTCTTGTGTAATTATAAAAGTTCAATTTACTACCAGACTTGAAGAGAGGTAAAACTTTACTGTGTTTCATTAGATCAGGATCTATCCTGGTGGCGTCTACGCCACTTTTTAAACAATCACTAAAAATAGTTGCTAAGTAAGGTACGATAATATCGATTATAGATTAAATAACTTTCATAGATAGGCCCCATAAACCTGCAGTATTCTTGACTAGCTGTTTTCCGCGGCTCCGCCCGCGTATCTCGCGGGAACACTGTATTTTTCTGGGATAAAAAGTAGCCTATGTTTTAATACAGAGTCTAAACTACTACCATACCAAATTGCATCAAAATCAGTTTAGTAGTTTTTACATGAAAGAGTAACAAACATCCATCCATCTATACATCCATCCATTCATCCATCCTCACAAACTTTCCCATTTATAGTATTAGTAGGATATTTAATAAATGAACATTTTGTATAAAATCTTGAGGTCCTATTTCTTTAAATTTAAATTCGATTTCACACTCTTTTACATATTCTTTATGGAGTAATTCAGCAACAGCAGGAGAGGCATTCAAATTTTTTTGTGGTTGAAATTTCTCAAAAGCAGACGCAAGTTCAGTGTCGGATTCAATTATTTTACTATCTATTAATTTTAATTTATAAGATGAGTTGCGACCGGTGACTCTTCCAGTTTAATTTGCAATGATTTGCCATGTTGTTTTAACGTTAATGTTTCTAGAATTTGTAATTTTATTTCCAATGTGAAGAGATTTTGCTGCCGAGCGAACTTGCTTAAAAACTTTTGAATATAATCTTACAAAATTTTTAATATCTTCACGTTGATTCATTGTTCTTTCATTATAAAGCTCATACAATTTTATTCTGCTCTTCAAAATACCCGCTGTTGCCCATTCGCTGAATTTACTTTTGCTGCTTGTTCTCACTGTCTTAGAGGTGAAAATGGTATCTTAATTAGGTTCAATTAATTTAAACAGTTTATCAAGCGACATATCCGGGCTACTATGATACTCTAAATGTCCAATATTAGCTGTAATTTCACCTCTAAACTTCTCAATACGTTCGACATTTATGTGGCGGACCAATTAGCACCACAATCCTGAATCGCGCTATCGAAGTTTTCAAAGATCGGCACTTTATATACGATATCTGAAATTCATACAAGTGGCTCGGCCTGACCGAGCATACCACAAGCTCGGTCGGAGATCTCCTATGGGACATCTACCCTTCCCACAGTATACATGTGTTTCTGTCCTTGTGTAATTGTTAGCAATTCTTATTATCTATAGAGAAAATTGCTTGCTGTCCACATCGATCAGAGCTTAGTATGATAATGACTTATTTATTCAATTGATCTATGTTGGTCAAATTTTTATCAATGCATAGCAGAGCTGTCACTGATCCATGTCGGTTCAAAGTAAATCTAACAGTGGTGGATATAAAAATCACCACACAATAATATTATGTTTGTTAGGTGCACTTGTCCTAGTTAATAACATTTCCATTCATTTTTCAAATGAATCATACCTATAATCCTAAAGGTGGTCTGTATACGCTTACAATAATTAAGTGTTCTCCAACTCCACCAACCTCTATACAGGTTTTTTTAGTTATTCGTTCTGTAGAGATACTCATTATGTATTTAAGTTCTTTATATTTAAAATTTCTAACAGTCTCCGTGGTCTAGTGGTTAGAGCTTGGCTCTCGCCTCGGAGGTCGTGGGTTCGATTCTCGCATTGGAACAACAAAAAATGTTGTTTCCAAGTTTGGATGGGACAATGCAGGCTGATCACCTGATTGTCTGACAAGAAAGACGATCCATGCGTCGGATGTACATGTAAAATTCGGACCTGCGCCTGATCTCGCGCCAGTCGTGTTGGTCATCTGTCCCACTGGGTTACGAGAGTAAAGGAAGAGAGAGTGCTCTTGTGTACTGCACTTGCACTTGGACACGGTAAAATTACTCCTGCGTAGCTGGCCTGGTTTCAATGAAACCGGCCACCGTCACTGAAATCGGTGTGGGGGAGTTATTTTAAATTCTTCTTAATTAACATAAGTGAGCCGCCTCTTATGGCTTTTGCCCTGCAGAAATAACAAGCCAGTGCATACCAAGATTTAACATAATTAAATTTTTCTTAAACATTCAGTTATATATAAAATATCTATATTATTGTTTAAAATCATCTCAATTTCTAATTCTTTAATAGACATACCTTGTATGTTTTGATGCACCTGCAGCGTAAGACCACGGAGGCTGTTTTTTTCTCATTTTCATTATCAGTTATCAAAAATCATCATCATCAATTTTATTTCAATTATCCTACTAATATTAAATGTAAAAGTTTGTGAGGATGGATGTTTCTTACACTTTCACGCAAAAGCTACGGAATTTGATGAAATTTGGTATGTTTTATGAACGGATTTTGATGAAATTTGGTATGTTAGTAGTTTAGGCTCTGGATTAAAACATAGGCTACTTTTTATCCCGGAAAAGTACAGTGTTCCCGCGAATTACTTGATAGCACGTTTAAGCGGGCGGAGCTTCGGGAAACAGCTAGTCATATAATATATTGAAGTCGTTAAGAGCTTCTTGTAGATTGTTCAAGTTAGAAAGCTGTTTGGTTTCATAAAATTTATACTCAGATGATAAACAAAATATACCAAATTATCAGTTACTCGAAATGCAGGTGCTCTTTCCCGCCAGTTTTCAATTTCTTGTTCCTTTGGTTTTACGTGCGGAATTATGGCTTTTAAGTAGATTTCTATTTTATATAGACCGACCTCGTTAAAACCTTAGTCCGTAATGGACAGTCAAAATTCGATCTTGCTAGTAATACAGGGTATAATTAGAGTCGCCGGTCAAGCACATCGAGTAAGCCTTGTGACTTTTATTGTGGGCTGCGAGGTCTTGGTTCTTACAGATCCTTCTTACGATTGAGTGGTGAAAATAATGATACAGCAACTATTGTGATATTATTCTTTATTGGTACATATGAGAGAGATGCTTAACACAGATACGTCTACACTATATGTAGCGTTTTGACTAACTGAAATAAACTAACTAGATATGTATAACTAGGCTGTGATTGTGACATCTGTCAATAAGATATTGACATTTCTACTTTTTATTACTACTTTATTATGCAACACTTTGGACGGCACCCGCTATGGGTTTCTGTCAAGTTCAACTGTAGCAAAGAATATGTATTAATAACGTAAAGAATCGTCATTCCGTTTTATTCAGCCAGGACTTTCATTAACAGGCCCGCAAATCGTTTCGTACTTTGACATAATTGGCGGTATAATTTCATATTATCTAACATAGATAATATGATTAAACTAATACTTTCATATTATCTGACGCGACGTATAATATTATTTTGGTGCCAACCTTAGGCTTACGTCAACATGGCTGACATTCGCCGGTGCTCGAGCTGTCATTTGCACAGAGTGTCGCCCCTGTGACTGCAAATATGTTTTGTACGTTCGGTGTTATTTTACCTCTGATAGGACCTTTATGCCGACGATTTAGGGGTCACTCTCATACTCCAAGGTACAATAACTCTGAACGGACAACTCTTTTAACATACTCTATGGGTCCTATGGATTTTAACCCTTTTCTGAGATCATCCTGTGAAAGGCCATCCTCACGGTCGAGCCTGCAAAGCAGCAGGTCCAGCAGCCAGTCAATAGTGTCAATTGGCAGTGACTAGCGACAATCACTTTTATCATTGCTTATACAACTCTGCGCCGTTTCAATTCGACATTTACTGGACAGTATTTGCTGGCTGGACCGTGAGGATGGCGCTTAAAGGTAGCCTTCCGATCTATGCGATCGCGACGCGAGATCGCGACCCGCGACCGCAAATCAGCCAATCAGGTTCTCTGGCTACGCTCACCGATCGCGCGACGCGGGTCGCGCTGATTGTTAAGTGCTTCATATAAATTCATAATAAGCAGTGACTCCGCGACCCTATTTCGGTTTCGAGCCACGGTCTCGCATCGTGCGTCGCGTGCATCGGAAGGCTTTAGAGCAACAATCACAGCGAACTGAAAGACAATAATGTAAAACTTAGATTAAAGGTTTCAATATTACGTAATTCTTAATTAGAATGTTTTTGTAATGAAGTCGACAGTTACGCCCTTAACGCCGATTCGACGTTGTGTAAACCACTAGGGCTTTTGCAAGTCCTTCGTAAGCAAATCTTTAAGAGACCTTCAAGTACAGATAGGATCTCTCAATACAATATTTGAGTCTAAGCCCGCCGCGCGGCCAGTATATTTCCTTGCCGAGTGTTTCAACAGACGCGCCGAGTTAGGTGCGCGTGTCCGTTCTTTTGAAATAACTCGTTTATAACCCAGGGTTGCCGCAGCACTACACACCTCGTATATAATAGCTTTACGTATTTTTAGTACATATTTTCTCTATCACAGGAATCCGAATGCATCCCGAACAGGACGACCGACAAAATAAATGTCGAATTTGATTAATTTGCAAAATGAATTTAACCTATTTACATGATTTATTTAACAAATTACTTCCTAACATCTGAATACATATCTAAAATAGCTTTTTTGATTTTTTATATTTCATTAAATCAAAGTTGGATTTAAGTAACCAACCCTAGTGAATGTTGCAAGTAAAATTAATGTAGGTATACAGAACACAGTTATAATTAGGTACCTGAGTTATTAGCGCGGGGTAAACTATCTGCTTATTATCACTACACAGTATAAAATATAGTCGCTTTATCTGTCTGTCCCTACGTATGTATGCTTAGATCTTTAAAACTACGCAACGGATTTTGATGCGGATTTTTTTATCTATAAAATATAGTCGCTTTATCTGTCTGTCCCTACGTATGTATGCTTAGATCTTTAAAACTACGCAACGGATTTTGATGCGGTATAGATACTGATAACTTTAATAGTTTCTAATGTCGTAAATAAACACATTTTTGCGCTTACATTGCAAACTCTGGCTGAACCCTACGAGATAGATCAAAATAATGTATTACAATATTGTACACCTTAAAAAGGTCTACAAAAAAGGCCGCGATGGTATATGTCTATCTCTTAGGGATAACCTACGAAAAAAAATTATTTACGAAGCGATTTCAAGCAATACAGCATTAATACTTATCCAATTAAGTACCTTAAATACATTGTGCATTTATTATAGATTAATATGGCCCTTTACAGCATGTAATTTAAATTAATTTTTTCGAAGATATTCAACATTTAAAATGCAGGGACATAGCGGTTGGACCGGCCGGAGTCGAGGTGATAGGGTCCCGGTTTTACCTATTGGGTACGAAACCCTAAAAAAACATTTTCAATATTGTATACAGAAGTATATTGCAGTGAGTAGAGTTATTTTCTGAAGAAGTTTTTCTCCAAGAACACTATTCCACGCGGGCGAATCCTCGGGCAAAAGTTAGTTATTAATATAGCTGTAACTACCCTAGTCAAATGAGACGGGCGACTTTCTAGTATTTTGTTAGCCATTTCAGACATTTTTTCATAGCTGTTTTTGTCTCAGGTCCTGTTGTGGTATTTATTTGGTTCACATCTAATCGTAGTCATGTCTGCTTTTTGACCATTGTGGTCACCGTGACTAAACTGGCATGAAATATTCTCGAAGCGGGGTCTTTGACGCTCTGAATCTGTGGTTTCTAAGAATTCTATCTTTCATAAAGCAGCGTGGACATAAGCTTTCCCAAAGAAACGGTATCGTATTCATATGAAACCTATGTATTTAAAGATGAGCTAAGTTAAAAATTACGGGTTTAAGAATATTAGTAAAATTACTTATATCCTACTAATATTATAAATGTGAAAGTTTGTGACGATGGATTGATGTATGGATGGATGGCAGTTTGTTACTCTTTGACGCAAAAACTACTGAACGGATTTTGACGAAATTTGATATAGTAGTAGTTTAGGCTCTGGATTAACGCATAGGCTACTTTATCTTGGTTGGTGGGATACTGTACTTACGCGGGCGGAGCCGCGGGCAAAAGCTATACTATATTTACGAGGTTTCATACCGTTCGTGGTTCAGATCATAGGTTTGTATTACAATTTACAAACAATATAGATCTTCGATCGGTTGTTATTAAACCAATTATAGTATTTACGTGAAAATTCACCTTCCGACTGTTGTTACGCCGAGGGAAATGACGGGATGTTGTTGTAACCTTTGCTGGTCGTTGTAGATTTGTTGTAACCTTTGCTGGTCGTTGTAGATAGTTTGATTTGCATTTTTATTTGGGCACCAGTATTTTTAAACCCCGATGAAAACATAGGAGTGTTGTAGGACGTGTCTGTCTGTGTGTCTGTCCGCAGCTCCCAAACGGATGATTTAGATCCAGTTTTTTTTGTTTCAAGGCTGACATAATTGAGAGTGTTCTTACCTATAATTTTTCATTATCAGCTCGCTCACTGCTTGACGATTCGGGGATTAATTTTTAATTTTATTTTTGTTATACTCATCAGTTTTGTAGGTAGAAATGAATCAATTGCCTATCAAAAGATGTAAAAAAAATAAAAATTTGATAATATTTCACATTAATAACTATAAATAGCATGGAAACCTGACTTTTAGCAGGAGGAGAAGACTTAAATCGTTCCTTATTCTCCTTAAAACTAGCCCAGTAATTTTAGGCATTTTAAGCCCCAATCTGCGGAAAAATTCCTGCCGGCTAAAAAAGTTATAAAGGTCAAATGGTCACGAAAATCAGTTTTTCGCTAATATCTCGCGACGTGTTGCTCGGAGGTCAATAGTAGTCAGTATAAAAATTGTTTGTTGTAAAATTATCTACAAAAAATGCCTCTTGCATTTTTCTGTAAAATGAACCGTTTTCGGAGTAGAGCGCTGAGAAATACAATACAGTATGTGAGTGCATACTAGTCGAGTATGCACTCACATACTGTATTGTATTACGTACCAAGGCGTAAACTCTATTGCTTTTTTATTCATGTTTGTGTCTTAAAAACTTCTATCTGATACTTGGGGGTTTTGTCAAAAATATACTTGTACTAGCTGTTTACCGCGGCTCCGCCCACGTAAATATGCTATCGAGTATCCCGCGGGAATACTGTATTTCCAGTATAAAAAGTAGCCTATGTCTTAATCCAGAGCCTAAACTACTACCATACCAAATTTCATCAAAATCCGTTCAGTAGTTTTTGCGTGAAAGAGTAACGGAGCGGCGGGGGCTTTTAAACGACGCCAAGAAGAACCGAGTACATCGGAGATCTCCGATGTCTGTTACTTATACGCTCCCTTCTTGAAGGTTTGCAGGTCGTAATGGTCCGGAAATACCGCTGGCTATGACAGCTTTTGTGACGTCTCTGGTATATACGAGGGGAGGTCCAAAAGTTCGCGGAATGGAGGGGATGGAGTGGGGATAGGGTAGCTCACTTAGTGTCATACTAATTGAGCACTCATAATTAGTATATATATAAAATCTCAACCCTATAGCGCCATTCGTTTACGAGTACTCGCCTGCTAAACAAGTCAATCCGGAAGCAAACTGCAACTATGGAGAAAATTGAACATCGCGCTGTGATGAAATTCCTTACCAAGCAAGGAAAAAACGTTCAAACCATTTTAAATGAAATGGAAGCCGTTTATGGAGATCAGTGCCCTGGTAAAACAATGGTTTATAAGTGGCATGGACTTTTCAAACATGGTCGAGATTCAATTGAAGACGACCCTCGCTCTGGGCGGCCAGTTGAGGCCACCACATCAGACATCGTCGAAAAAGTCGAAAAACTTGTACTGGAAGACACACGTTTAAAGAAAAAATAATTATCTGCATTTATTGGAGTATCAGATACAACCATTTTGCGGATCCTGCACGACTACTTGGGCATGACAAAAGTCAGTGCAAGATGGGTGCCGAGAACGCTCACGCCGCTTCAAAAACAGCAGCGCATCGACGCGTCTAAGCACTTTTTGGAGGTGTGTGGAGACAACCCTGTGCAGATTTTGGAGCGGATTGTTACTGGAGATGAAACATGGGTTCATCACTTTGAACCTGAATCAAAACAGGAGTCCATGCAATGGCACAAAAAGGGTACACCACCTCCCAAGAAATTCAAAGTGTCAGAATCGGCTGGAAAGTTGATGGCCACTGTTTTTTGGGATTGTGAGGGAATATTACTGATTGATTATAAATAAAAAAGTACCACTATAACCGGAGAATACTACGCCACAATATTGGAAAAGTTAAAGGAGGCAATTAAAGAAAAACGTCGTGGAAAATTGGCCAAGGGTGTGTTGCTTTTGCAAGACAACGCGCCGGTTCACAAGAGCCGAGTTGCCATGGCTGCTCTTCACACGCATGGATTCGAACCACTTGTTCACCCACCCTACAGTCCAGACCTGGCCCCTAGCGATTTTTATTTGTTTCCAAATTTAAAAAAAAGAGCTAAGGGGAAGGAAATTTTCCGACGATAACGAAGTGAAGGAGGCAATTTCGGCGCATTTTGAGGCCAAAGACAAAAAATATTTTTTCGATGGTTTAGAAAAATTAATCCATAGATCAAATAAATGTATTACACTTAAGGGTGATTATATTGAAAAGGAAAAATAAATTTATTGTTATATTTTATTAACAACCCTTTCATTCCGCGAACTTTTGGACCTCCCCTCGTAGATACATGTTACGTGTGTTGTCATATGGGCCAAGATATAGCGTAGACCTATTACAGACGAGGCATGTCGAGGTGTGTGTTAAGTGTCTACACTTAAACTAGGGGCAGTTTTTGGGGTTGTTTTGGGCAGTCGAGGTTTCACATTAGTCATCTTGACATTTTGACAATTGCTTTCCGCAGTTTAAGCAGTCCCCATTTGGTTGACAAAATGTTATATGAAGATTTTTTCTGTTAAATGTATGTCAAAGCCCTTAGTTTCGAAATCATTGGTCCACATAGTAGGTAATGCCATGAAAAATGCCTCCTTTTGCCCCAACTAACCTTTAATACATTTCCGTGCTGATTCCTAGAATTGTGCACTTGGGACCACGTTGACGAAGTGAGGCGTTAGATACTCGTTCATACTTTGCTAATTTAGCGACAGTAACCAGGTCACATGTCATATCAACGTTACGATATTTTGTTGTTCAAAATTGCTTCCATGTTCATTACGTAATGGTGAAGATGTTAATCTTGTAGGTTATTACTTGCATGTCTAACGTATGCCGATTGCCGATTCTCCAGATCTTGACCTGATCATCCTGGCATAAATAAAGCATACAATTTTTTTATGCTCAGGTTGATAATTTAATAGAAAGATAATTTAAAGAATAACAATGTACCTTTCATCAATTATAGACAGAAGAATAAAAAAAAATTATTCAATTATTTATATATATATTCAAGAATTGATTAAAATTCTTGAATATATATATATAGTTTAATGACCTCTGTGGCTCAGTGGTTAGTGCATTGGCGCTCAAGCCGGAGGTCGTGGGCTTAAATCCCGCCAGGCAACAACAAAGTTTCCTGTGTTCCTGGGTCATGGATGTGTATTAAATATGTGTATAATATAATGAAAATCTTAAATATCAGTATAGTATAATCCGTTGTCTGGTTTTCGCAACACAAGTTCTTCGGATACTTACCACGGGACCAGACTGACGTGGTGTGAAGTGTCCATCCAAGAGATACGTTTACAGCAAAATTTGATATTTTTCTACCGTGAGGTGGCAGATCCAACGCACACAAAGCGTCAACTGGTGGAGTGGTATCGAAAACGGTCAATAAGAATTTTCGATTCTTTTTCTGTCACCAGGCGGCGCTTGGTAGCCCGACGGTCCTTGTCGTGTCAAAATTCTGTCAGATGTCACGAATTTAAAAACCCTCATTGACAAAAATCTATTCATATACCTACGTTGCTCGTGCTAAGCTAACCGCTGACTAACACCACCTATCCAATTATACTAGTATCATTTAATTTTCGCGCCGTGCTTTGGCCCGTCGTCCACTGCCGTGCGGCGGGACGATGATGATGACACCCGACGAGGTAGTTCCAGCGAGGACAAATTGTTTATACAAATATTTGACCGCAGTTATGCAACGAGCTTATAGAATAGATCGCCATGTTTACTGGCCAATAGGTATTTATGTATCGAGCCAATCCGTTAGACCGTATCGTATTTGTTGGTCAGCTAAAACGGAACAGTTTATCCTAAAAGTCAGACAGGAATTTTAAGGTAATTAGAATTAAAACTAAATTATAAAAAAATAAATATTATTTATTTAATGTTACAATAAATTCATGTTAAATTAAAATGCTAAAAATAAAACGCGTCAAGTTGTTGCATTGGAACGGTATTATATTTCTTTATCCCAGTGTTTTTCCATGACAGTTATTGCCTGTTGACGTCGCAGGACCTCGAATACTTTTTTATTAATTAGCGGGCACGTCCTAACGATATCTAAAACATCGGATTCAAATACCACCTCAATAATAATTAGCAGAAATTACGACATCTGCACAGGTACAGGCGACTGTTTACAGACGCTAATAGTTTTCCACTTGCAAAAAAAAAAAACTTATTTATTAATGCAATAAATATCGGCAATATATATAATATTTATATATATAATATTTATATATACATATAACATAAATGTCGGGCTCAAAACAGATGATAAAAGCAAATAAAAGTTGCAGTGCTTTTCCACTGCTAATGTTTTCAAAGTCGCAATGCAATATTTAAGTCTAAGTCCTATAATATTTTGAATGTTAAAATTTACATTTGTATACTGTAATCGTCTTACTCGTCCTCCCAAAACATACTTATAAATACATTAATATAATTCGTTTTATTTTAATTAAATAATACAGTTAATTATGTTAATGAATGTTTTAATAAGTCCATACTCCATACAATATATTGAAGTGGATATCCCACTATGTATTTTGTATTACATAATATTATATTATAATATTACTTTGTATAAATACGGTAATGTTTCGTGCGCATGCGTAATGAGTGTGATATATTGCGGTCTTAAGTACTGTTGGTGACCTCAATACAAATTTTTAAGGCATTTTAAATGAAATAAGAACAAGGGCTTTGACTAGAACATAATTATACGGAAATACAAATTGTAAAAAAATTAAACTGGCAGTAAAAATCTAAGCGGTAGATTGCCTATTACTCTTATAAATGAGAAATGTGAATGACACAAAAACTGCTGGAAAGATTTTGATAAAATTCAACAGTAATATAGCTTATACCTCAGCCTCCCTATTTATA
Source organism: Phengaris alcon alcon (assembly GCA_037179445.1). Lineage (NCBI taxonomy): Eukaryota > Metazoa > Arthropoda > Insecta > Lepidoptera > Lycaenidae > Phengaris > Phengaris alcon. The sequence goes on along the minus strand of JAYRCH010000603.1, from coordinate 444,210 downwards.
AAAATATTTACGTAACTTGTTGCGTTGCTGTCTTTGTCTGATAGGTGGGAAAAGTCACTTGACAGACAAAGATAGTGTGGGAAGAGTGGATGCCCCAAAGGGAGATCTCCGACCGAGCGAGGTGGTATGCTCGGTCAGGCCGAAGCCTACTTGTATGAATTTCAGATATCGTATATATTATAGTGCCGATCTTTGAAAACTTCGATAGCGCGATTCAGGATTGTGGCGCTTATTGTTCCGCCACAATAGCAACATGGTAGCGTATCCGTTGCGTAAATATGTTTATGGATAAGGTGGCAGGATAACAAAAATGGCATTATCTATAAAGGTATCGTGGTTAACCTAATTTCACGCGGGCGAAGCCGCATAAAAGTAGGTTAATAATATTTTATCTACAAATATCTTTAATGAAGTCATATTTTTTAACTTACGAGTTAAAAAATATATTTAGTTGTGTTGCCTCCTTCGATGTTTTAGAAATATCTAGATGGCAATTAATAGCGTCTAAACTAAAATTATCCTCGATTTGACCATTGTGGCAATCGATAGCTAGTAGATTTGCACAATGCACACACACAATCTAAGACATTATAATAATTTATCACTATATTATATTGCAACGTTTGCTGGCGGCACTCCAAGAGCCATTGAGATAGACGTCCACTCCTTTCCACACTTTAACTGGTAAATTAAAAATCTTGATGAGTTTCCAGCGTTTACCAACCGCATACACTGTGTGGTCGCTACAAGATCGAAACTGAAACTTTTTGGTCGATGAATCTTGCGAAAGACTTTAGTGGATAGAGCTAAAGAGCTAAACATTTTCTAGAGTAAAGTGCAAAGTATCTTCTAGAATAAACTGGAAAGTGACTTCTGGAATAAACTGCAAAGTAGGTGTACAAAAATCCGCAATGACATGTGTCCCTCGTTTATTAAACCCATTCTAACTTTTAACACATGATCACATTGTACAATGTGGTACCTATTTTCAGAAGCTATTTAGACGGATGCAGTATTAATCCTCAGTTATGTACGTTATATTTAATTATGTAAGTAATTTCCAGAATTTAATTCCCAGTAAAATTAAAATATGCGTATAAGAAAATAGACACAAATAAGGATGTGAAACCCAATTTTACGCTGTCGAAGCCGCGGGCAAAAACTAGTTTAGATATAAACATATCGAGAGCACTGTCACACTAAATACGTTGGATGTTGTCTGTAACAACTGTAATAAATACATAAATTTACAAAACAAGACACCATAAATATATTATTATATAATATTTAAATAAAAGTTACTGCCGCAATAATAATTAAAAGTACCTTGAGAAGTCGATCGTCGGATGTGCGACGTTCGGAGGAGGCAAATCACGAGCTGGTCCTCTGCTACAATCATATTATCAATATATTATATTTAATAATAAAGTATTTGCTCGTGTTCAACACCCAAGTGAACTACGGACTACCGCGAGTTAAAACGCTCGGTAGTCCGTAGTTCACTTGGCGACAAGCGAGCGAAAAATTTCGCAAAATCCATTTACAAATACGTATTATAAATGTTTAAGTTTGTTAGGATGTTTGGATTGGTTGATGGATGTTTATGATTACGCCCAAAGGGTTGAACCGTTTTGAATGAAAATTGGTATGGAAGCAGTTTATTAGGCTTTGGATTAACACATAGCTTCTTTTTATCGCAGCAAAACATTTTGACTTTCATGTCAATTTAAGTTCCTAATTATTAGTTGATCACCACGTTTTTTACACAATCTATCTTCTATTTATAAGCCATTCGCTAAATCCACTTCAAATATATGATAATATCGATGTGTTAAATAAACATACGATTAGTATGTATGATATCTTAATGTGAAAATGAATGGTCGTAAACATATTTTCGCAAAATATGTGGTGTAATTTATTCGGCTATTTTTCCTCTGTCTTCGTTATGTCCACGAGTATATTTCCATTCATGAAGATTTTGGCAAAACGGGTTCTATGTTCACACTCGCTCCTAATCAGTTCACCTTTCGAGGGAACAACCGAAAACCCTTGCAATAAAATTCTAACGACTGCCGTATCAAAAGTTTACGTTTGCGTGTGGTAAAGGAGGCCAAGAACGCTAACTAGTCTTAAATAACTAAAAACGGAACCTAGATTGTATGCACAACAAAAACGAACCTTGTGCGCCTCTTATGATCTACTCTGCCAGGGTGCAAAGTCTGTCGCAACCGATCATATGCCTTTATTGAAGTTGAAACTACCAAAAATATAGAAATGATTACTTTGATATCGTTGCAATATATTAAATAGTTCAAAAATTAACTTATTGTGTTTGTGGTCAGATAAGCAAAAAAAATGTTACAGGGGCTAACTGGTTCTTACGAAAAAGTGTATATAATATACATTGTATGTTGATAGAAACCACGATGAAAAATCACGATAATTTTGAAAATGACAAATTGAAAAAAATCAGTTTCAGCTTTTTTATGAAATTCTATAATTTGACAAAACATTATTTCTCGTAACTATATTAAATAAATCATTACAATATTTAATTAAAACTAGCGAAACGGTTAATATAACAATTTAATAACAATTTAAAGATAATTTTGTGACAGCAACATTCATGTAAATGCCGAAACTTTCACCGAAATATTTTTTACTCGCGCCTAATTCTGTCGAGGTTGCTGTATATCCGGAGTTAATTGAAAGCTGCATTAAAGTGCCCCAGTTAATGTGCTAGAACTTTTCGGAAGTTTATATTATTCTGGTAACAATCGTAAAGGCCACTATGTCCTTTTGATTTGTTTTCAAACACAACTTGATCATTCACTTTATCCTATGGATTTTTCACAGACTACACAGATGAGGTTAACTTTTACGCGATGTGTTATTTGACAGCGGCCTAGTACAGACTGATATTTATTTAGAAATGTTTTGTGCAATGAATCCAGACAGTGTAATATAAAAATAAGCATTATTGCCACGCAATAAGATTCATGCATAATAGAAAAACACGTGAAAATTTTGAGGAGACTTTTTATACTTTTTCCAAATCTATTTTTGATATTGTTGGATAATTTTTGAACAAATTTAAAACAAGGTGGATTACATCCGCTATCTTTTGGTTTTTTAAACAAACAAGGTAAGCTTTATAAGAGCATAAAATGATCCTAAACAAACATCTCTTTTAGTAAACTTTGAGTGAACACTGAACAGGTTATGAAATATAGTTTTTGCTATACTACAATCATAATTTTCTAATAATTTTTAAACCAATTTTAAATAAAGAACTACTCTATTTGTGACAATTGTTAGTTTTGTAAGGCTTGGTTTCATTTGGTCACAAAATGGACCGAAAAACAACCAGTTTAAGTCAAATTTGTAAACGCGCCCATAATATTTTTCTGATCGATTTTTTTTTCTGGTTCTTTCACCCTTAGAATACATTATACTATTAATAACATTATAATATACCATTACAATTGCATAATATTATTATATTCTTTAAGAAACATATTTATGTCTACGGACTACGTCAGAATTTATTTACGACACTCTGTCTAGACTAGAAAATCATTCATGTTTGTCAGTGTTTGCTTGTAATTTAAAATTATCTTATCTGAGGGCTTAGCCAAGATGCCATCGTTAATCAGGTACAATGACGATTTTCAAAATTGAAAATATATATGAGATTAACCATAATATTGTTTTCTAATCTGAGTGATTGCCATAAAGATCACTAAGTGACACAGCTCGCGATACATCATTAGCATACATTTTCGATTTCTAACTACGTCATTACTCTTTGTAATTAGCGATGGCATCTTGGCTAAAGGGCCTGCTGTACTTACGTGTATCCACAATGGCTATCGCACTTCCGGGGTCCACGTTTCGCCTTTGTATAGCTGTTATCGAATCTATCGATGACGCAGCTAGGCTGCGCGCTGACGAAACTCGGCTAGGGCGGTGGAAGTGCACCTGAAGCTATCCTCTAAATACAAGACCGCCGTGACCCAAAAAGCCGAAACCGAGTTCCGTCGCGAGCGACCTAGGCCTTGCATTCTCATACACTTATATAACAATTACGACAAAATCCCAAGGCGAGGCGTATCCACGACCCGATGATCGATGGAGATCTTCGCAGCGTGATACCCATAACCCTTAACCCCACGCTATGAGGTACTTGTTCGATACGTGGCCGCGGAGGCCCGGTCCAATTTTCAGTTTGAGAGTGGTGTTGGGTAATATGTGTTGGGTGTTGGGTACTGGTAATATCGATTAGAATTTATGGTATTATAAGCTTATTCGGATAAAAACTTATTTTACGTAAATGTAGTTTTTTTGATTTTCTATCTCATTTTAGAAAAACAAAGGAGTAACTTTTCTTGAAAAAATATTGTAGGAATAAAAAATAAGTAGTGCAGTTTTTATGAATCAATAAATAATGTGTAGAAAAATTAATTCAAGTATTATTTATCGCATTTATAATATGAGTCACTTATTAAGCAATGTGACAATTGTCGACATAACGAAATAAGTTTACGCGAAAACGCGAGCCGAACTTACAGTCACGTGCTTAATATTAACACATTTTCTGCAGTGATGCTGTAAACAATATAAATATTATAATGAAATACTTGATCACGGACGCAGAGCGCCCACTGCCCACTTAATAAGACAATTAAAAAAAAAACTAAATAATTATATATTTACCTAGCCCGTAATTTGTTGAGGCGCTTGGGTTTCGGGTGACAAAGCACAAGGATGAACAGCTGATGGTATGAATATTTTTCTTTTGTTGCAGCTACGTTTTGGATCTCGAAAGAACGGGTATATTGTGGTATGTATATTGATGAATTATATTACTATTATTTGCTTTGTCCTTACTGATAATATGGTTTGGGTTGAGTTTTTTTGCTAGTCACATTAAGGGCTTAAGCGCGTATTACACTAAAGTCAGATGTCCTAAATGATTCAGTAACTAAATTCCGTCAAGTGAAATAGCATTTAGGAAGTAAGGATCCTAATTAGCATCCCAAATCGAAAGAAGTGTGGTTTCTGACTGACTAAAATCTAATTAGTTTACTTTTTGGCATCCTAATTGGGACGATTGACGTTAGAGAGGTAGGAGCCCCCCTAAATGTGGCTTACCAGAATGTAACGGCAACTTATACTATACAAATCCGAGTATTGAAATACCTTCAGCTTGAAGTATTATGAGCGAGGTGTGTAAATGTTACGAGAGCGTTTGACATATCCGAGCGGCGCGCGGCGGGCAGTGCTGGGTTTGTTTTGATTACTAAATCCGACTCGCGTGTTCTGCTCTCGCCAATAACGGCTGGCCGTAACGAGGTTAGCCATGTTGTAACATTATGTATTTTTACACCGACTTTCGTTGAGTGACGACCTTGGCCACCGACCCGGCGCAAACTACCCCGGACGGCAGTTATGTTACCTTACCCTCGATGCTTATGGCCATATTTTCAAAATTTTCAAAATTTTACACTTCAGTCAGGCTTTAATTACAATATCAAGGTAAGCAGAATCATATATATTAGGCATCAAAATTGTACTGTAATAATGGATGCGTTTGACCCGCTTCATTATGTATCAAATCAATAAATGCTATGAACTCCTGCACACGTAACGTAATAGTCGTGAACTACTCAAGCCATTATACTGTGGGGCTAGCACGAACAATTGACAAGTACGTATTCTTAACATTATATAAAGAGAATTGTATGAAAATAATGACAATTGACAGCGCCTAAGCAATTGACATTCGATTACGTTAGGATATACGTACTTGTTAATTGTTCGTGCTTACCCCTCTGTTATAATAACCAGCTACAGAATATCGCAGAATGATAATAGCGGATTTACATCAGAGATGCTCAATATATTATATAGTGTCTTTTAAGTTCGACTGTAGCAACTTAGCCGTAAAATGATTGACTAGGGGCCGCTCGCGGGCGATAAGCGTGGTATCGTGATACCGCGACTCAGTGATGTCTGTAATGTCGCGGTGTCGCCTATAACTATTGTGGTTGACCACCACAGGGTGTCCCACTGTCACTTTGACGACCTCTGTAGCTCAGTGGTTAACGCGTTGGCCTTCAAGCTGGAGGTCGCGGGTTTCTTTGTTCAGTCCTCACTTTTTATGTCCCCGGGTCATGCACGTGTACTAAATATGGGTATAGAATAATAAAAAGCAAAAATATATTAATAGAACAGGCACAGTATTAAAACTAAAAGTTTTATATAATATATATATTTTCCGTTGTCCGGTCCCCGTAACACAAGTTCTGCAGATACTTACCACGTGGCCAGATTGACGTGATGTGAAGCACGATATTATTGTTATATTATTGGTGGACGTTGTGGGTATGTCGAACTATCGCCGAATGGCTGTGTCGCTAATTGGCACAGTGTTACACTGCGGCGTCTTGGACTTCAAGCGCGCTGTCGCAGTGTCGCACTATCACGGTGTCCTGGTGTCGCGGTGTCGCGGTGTCGCGGTGTCCTGGTGTCGCGGTGTCCCGGTGTCCCGGTGTCGCGGTGTCGCGGTGTCTATGGTGTAACCTGTACGGTTGCACAACCACGCAGCTTCCTCGTGTCACGCATGTAACGCGTTACGATACCGTGTGCCCCCGGCCATGTACAGCACCTGTAATCAGGTTAAGCAGTACCAAAAGCCCATTGTATCGATTTTTACCCGACTACGGCGAAGCCACGGAAGGGTAATGATTTTGGCAGTCCATATGTGTGTTTGTTTCACCGTAGCGCCTAAGCTACTGATCCCATTTTAATGAATGAGGTGTTAATAGATTCGTAATACGAGTAATAGCCCGGGTAACATAGGCTCTATAAGTACACGGGTTACAGTTTTTTTATAAAAAATATAGTAATTTGTTAAATCGAACGCAGGACATAATCGACCCAAGTGGATCTATTGTAACTCCTTCGCGTTATATTAGGTACCGTCTCCAGCCCTATGCTGCTCATAAACTGAACGATATAGTTGGGGTGGCTGCTAATTTCCTCTGTGGTAGTCGTGCTGCCCAAGCTACCTGTTTCTGTTCTGTTGAAGTGCTGGACAGTGGACAGTCAAGGAGAAGGTATTGGGATTAGGGCGTCGATCGATAATAGAAATCAATTAAGAAAGTATCCAAGTTGTAGACATTTGATAAAGCACCTATTACTTTTCTAAACCGTAAAAAATACAAAAAAAACACTAATGATCATGTTTATAAAACTTTGATGACTGTGACGTATTATAAAGGATGGATTTTACACATTGAAATAACCCTTCAGGGTCAAGCTGGAGTACTTTTACTGACCCTTAACAGTAAAAGTACTCCAAAAGATAAATACTGTCATAATATTTTTGTTTACTAAACCTTTTAGCGAATAACTTGCTAAGTGCTAACAAAAAATTTGCTCGTTGCAAGCGGACCATTACGTATGGGCCTAAAGCAATGTTTGTGCTTTTTCTTATTTATTTAAAACGTTGAGCAAATATCACAATGACAATCGAAAAGTCACTTAGAGCTATTTGTAGGTATTCATTTCAAGGAACATAAAGAGAATATTAATAGTAATATTTTATTACTAGATGTTGCCCGCGACACTTCGTACGCGAAAAAAATATCCCGCTGGAACCGTTTATTTTGCTATGATAAAAAGTAGCATATGTGTCAATACAGGGCCTAAACTTAGCCATACCAAAATTCATCAAAATCCGTTCAGTAGTTTTTGCCAGGCCAATTACTATAATGTTTTTTTTTTAAATTTATTTTGGATAAATTAGCTAAAAAAGTATTTACTTGTATATCAGGTATACAAGAAAAGAAAATGCCGAAGATACCCGAATACATAAAAGAAGCCCGTGACGAGGCTTTAGAAAAAATAAATACAAAAGCAATGTCTTTGAGAGCAGTCACCAAATTTTTTTTAGATTAGGTATTGAAAAAAAGCCGTCTCTTTTTTTGGCAAGGCAAAGCAAGAAAAAGAGAATTAAAAAAATGAAAAGGAAAAGAAAAAAAAAGAAAAAAAAGAAAATGTTCTGTTAACCAAAAAAGGTAGGTAAAGGCGTAGGAAAGAAAGCAAAAAATATTAATAAAAGTAAACAAAATATTGACATAAAGACTGAAACGGAAAAAACTAAAGAGGAAAATATTAAGACTGACATTAAAATCGACGGCAAACTAAGGATTTTATCAAATATAGTGCTGGTTACTTGTGACATGTGCTGTCGTCTGGCTGATAATAGTCACTAGTATGTAGTTCATGTATTTTTACATGAACTGCATACTAGTGACTTACTATTATCATAGTCATTGAATTCCTCAAAAACACCGAGAACATAATATGCCAGATGACGATGAGCCTTCTGATTTTATATGCCACAACTGTTTTTCGTTGAATGATGCCTCTGATGATGATTATGAATCTTTTGAAGATAAAAATGATGATGAAGACACGTTTTAGTTATTAATAATATAAATATAATACTATTTTTTTTGTTACAATTTCAATTTATATTTTATAATCAGTGTGGCCAATTACTGTGATTTTAAGTTTAATATTTTTACGTTCAGATTATACTTAAAATATTTAATAAAAGTTTATATTGACGTATTTACTACACCTTGTGTAGTAAATACGTCAATGAAAGCCATATGCCGTGAGTTTTATTTGTTTTTAAGTTATAAATTAATTTTTAATTGTTTTTTTTATCGAGTGGTCGCTTAACTGGCCAATAACTATACTGTTTCCGCTATACAACTTAAAAATGCGCCGTTTTCCAGGGATAAAACCTAGCTAGATTGATTTTTCTCCCCCAAAACTCCCTGCATACTAAATTTCATGTAAATACTTGCAGCTTACGTTTATAAGGTACAATAATACGTTTTCGAGATTACGATTATATATGTATATATATAAGATTGTCTCGTTTAAAGTAGTATTTTGATAGCTAGTATCAATATCATCTCCGATATTCACAAGTGTAAAACATGGGCTGACAGGTACCGGGCGACTTGCAAAACACAAGTGTGCCGACCGGCCTGGCCACTTTCCCCCTCAACCTATTGCGGCATGCGGCCGGGTCACCGCTGCTGAAGCGACCGTGGCCTAGTGGTGCGTGGGGGGTGGGTGCGTGGGGGGGGGGGGTTTCCCGGGTAATGTCAATACGCCGTACCGATTCAGTGAAATTTAAACGTTAACGAAATAACCCAATCAATAGCATGTCTATGGAGGGCTCCCTAACGATCAACGTGGAATAGATTTTCTTTAAATGACTTCAAGAGTTATAGTCCCATTTCGCTCAAAATAATTTTCCTAAACAGTTTTTAGCATGATCTATCAGCATGAAAATTTACAAGTTTCAATTTTCTATAGTTTAGAAATGCTAGGGGGGACCAACTTATAAACCACATTACTCGAAAATTTATTTATATATTTATTTTATTCTTCATGTAGACATTAACAAAGACACATTTGAAATTTATAACAATACATTGGCGTACTTATATCAAATTGTTAACTTTGTAAAAAAATTATGTATGAAACCTTGCCTTTATTATAAAATACCTATCCAAAGATACCCCACACGACGGGGTAGAACGAAACAATTTATTTCATCCCCACTTCACATCATACATGTGAAGTGGGGATGAAATAAATTGTTTCGTACCGTACCCCTAAAATATAAAATTATTATTATTTTATGATGGCAAAACTGAGATCTATACATTTTATGACTATACCAAATTTCGTTCATTTATATTGATTATTACAGAAGCTAGAAGCGCGGACAGAGAGACAGACAACAGACAGACAGACGGACGGACGGACAGAGCGAAACTATAAAGTAAAGGTAAGAAAATTATCGAATGCATCTTGACTAAAGGCCCTTATCTTCTGAACGTTGAATAGAATACTACATAGTCTATTCGTGTTAAGAATGCAGTGACTCATGCGTACATGTGTCTAAATGGTTTACTTTAATTGATGTGAACACGGCACTGTATAAAGGGAAATTTACTTCATTCTTGACGCGAATAGACCATATACCTGGTAGTAGACTCAAATTAACTACTATCATAGATACCCGGCTATTAGTAAGAGAAGAAACATATTATATCGTCCCTTATCCCACACTTATCCCTCTTATAATGAGTGGCATAAAGTCGTAATTCCAACGTCGTAAAGACGAATACCCAAAATATCACCAAGTCGAAAAAATCTAAAAGGCATGGATTTACTTTCTCTTTCACTCTTATGGGGTCTTCGCCATTATAGTTGTTATAAATGACTGGTATTTGCCCGCGGCTCCGCCCGCGTAAATACAGATTCCCGCTGGAACACTCTGTCTTTTCGGGATAAAAAGGTTGTGTCAATCCAGAGCTTAAACTACTACCATACCAAATTTCGTCAAAATCCGTTCAGTAGTTTTTGTGTGAAAGAGTAACAAACATCCATCCACACATCCATCCATCCTCACAAACTTTCATTTATAACAGTAGTAGTAAGTAGGTTGAAAAAAGTACTAATGTGCGCGCTTGACTCCATCTGTCTCTATTGAATGGTTTAGTCAACAACTACAATTAAAAAAAAACTATAACCCGACTTCGTAAATTATATAGCCTATGTTACTCGCGCTGTTTATTACGAATCTATTGAATGATATCGATAAAAATCGGACCAGTAGTTTAGGCACTACGATGGAACAAACATACATACATAGACTGGCAAAATCATTACCCTTTCTTATGGCTTCGCCGTAGTCGGGTAAAAAATAACATTTCAGAGACAGCGTCTTTGTGGATTGACACGAGCATGTTACGTTGAACAAACATTTACCTACACATTCTTCATTTCTTACTAATATGGTCAAAGTCCGTTCGCAATTCAGCTGGTATTGCTTAAACGGTGCCATGCTTAATAGTAATGCCAGTTCAGTGTTTCTAGCCGAGCTATGTACCAGTGAAACCGACTACCGACAATTATTTTTGACGAAAACTTTCACGATTCGATGCGTGGACTAGTGCGACAGCGTGCCGGTCCAACCGAAATGTAATAAAAAATAATTGAGCCGGTGTGTTTGAATCTCATATTGTGCATCTACCCCCTTATGAATAAAAATATTTACGCAACTGATACGCTAATCCGTGTTGCTGTCTTCTACTGTCTGTATGTCAAGTGGCTTTTTCAACGTATCAGACAGAGACAGATTGCGTAAATATTTTTATCAATAAGGGGGCTTATGCCCGCTTTCTGAGGATTTTCATAAACTCTAGACAAACTAAGTTTAACTTGCGCAGTGTTTCCGAATCCCAAAAGTTAAATTCGTGGATAAAGTTATTTTGTTTTCCTATAATTCGGCAGTGTAACTAGTTTTATGAAAGACATTTCTTAATTTGGTAGTGACATGGAGTAAAACTATTTTAACTAAGAAAAAGAATATTTTATGTAAAAAAAATTATTTCCTTTCTGTATCAGCGTCATCTATCAGTAGCTATGCCAATTACGAGTTAAAGAGAATCGATAACCCTACCATATTGGGCAGTTACGTTAAACTTCGTTTATACATATAATATTGTCACTGTTTTGTTCAGTAACCCGTTATCGGTTCAATATCGCTAATAAATAGACTAGAGAGATAGAGCTGGTTCTTCTCGGCGGGTTAGGATGGAACCGGTGTTACCTAGCTTTTTCCCTTGACTTTCCGACAAACCTTATTAAGTTTCAATTGGATTTTTTAATACTTTTGTTAGGGTTCCGTAATACTCAAGGAACCCTTGTAGTTTCGCTCTGTCTGTCCGCGCCTCTAGCTTCTCTAATTATCAATATAAATGGATAAAATTTGATATCTAAGTTGAAGACTAAATATAGATCTCAATTTTGGCATCACAAAATAATATCTAGTATACTGGAAACGTCACATGTCGTAGCTCTGACTTTGAACTCTGTTCAGAAAATAAAAATATTACTACTGATTTAGAAGTTGCGACGGTCTTCGAGAATATTTTTGCTGACAAAAATTACTAATAATATACAAAAATAACAAACTTACGGTCTCAACTACAAAATATTTAAATTCCTCACCTGCACCTGCTGTAAAACTACTCAGAGACAATGTAAAGGAATGTGATGTCAATTTTAAGTTTATAGAATTTGACTCCAGAGATATTACTAACACATTTAAGTTGCTGAATATTAAAAATACTGCTGATCTCTGGGGCATGACTACAAAAGTTATTAAATAAATAATTGACATCGTAGCTCCTTATTTAGCGATAATATTCAATGAATGTATAAAAAGTGGTGTTTCCCTGACTTAATGAAGCATAGCAAGGTATACTCTTATTCAAAGCTGAAAATAAATCTGATCCGACGATTATAGGCCTATATCGATTCTATCGACATTTAGTAAAATATTTGACAAAAATATATTTTGACAGTTATTAGTTCACTTTAATTTAAACAATTTATTACATATTAATCAATACGATTTTACTCACTTTTTACTTAAGGGTCGATCCACAACGGATGCTAGTATAGGTCTTCTTTGTAGTATCTTTGAAGCTTGGGAGGGGTTACTGGATGCATTAGGTGTGTTTTGCGACCTCTCCAAGGTCTTTGATTGTGTTGAGCATGCTTCATTGATCAGAAAACTTTTGAGTTCTTACCTTAAAAAAAAACTCAAAGGGTATAGATAAATAGTAAAAGGTCCACTGGGACCAAAATAGAATTAGGTGTCCCACAGGGATAAATTTTAGGCCCGTTTCTTTTTCTCATCTATATAAATAACTTACCTTATCTTGTTAAATATAATGATAATAACATAGTACTTTTTGCCGATGACACTTCACTAATTTTTAATGTAAAGCGACAACAGTCAGATTACGATAAGGTAAAGTGCTCTCTTGAATATAGTACATTGGTTTAATATTAACAACTTACTTTTAAATTCTGAAACAAACAAAATGTTTAAAGTTGACATTACCCAATGTTAGGCAAGTACAAACCAATATACTATTAAATGATGAGAGAATGAATTTAGTGGACACCACCGTGTTTCTAGGTATAACAATAGATAGTAAATTACAGTGGGGTCCGCATATGGCTAATCTTGCAGATAGGCTCAGTTCTGCAGCATTAGCAGTCAGAAAAATTAGAGAAATTTCTGACGACGAAGATACGGGTCGACAAGTTTATTTTAGTTACTTTCATAGTAGAATGTCTTACGGCATCTTTTTATGGGGAAATACCGCCAACATTAATACAATATTTGTGCTGTAGAAGCGAGCAATACGTTCAATTTACAAAATTTCCCCTTTTGAATCTCTGAGAGAAAGTTTAAAGAAATAGGTATTCTGACCGTTGCTTCTCAATATATTTATAATAGAAAGAATATTAGTAATTTTAAAACGAAAAGTGACAATCACTGTAGAAACACTAGAAATAAGCACAAGCTAGGTATACCGGTGATCAGACTAAGTAAAGTAAGCAAATCCTTTAAAGGTCAATGTATACGCCTATACAATAGAATCCCAGAACACGTTCAAAATCTTTTCATTAATAAATTTTAAAAAGTAGCTAAAGCTTATTATAGGATCCAATGATTTTATTGACCATCGCATACTATGGGAATAGGATGGCCACCTGCACGGCTGCTTCTATGTACTATATGCATCTGAATTTTATATATATTTAAAAGAACAATTTTCCACCTTTTTGCTAAAAGATGGCCCCGTGCGAGTTTCTTATACCGCTTCTTCTCGCCGGGCTAGTTCCCGAACCGGTGGCAGGCATCACGTAGGGACAATTCCATAGGCGTTGCTTTGTAACCAATATCGAAATTAATCTTTTTTGATTTGATTTTTGATTTGAATAATCATTTTACATTTTAGGGGTGGCTCTCTCTAGGTGTTTTAAAATTAAGATAAGGTTTCATACATCAAAATAAACGTAGGTATTCTAGTCTAGACATGACTTTTTTTATAAAGTCAACCATTTTCGAGTAATCGGCCTCCAAAGTGGTTTATAAGTTGGTGGTTTATTTTACCCTGCCATTTCTAAACTATGAGACATAGAAACTTGCAATTTTTCATGCTGTTTGATCATGCTAAATCATGCAATGCTCTTCAGGAAAAAATATTTTGAACGAAATCGGACAGTGACTTTTAAAGTAATTTGAAAATGACCTACTACGAGTTTATAGTTACGGAACCCTCCTTAGACATGTACTGACATATTCTTGGTGAGGTTTATATTTTCATTTCACGCGGTAGTAAGTGACAAGGAAAACTATCAGAGTTAACGGCTAACCACACACTCCACCGGTTTGAAACCGGCATATACTCGGATGTAACAGCGACAGAGATTCCCATCACCTGCAGCGTCATTCGGTAATGAGTAAAAAACTAAGTACCGTAGCCGTTAACTGTTTTTACTATTACTGCACTCGATGTACAATCTTGTATAGAATCTGCATTAAATGTTTCGTAATTTAGGTTGCAATAAAGAGGTATTTTATTTTATTTGAGCAAATAAAATAATAATAAAAATTTAATGTTTAGCTGCTTTTATTATGTGGCGTATCTTCGACCAATATAAACTACCTACATTTTTATTTACTGTAGTGTATTTAAAGCAGTACCTACCGATATTACGATTTGTATACACGAAATGTTTATTTATTTGTTGGTCTTTATTACCCAAAAAAAACGTCTCAGTTTGGCTATAAATTCGCAGCACAAAATACAATCACTGTATGTCTTTAACCTTATGGGTATTTAACTTATTATAATATTTTACTTAATTATATATTTTAGCTCCCGTTGGCCCATATATGCTTAGGGTAAGTTCACACCGAGACACTGCGCTGCGTTCTATTTTTAAGATAGAACTTTATTCACTACACAAGAAAATACACGTTTTATTGCAAGAGCGGCGCCTCGCTACGCAGCAAGGTGCAGCTCAAATTCAAACTCTTGCAATGAAACGTGTATCTTCTACACTAAAGTTTAATTTTGAACCGCTATCTTAAAAATGAACCGCCGCGTCGTGTCACGTCGCTTCGCGTCTCGGTGTAAGCTGACGCTAATTTACAATATTCTTTCAGTGTCAAGTAGACGTATAATCAGGCTTCAGATAATACTCAGGAAGGAATGCATGGGGTTTTTAAAACTAAGATTATTTTTTTCGACCCTCTACATTCTGAATTTTCTAACAACACAAAAAATAACCTGCCAATCGGACTGACATAATTAGAGTCGAAATGATTGATATATTGTTGCACGATAAAGGAAAAAACATGTATAACTTAACATCTAGCTAGATCGATTTAACTCCCCCAAAACTCCCTGTACACTACATTTCCAGCCGTTTTCGATATTACGATTATATATATACAAGATTGTCTCATTTAAAGTATAAGATAGTAGTTAGAATTGTCGTATTTCACCGTCTATTTACTGAGCAAGGAGCGAACAAGATTACATTATTTAGGGCACTGTCAAGTGTAAGGACATCAGGCATATCATTGAGGCCAAAGGACGTGTTTGGTATGTGATAGTAGACAAACAAACATTAGTGGCCGCAAACATTGGCCCACTGGTGCATGCACTTGAATGTGCACGCGACCTTGCTTGTGATTGTCACAGATATTATAGTTACAGTGCGATGCGATGTACATAAGTGGAACACATTATAGGTGAAATCAAAACTAAAGAAAACATTATTTTATGTTAAGTAGAAATTTAAAAACAAACTCTACTTGCGTATAATGCTAGCATATTATTAAATCGAGAATTGACTTGCCTATTATGCTTTACTCTCGCTTTAATAAAATCCATCGCTATCATAATAGGCATATTATGATAGCATATTAAAAGCGAGACTCCACTTGCGTATTATGCTAGCATATTATTAAAAGCAAAATTTACTTGCCTATTATGCTAGCATATTAAAAGCGAGACCCCACATGCCGTATTATGCTAGATATTATTAAAGAGATACGTTTCTTACCTATTATGATAGCATATAAAAAGCGAAACTCTACCTGCGTATTATGCTAGCATATTATTAAAAGCAAACTTTACTTACCTATTATACTAGCATACTAAAAGCGAGACTCTACATGTGTATTATGCTAGATACTATTAAAGCGAGAGTTTACTTGCCTATTATGATAGCATATAAAAAGCGAAACCCTACCAACGTGTTATGCTAGCATATTATTAAAAGCAAAATTTACTTATCTATTATGCTAGCATACTAAAAGCGAGACTCTACATGCGTATTATGCTAGATATTATTAAAGCGAGAGTTTACTTGCCTATTATGACAGCATATAAAAAGCGAGACTCTACTTGCCTATTTATATATATTTATTTACTAGCATGTTAAAAAACGAGACCCCTTTCTCTACCGAGTGTGTCAATATTTTTTTAAAGGTATACCTAAACGGCCAGTGAGTTATCAATGTATGCTACTACGAGTATGTGGGTAGACAGTGCGCAAAACGTTAGTTTCGTTACAGGCCTTCGAGAAACTTTATAATACCTTCAATGTCAAATCTTATAAATAGAACAATAATTTTACTAAGATCCGCTGCAATATGCCGTTAATTTTAATTAAATTATGACGGGACGAGACGTGCATCTATATCTTGTACATCGCACCTTCAATAAAAACTATCGCGTGTCGTGAATTATTCGATGAGACATTGGCACAGCTGTATACTAAAATATATCCTATGCCCCGCTCCTTAGGTCCAATATCCAACGCCGACGGCCACCTGACGACACCCGGTTGCTCAGCGTTGCATAAAATGTCAAATAAATCGATAATTACTTGGATTCGATCAGTACAATGATCTTAACTGCATCTCGGACCTTGCCTCGCTTAAGGCATACCGATGGCATTTTACGTGGAGAAAACTCTGCGGCTGGCGTGCAAATTGCTACCTTGTTTAATGTCTTTATACCATTTCAATCTGATCCGAAGAATAAATATACATTCTCGCTGAGCGCTACTTATACAATAAAATTAAGGACGCGTTTACAAATTTGACATAAATTAACTGTTTTTCAGTCGATTTTGCGACCAAATGTCGTACAACACATTTGGGAATGCGTCCTTAATCAAACACAATATTGTACTTGCTCAGCACCATTGACAATAATCATCAGATGATAAAAACAGAATTATATTACACTCAATTGCTTAGTAACGCAAAGTGGACGCCACAAAAACGTATCCACACAATCAGAGGACAGTCTTAATGTTTTTAAACGCATAGTTTAATAAGTAGAATGCCGATGAAGTAGAAGTAATTAATCGCGGGACATAATCGTCAGTAATCGCGGTAATTATGTGCTCGTGTGAACCTCCGTTGTCATCTACGTGCAGGGGGTCTAACTTTAGGTGTTTCATACATTTTTTTCCACACAAAAATCGTGAAATTGTACAATGGCTACATGATTCATCTGATTTCATTATATTAGAAAACATCAATGTTGACAGTTTTCAATAGAAATTCGTAAAATTGGGCATATGAGTTGAAAAAAATATATTAATCATATTATGAAACACCTAAAGTGGCCTTTGTAGACCCCCTGATCTGCGCGGCACATCTGTATCCTTGAACATAAAGATCATTGACGAAGAAAGGGGGGTATGAGTATATTGAACCCTCGTGGCCGAGTACATGAGAAATGATCGTGGATAATAAAAAGTGGGGCTAGGTTATGGACTGAAAGTCCTTTCTTCAAATCTTTTTAGATCGAAATAAGTAGCGCCCCAATCCCGGTTACCACTCCCAGAGAAGTCCAATGCTCTGCTGTATAAAATCAGCGACTTTTTAGGATTCTGTATTGACTACAAGGAACTCCTATAGTTTCCCTCTGTCCGTCCGTCCGTCTGTCCTCCCTTGATACTTTGATAGTTATGAATATAACCAGACGAAATTTTGTACAGTTTTAGATTGAATATTATACACTTTATTTTTGGTATCATATTATAGAAATTATAATTTTGTATTTCAAGGGTAACTCCCCATACATATGCAGTGGGAACGAAAATTTCTTTTCATTCCATCCCAGCATGTGGGTTATCGTCAAATAGGTATTTTAGATATAAAGGCAAGGTTTTATATATGACTGTTTTGAAACTATTTTTTAACTATTTATAAACTATTTTCGAGTAATCGACCCCCAAAGTGGTTAACAAGTTGCTCGCCCCGGAATTTCTAAACTATGAGACTTAGAAACTTGCAATTTTCCAAGCTGATAGATCATTCTAAATACTCTTAAGGTATATTATTTTGAACGATTTCGGATAATAACTTTTTAAGTTATTTGAATAAAACCTACTACGTGTAGGTAGTTACTAATATAAATGTAAAGCAATGTGTGACTAGATGGTCTACAATGGACTGACGAGTGCCCTGCGTCACTCACGATGCTCTGCAAAATAATTTTAACCTTTTCCATTAAGGAAAATGGCGAGAGACACGGTGACGAAAATTAAAGGCCCTTTTTCAAGATAAATAATAATTATAGCTAAATTGAATCACTTAGAAGTGCTCAATGAATTGAGAAATACCTCTAATGGTGGATTTACATAGCTCTATCTTCCGTGTAAATGACTATTCGGCTAGATCTCAAAGCAATTGCGCCAACAACAATGTCAAGACTCAAGGCGACTTGCCGCACGGTGGAAATCAACCCAGGTAAATTCCGCATAATACAACTGAACACTTGGGTACAGGCTAATATAATATAATAATTTATATTATTGAAAATATAATTTATAATAAACAACTTGGAAATACCCCCGTCAACATTATAAAAAGCTGTGGTTTTTAATACATTATAATCAAGTTAAAACAGACCCTTGTTGGCAAACGGTTGGCAAAACATAGATTACTATTTTCCTCATTTATTTCTTTCATTACTTCTTTTAAATTGTATATAAAAAAAAATAGTAACAAAATATCCGAACTGATAAATGGGGTAAAAGGGTTAATTCAGGAAGTAAGAGAGGAGACAAGGAATAAATTCAAAGAAGTAAATAAGCTAAATCGGGAGGTGGTAAAGGAGTGTAAGGAGATAAAAGATGAGATAAACACCAAGGTAGAAAATATGAGACTGGTAAACCAGGAATTGGCAAAGGATAGTACGAACCACTTAAACAGGGCAATGGAAGTGACAGACATTGTAAAAGCATTAGGTATGGAAATAATGGATAACAAAAATACAAGTTTTAAAGAAATAAATAAGCTAAGTCAGGAGATTATTAAGGAATGTAAGGGTATAAAAGGGGAGATAAATAATAAGGTAGAGAAAATAAAGCAAATAAACCAGGAATTGGCAAAAGAAAGTAAAGAGAATTTAAATAGGGCAGTTGAGCTGATGAGTGGGGTAGAAAAGTTAAGTCAGGACATAAGAAAGGAGACAAGTAACAAATTAAAAGAAATAAACAAGTTAAATCAGGAGGTCTTAAGCGAATGTAAGGGTATAAAAGGGCAAATAAATTGCAGGGTAGAGGAAATTAGAAAGGGCAATCAAGAATTAGCAAAGGAAAATGAGAAAAATTTAAGCAGGGCTGTCGAGGAGTGGGGGGCCAGGGCCACGGCAGAACCGCAACCCGCGACTTACGCGAGCGTGGTCAGTGGCGGTGGGGAAACCCAAACCACGCCACCGGAACCGAGGCGCGTGACCCTCCACTCCCTGATAGTGACTGACAGGGAAAATTTCATGACGGGATCAGAGATAGTGGCGGAGGTAGGAAAAGTGATAGAGGCAAAGAAAGAAGGAATGAAAATAGATAGAATTAGAAAAGGGAAAGATAGGAAAGTCGTTATAGGATTTAGCAATAGGAAGGATAGGGATAAGGTTAAAGAAAGAATAGAAAAAAGTGGAGAAAAATTAGAAGTACAAAGTATAGAGAACAAGGACCCGCAGGTCGTGTTGTATGGGGTGCTTAAGTCTAACACCAATGACGACATAATACAGGCAATTAAAAGTCAAAACAAGCACCTCATACAACAGGTCCTGGACAGGAAGGAGGACAGGATAGAAGTAAAATACAGAAAGCGAGGGAAGGATGAAGGCACTGAGCACGTGGTGCTGACTGTGTCTCCGGGGCTGTGGCTGTGCTTCACCAAGGCGGGCTATCTATATTTAGATATGCAGCGTGTTCGAGTCGCCGACCAGTCCCCCCTAATACAGTGTTCACGCTGCTTAGGGTACGGACATGGGAGGCGATTCTGCACCACCGCCGAGGAGAGGTGCAACCATTGCTCCGGGACACACCACCAGTCTCAGTGCGAGGGATTGAAGGCTGGGAGCAAGGCCTGTTGCATAAATTGCAAAAAGGACGAGCTGCATAACAATGATCATAACGCTTTCAGCGCGAGGTGCCCGGTCCGACAAAAGTGGGATGCTATGGCGCGCGCAACAGTCGCGTATGGTCCGGAGGACCAGTAGTGTCAGCACCGCCCATAACAATTAGATGTAATTTAAACTTAGTTTTAAAAACACTAATTAGATACCATAAAAGTGAGCGGTGCGACACTGTTGGGAGGAAGCTGGGGATACATATGATTATGGTTACATAAGTTAGCATATGTAACCCAAGCGACCAAAATCTGGTACCATTAGCGTATGCGCGCGCCATGGAGTCCCACAAGGTATGCAAAGGATCCATATTAATATGAATCCCGAGCATACTAATTGTCGGGACGGACACTTCGACCTGGGCGCAGGGGGGCTAAAAAAGTGTAAGTAAGTGTAGAGTTGTAGAAGTAAGTAAGAAATGTAATAAAGATAGAAAAAATTAAAAGAAATAATTAATGTGAAGTAAAAAATTGAAAAAAGGAAGTGTTATAGAATAGATAAATGAAGGAGATATAAAAATAGGAAATAAAATAAAAGTGATGTATGAACAAGAGGTGGAAGGAGAAGTAAATGTATAAACATAAGTAACTGTAAATGTAAAAAATGAAAAGGAAATATTATAGAATGTATAAATGACGGAAATGTAATAATAGGAAATAAAATAAAAGTGATGTACGAACAAGATGTAGAAGGAGAAGGAAATGTATAAACATAACTAACTGTAAATGTAAAAAATGAAAAGGAAATGTTATAGAATGATAAATGATGGAAATGTAATAAAGATAGTAAATAATTGTAAGAAATAATGAATGTGAAGTTTTGTTTGTTAAAAAATAGAGAAAAGGTAATGTTATAGAATAGATAAATGAAGGAAATTTAATAATAGGAAATAAATGTAAGAAAAGGGATGTAAGAATAAGATGTAGTAGATGTAGAAGGAGAAGGAAATGTATAAATAATAAAAGAAATGTATACTAATAAAGATAGTAAATAATTGTAAGAAATAATTAATGTGAAGTTTGTTTTTTAAAAATAGGAAAAAGGAATGTTATAGAATAGATAAATGAAGGAAATTAAATAATAGGAAATAAATGTAAGAAAAGGGATGTAAGAATAAGATGTAGAAGGAGAAGGAAATGTATAAATAATAAGTAACTGTAAATGTAATAAATGACAAAAGCAAAAAATTGGCCCTGCTTATGGTAGGGGGAACAAGAGAAAAAAAAAAAAAAAAAAAAAAAAAAAAAAAACATAGATTACAGCTTAAAAGGCGGAAAAAGGAGGAAAAAGGAGTGTGATAGGAGGCCAGACCAGTTAAAATCGGAATACAAAATGCATCTTTGAATAAACATCGAACGAGTTTCCGCCATGTCACATCTGAGTGCTAAGTGTGAGTTTTTGTTTTCGCATTCGCTCGTGAGCGCGTTCCGTTTTGACCTAGTTCTCGCGTTATCAACTAGGTGGCGCTGTACAAATCACATACAAATTCCTAGTAAACGCCAAACGCGCTCACGATCGAATGCGAAAAGAAAAACTCATCCTTAGCACTCGGTACGTTCAAACAACTGGGACTTGCTCGTGTTGTCGATAGACAACGTATCTGATGACCTTACATTAATAAATATACAAACAAAACCAAAACCTAAACTAATTTTACAAAAAGAATACATATTTAGGTACTAAAAATATCTGGTTATTAAAAAAAAACTTACCCCGGCATTTAAAGTTAAATTATAATAATTGATTTACATAAATAATAATAATAATATAGCCGTTTACTTCCACGCTTTACATAGTTTTAAAATTATTAGTAGTAAAAAAAAAAGATTTTAAAATTGATACATTGACATAAAATGTTTACATAATATTAGTTTTGTGGCATGGCTCCTCTTCGGATAAAGGCCTCCTCCAACTTTTCCCATTTTTTTCGTTCTGTTGCCTTTGTCATTACATACCTACAGTTAAATGATTATACAGACAAAACAATATTTTTTTTGCAAGTGTAGGAAATTAATACTATAATTTTAATAAATTTGGAAAACAATTATCATGAAGATAAAAACAAGGAAGGTGACAATACAGACGCTGTACGAAAATAAACCCATGAGGTCCAAGTACGAGCCGGGCGTTCGAAACGGTTCCGTATATCAAATAAAAAAATCCCGATTCTAAATTCATATTTTGTTGTAGGTATTTATATTAATTACCATGGCCCATCATCATCATCATTTACCATGGCCCAACAGTGGGCAAACAAATAGATTGTCTAATGAAAACATGAGTTCGAATGAAACAGACGTATACAGTAATATGAAACTATGTGTTGCAGTCTAAAATAATATTCTTCTAATATTATAAAGGGGAAAGATTTATTTGTATGTTGTTTTTGTATGTTTGTTTGCATTGAAAAGGCTCCGAAACTACGCGACCGATTTTGATGAAATTTGGCACAGATATAGAGTACATCGCGGGGAAAGACATATGCTTCTGTTTATCGCGGAAAAATGTACGGTTCCTGCGAGATTTCCTTTTGTGCGCACGAAGTCGCGAGCAACATCTAGTTTTAAAATAAATGGTTTTTAAATTATACAGAGGATCTTCGAGGAGATGATTTAAGTATTTGCAGTAGCAAGGTTACGCTTACCCAAGACAATCGATCACAGTTTTTGCCCACGGCTCGGTATATACAGCTTTAAGATCAATTTACATCAATGTTTTGTCCACATTGTTTACTGCCATTGTGTGAAAATTTCAGCTGATATGGCTTCCTATATAGTATATACCATCATCAATCAGCAAGTAGGCTTGCTATCGTAGGGATGATAAGTTCAAAATGGGCAGATTGTTAGATATACCGTATATAAAATTAACGACGTTACTAGTTTCTTTTTTATCAAATTGGCGCTCACTGAAAATCAGCGTTGCGATTTCGCAACAAGATGCTGAGTGAGCACCAGTTTGGTAAAAAAGAGAACATACAAAAAAGAAACTAAAATAGCATTCAACTAGAAACACTCACAGGGAAAGTGAACATTAAATCACTTATAATATAATGGAGATAAAATGAAGTGAAGCTGTCATTGTGAAGAGTTCTGTGAAGTGCTCGCTACACTTATGAATTTTGATGTTATAAACTTTCAAAAGTGACTAGTGGGCCTAGCAGGAGTGAGATTTGTATAAATTATCTGTCAAAATCATGTCAGCGCCGACTTCGTTCGATAACGTTACGTTTACGCCGCTGTTAAAGGTTCCTACTAGGCATGTTATACTATTGCACAATCAACAACAACAGCTGTTGTTGTAATGTAATATTGTTTTTGGTAAAAGTTTGACCACGTTTAAGTTCGGTTTTTTTTTATTAGTTATTACTATGGCAATAAGGTCTAAAATAGCTACGCTTGGTTTGTCATCCGTAACATGTAAGCGCGAGGCTATATTAGTTACGTTGTAACATCGTGAACGCTGCTTCGTTCTTCATTGATCTTTAAGACTCATTAATGCGTTGCGTCGTCGAACGCGACGTTTCAACGTAACGTCGGGCAGGAGACGGAGAGGGAGGGTGGACGATGAGCTGAGCTATCTCCCTCTTGCATTGCGGCGAGGCTTCATTGGTGCGTTGCGTTGTCGCAGCGTCGACGTTACGTCGTTTTTTATAGATTTTTATGACATCCCATTAATGCATTGCGTAGTCGAACGCAATGTTTCAATGGAATGACGGACAGGAGAGGAAGAGGGAGGGTGGATGATGCGCTGCGCTGTCGCCCTCTTGCGTTGTGATATCGTGCGTCGACGCAACACTAGACTGTTGTGACGACGTGACGCAGCGCAACGCACAATGAGGCCTCAGCCTAACGAGAGCTCTTCAAAACGACGCCTCAAGTCGCTGCAAACTTTCACGTCACTTCCTCCGCAGTTTCTGTCGGCAATGAACTTTGGCAAGCGTTTTTTCTGGTTTTTGAGGACGTCTGCGTAATTTAGTTGTTTAGACACGAGAGTCTAAATCTATTATAATATTAATAACATGATTGTTGTTTAAATATTAAATCGTACTTAAAATATTATGTAGTGCGGTCCTTGCATAGTTTGTTTCGGTGCGTGAATTTCATAGTCGACTTACTTTACTTTAGTACGGTTAGGTACCAGACAACGGAAATATATTTAATACTTTTATGTATATTTAACACAATTTAAGATTTATATTACATTATACATAAATATTCAATACACATCCATGGCCCAACACAACACGGAAAATCTTTTTGTTCCTTCGGCGGGATTCGAACCCGGGCCCCCCGGCTTGAGCACCAACACGCTCAAACCCGCGACCCCCGGCTTGAACACCAACACGCTCAAACCCGAGACCCCCGGCTTGAGCACCAACACGCTCAAACCCGCGACCCCCCGGCTTGAGCACCAACACGCTCAAACCCGCGACCCCCGGCTTGAACACCAACACGCTCAAACACTGAGCCACAGAAGTCGTCAAATAATGTATAAAATTATTATAATATTATGCACCTTTATTACATCAGTTCAATTAATACACTAGCCCCCTTAACTAACTTCGCTGTCTTTGTCTGTCAAGTGACTTTTCCAACGCATCAGACAAAGATAGCGTTGTATAGTTTATCCGTTGTATAAATATTTTTATTAGTAAGAGGGTAGGTACATATTTATATATTTTATTAAAAAAATATATTATTATTAATTATTAAGTATACAAATAGCGTTAAAATATTGTAAAATATTATTCAATGTGTTGCTTGTAATTATACAGTTAACACATGTGTATTTCCACATGTTTGTGTTAATTACATATGTAGGTGTAAACTATAAGTGCTCAGGTTAAAGTTATTCATAGATTATACTTTTGATATTGTTTACATTGTCCATCATCATGTATCATTGTCCTCTATTAGCTACTGCGTCCAAAAGGTCACGATTGTTGTGGCGGCTGACGCCTAAAGAGTACGACATATTTACTACAAGTTCAACATGTAACGGCTCTTGCGTTCATAAGAAAGCATTCCGATCTCACCGCGATCTCACTAAGCGGTGGGTCTGTAGTCTATCCTAAACCAAAAATAAATAAACGTTAGGGTCAGCTCAGACCGCAACGCGAAGCGGAAATGCGCGGAGATTCATTTTTAAAATATCCATTCAAAATTAAACTTTATTCACCACACAAAAAATACATATTTCATTGTGACAAATCAGAACACATTTCATCACGTAGCGCTGCGCCTCCCGGTGTAGAGCGGTGCATCGCGACGCAGCGGTACATGCGCATCGTCACCCGCGTGATGAGCGGCGCGACATAGCTCGACGCCGCGAGACGCAGCCTGAGTCCGCCGGCAAAGAAACGTCGCAACGAAACCAAAGAGGAGGTTTTTTGTTGTCGCCGCATAGATACACTGTTCATCTGCACGCGCGGCACCTCGCGGAGTTCTGCTGTCAAATGCGCTTTGCGGCTATGCGCTGCGCAGCGAACAGTCACTGGTATCTTCAAGTATCGTAGCGTCGCGTCACCTCGCGCCGCCTTGCGGTCTGAGCTGACCCTTAGTGCCTACCCAAACCCATACTATGTGACCAACGTTTAATTTTATGTGTACTTCACAAACAAATATTAATATATACATCCCTCAATGTGATTTCGTAAAATGCCTGCCGACTTACTATCAAAATGCCGGTGCCAAGTTACGCAAAGAACAGGTCGGAGGAGAGCCAACACCATTCAGAAATACAGTTGTTGAGGCTTGAGAATAACGAAATGTTTTCCTCCAATTTAGCAAAGAGCTATTACTAATTCAAGGCGTCCACGGCGTGCCTCAAGGTACACCGCCTGCCCCCTGTTAAGCACCTGATACTCTGAGTCACTAACATCACAGAATAATTACTAATCTAGTGTTCGTCTAGAGGTCGAAATGTTGTTAATCGAATATGAAATAAATATTGACAATTGTGTCAAACCAACACCTGTTAGTATAAAAACGCTCGGTAGTGCGAGCCATTAATCTGAGCCACTAACTCAGATTAATAACTTAATTTTAATTAATTTAAGGTACTTTTAAGCTTTGTTATAAAACAATATTAGTGTAGCTCGTTCCTCATTCGTAAATACTTTAACGGTGCCAAATTTCATTTCCTCTGTTTGCATAATTTTCTTAAAAAAGAAGATCTGAACAGAGTTTACTACTCCGACATCAATCAAAATCAATTCATAAAATGTTAAAAATGCAGTTTCGTTACAGCCTCAGATCGCAAGCGATTTGAGGCGTATACAGTCCGTTCAAGGTTATTTTGCCTTTGACAGGACTTTTAAGCCACTTTCACAGAAACTGCGAGGTAATTTAACTCTGAACGGACCCGAGGGTCGAGGTGCCTAGACTGAAGTATGACTGCACTTTTGACAATGAATAGAATCGACCTTCTGATATTCCGATCCACTAATATGTTAATTATATTTATCACTTTTTTTAATCTCACCTTGTGTGCTAACTTATATAATATAACGCATTATTCGCAATAATTTATTTGAGACAACATCGATAATATCTATGTTAATTTCAGCATAATAGTGCAATAGTAGTTTTATTGGGGTTTTTTTTAAGTAAAAAATTTGTTATTTCCGTGGATTCTTATAAAAGGAATTCATTATTTAGGATATCCTTCCTAGCGCATTTCTATACTGAAAACTTAAAATCCCAATGTTCCCTTATAGTATTTAAATTCCAGTACCAGGTCATAAAATCCCAAAAAAAAAAACAGTAAAATTTTTGTAGTCGCCATTCTTTTTTTTGCTTTCCTTTTTATATGAGTATATGTCGAGTATTCGCTTAGAAGGACCTTATGGGAACTATCAAGTGGTCCCTATCTACCGTTCTACATTTATTATATAAGTATTAAGAAGATAAGTATATAGGTATTTGTATTGTAAGTGAAACATAAAAGTGTAATTGGAGTCGTGGATATAAATAATTTAAGTAAAAGAATATAATAACCGTTGCCGTGCATTGTAACCTGTGTACCTAATAAACACCATCGCATACTACTGTCTCTCCTTACCTGCATACGAGTGAGAAAGAAACATGATTAATTAATATCATTCCGAACCATAAGAAGACAGACATCCGGAAGTTATTTAATTTGCAATTGATAAAAATATTTTAAGTGCCTGTTTCACAAGCGGCTAGTAAGTGTCAGATGGCTTATCCGGAAGTTTTGTCGCTGCTTACTTTATACTGAGGGACAGAGAAAAAACTAGCCGATAAGCTATCTGACACTTATAAGATATATACACTGTATATTGTGAAAGCGATTAGATATAGCCCGAAGCGATTTTTTATCCGATTTCAGTACTCTCCGGTCGGCGCGATACGACCTTGTCGTCTACAAAATTAGTATGGGACTTGACGCTCAAGGTTACTGGCGTTATACAGAGCCTTAATCAATTTTTGGTACGAGAGCTACGGAGCTACGCGTAGACGTTGGGGACGCTACAGGTGTAAAGGCGCGTCTCCTGCTCATGTTTTTTCGAAACATTACACATAAAACATGAAACAAAAACATTTGTTTTCATACACAAGCTGTCTCCAGCTATAGAAAATGTTTTTGATTGAAACAAAACATTTTGTGTAGACAAGATCATGAGTTCCGATGAGGAAGATGTAAGCACTCGCAGTTTTAGCGATGGCAGATGCAGAATCTAGGAGAAAACATAGGAGGCCTAAAAAGGCCACTTTAGGTGGTTCATATATTTTTTTCAACTCATATTATGTGCGCCATTTTACGCATATGTATTGAAAACTGTCAAAATTTATGTTTTCTAATATGATTAAATCAGATGAATCATGTAGCCATTTTACCATTTCATGATTTTTGTTTGGAAAAAAATCTATGAAACATAATAGGAAACATCTCAAGTGGCCTCTTTAGATCCCTAGATTTCGAGTATATTAGGCTATATTTAGGCTATATTTACTGACCCGTAATTTGAGTATTTATCAGGAGTTACGAATAGAAGAACGATTTGGGATTGATTAATAATTTCTTCCGTATTTCTATGTTTTATGGTCATGTGAGTGGTGTAACAGTTAAAAAGAAATGAATCATTCCTTCCCCTCTCGGGGAATGTTTTCCGTCCGTCTCGGGAGACAAAAACATTGTGTATTCCTACGCAAATATTGTGTATAGCCACGCCCTAATGTTTCGATGTTTTGTGTAATGTTTCAAAAAAAATACGCGCAGGAGACGCGCCTCCACAGACGCGTGGAACGGAGTATTTAGCCCCGACGAAAACAGACGGGTGTTATAAGTTTGACGTGTATGTGTGTGTGTCTTTGTGTGTCCATGGCATCGTAGCTCCCAAACGGATGAACCGATTTTGATCTAGTTTTTTTGGCATGAAAACTGACCTGATGAAGATAGTTCTTAGCTGTAATTCATCATGATCAGTTCGCCCACTGCTAGATTTTTTAAAATGTAATGTACAGCTGTCCCCCTAACCTTAAAAGCAATAATATAGAGCGGCAGTTCAAGTTTTATTGCAATGAAATCTACCAGGAAACAAGCAGGTGGATCACCTGATTGTGAGCGATTACCACCGCCCGTGGACACTACGTTACATTTGTAACTCATATTATGGTGTGGCGCACGTTCCTGGACCTTAAAATCAAAAACCAGCGGGTTCGGGACTCCGGTAACTTCACTCACTCGACGAAACACAACGCAACCATTATTTCGCGCCGTTTCCTATGCGGCCGTGGTATTTATACGATCGACCTGCCCATTCGTGCCGAAGCATGGCTTTCCTACGTTTAAAGTTTCAAGTACGGCGCTAACAATCCAAACCACAACCAACCTGCTTCATCTGACCGCAAGTTATGCTATTATAACTATCTTAATGCTGTTATAAAAATATGTTTATTAGATATTACATCTATGTGGCCTTAGAGCTCGGGATTCCCGCTTGCCGCTTGCCGCTCGTGGAAATTGTTGCTGAAGGTGCTGAGTCAAAGGTCTTCCTACTTAGCAACATTGTTGTGTGGTTTTCAAAGTACTATGATGCATAGACAGCAATCAGCTTGACATGTTGTAGCTTATACTATCGTATCCTACTACTATTATAAATGTGAAAGTTTGTGAGGATATATGTATGGATGGATATATGGATAGATGGATGGATGTTTGTTACTCTTTCACGCAAACGCTACTGAACAGACTTTGATGAAATTTGGTATGGTAGTTATAGTTTTGGCTCTGGATTAACAAATATGCTACTTTTTATCCCGAATCGCGGGCAAAAGCTAGTACGTTTATATGTACACTCGCTTTTGGCCGCGGCATTCGGTTTATTCATTAGCTATGTACATACACTATAACCAGGGTTTTAATGTCTTTCGAGAATCGTCGTTTATCATACCTCATCTGTCATTTTCACAGAAAAATGATAAGTACCAAGGGCAATTAGCAATATGGTCGTTCTGTACACTGTACTTATAAATCTTCCTCTTAAAACACTCGGTTGGATGGAAACGACATCGTAGTTTAAATTAGACTAGCTTATGCCCGCGACTCCGCCCGTGTAAATACAGTACTTTTTCGGGATAAAAAGTGGCTTGCGTGTTAATCCAGAGCTGAAACACGCCACACCAAATTATATCAAAATCCGTTCTGTAGTTTTTCTCTTCTCTTTCTTTAATCTCGTGTAGAATCATTGCTCGGCGACATAATATTGCGTAACGTGCAAAAAGTTCTCGCATTCCACCAGTATCCGCTGTATCCACATGGTAATTATCCGTTTCGCGTTCACTTATTTTAAACCGTAGTATACGCGAATTAAGGTCCAATTTCGGTGTCAGTAGGCTGACTTTCCATCATTACCAGCATGCTTTCTTAAAATTAGTTTGATGTTTGATAATAATAATTATAGTTTATAATACCAGGAGTACGGTACGTCGAGACGAAGATTATCTTGCACTTCAAGCCCAGCGAATTTTTTATTGATAAACTTACGAAAACCCATTGTTTTATCGTAAATAACTTTAATCACTATATGAATAGAGAGGTCGCCCTGTGGGCCAAATTGAATGAATTTGGCCCACAGGGCGACCTCTCTATTATAATGATTCATATCCTTATACTTTAAACGAGACAATCTTGTATCTATAAAATAATCGGAATCTCGGCAACAGCCACAACTATTACCATGAAATTTAGTATGCAGGCAGTTTTGGGGGAGAAAAATGGATCTAGGCTATTTGTGATCCCTAGAAACTGCGCATTTTAAGCAATATAGGCATGTCTTTTCTTTCGTCGTGTAACAATATATAAATAATTTCGACTCTATTATGTCCGTCTGATTGGCAGCTTGGTATGCGTATGTATAATTTTTGCGTTGTTCGGAAATTTGGAATGTGGTTTCGAATCCCGGTCAAATAAATATTTTTATGATTTTTTATTTATCAAAACTCCGAGCAGAGCTCGGTTACCCAGGTACTAATTTTTAAGTTTCAACTCTATAAGAGATCTTTCGACTTTAGATAGAAAAAAAAGTTAAAACAGATTCACAAATGTCAACGAGTTACAAAATTGTTTCAAATGTACGGTCGCGGCAGTGTGGGTTATATTCTACTATATTCTTATGAAATTTATGTATTTTTAAACATTTTATTAAATTACTTTTCTGCACACCATCCTCCACATAAACTTTAACTGTGGCAAATTTCACTCTCCTACGTGCGCACAATTCTAGTAAAACTGTACTCAAATTTTTTGCTTCATTTGCACATGAATACTCATGTACCTAATATGATGATGATGATGATGATGATACTTCCTGTGTGTTTGTAATTATGAAAATTACCATCTAATTTGCAAAATGAATATTTAAGCTTGTCCTTGTGAGAGTATAAATCACATATGCTCATCACAATTATTTATCAAAAGTATATCATAAATCACGGCTTATCGTCCCACCATCACTAGATCGTAATATTCAGCAGAATATTAAATTTGATGTGGGACCTCGTATGACCTCGTGTGACGTGCTGGCTCCAGTAGCTGTGGCTCGTCTCTTTAGTAGGTACGCTCTCAAACTAACCTTCATTGAAATGAAAACAATTAAAGCATACCTATATTCATATTTTATAATGATCCAAAACAAAAAAAATCTAAAAATTAGAATTGCAATCGCTTGAATTAGCGTAGCAAACACTTTTGTAAATAACATGAATTATGATGTCTTATCATTATTTTTAATCACATAACTATTGGCCACCATCATCACCACCATCATCATATATTTCTTAATAATATGGACCAGGAAACGAGCAGTCGGATCGTCTGATGGTAAGCGATCACCGCCACCCATGACACTCGCAACACCAGAGGAGTCACGCGTGTAAAATGTAACCCCTGTAGTGTCGTGCACTTGCCTTCCTTGTCGTTGAAATCCCGTACCCCTTGGCCCTCCGGTAGCCTCAGTCCGCGAAACACGACGCATGCATTATTTCACGCCGGTACTATAAGGCCGTTGTATGTATTCATTCGGTCGAGCCGGCTCATTCGTTCTAAAGCATGGCTCTTTCACGTATTGTAACCTTTTCTCTGTTTTGTCAGGTTTTCAAAAGTTAAACGGTTCCTCACGTTCCCTGAACTTTTTCTCTGTTTTGTGATTTGTCAAGTTTTAAAAAGTTACGACTCAAAATAACTGTAGACTTTAAGAAGAATTTAGTTTTGTCAAGTAGGCATCTAACGTAAATGAACACTTAACATGATCTTAACACGAAGCTCTGACTGTAACGGTTGGCCTTAATTCGCTCAAATTTGATATCAAATTCGAAAGTAGATACTCACTTACCGTTAAAAGAACATCGTCTAAGCATATGGAAAAAGTATACCGCTGAAATAAAAAGCAACTTTAACTAAAATCAGTAACAAGTTAGTAGATATACCCCCTTACTAATAAAAAGATTTACACAATGGATAACTTAAACAACGTTGCTGTCTTTTTCTGTCAAATGACTTTTCAAACGCATCAGACAAAGACAGCAACCTTGTTTACGTTATCCGTTGTGTAAATATTTTTATTAGTAAGGGGGTTATAGTCTACCGTATTAGATATAAGCGCCGCACCGGCGCGCCGCCGCCGACGTTTTTTACGCGCCGCCGCCGCCGCGAAAAGTAATCGACTCGCCGAGTAAGCGAGAGAAATAGTCATAGTGAGTAATTTCAGTCAGTGTCTATGAGCATGCATATCACCCAAGTCATAAAGACCCTGAAATGACGCGTTCGACAACCTGCTCTATTTCGGATAGGCTGAGTTAAAGAAATATAGATGCAACAACTATAAAGTGGATCATAGCCACGCTTAACAAAAAAGTAACGTCATCAACTATCATGGGCTTGACGCTTAAGAGCAGGCTTACCCAAGGATGCCCGCAGGGCATCCTCAGTAATGAGGATCAATCATTTAGTAGCAAATCTGATTTTACTAAGTAAATCGTATGTGTATTAACTTACTGAGCATTTAATTTTTTAACTTATTAAAATCCGGCAAGAAATGGTGGATTTATTAAAGTTTTTCTGAACGACTAGTTTGAAACGCGCGCTTCCGCTGAATTGGTTATGATGACGTCATCTGTCGCGATCCGTGCGACAATGGCTTGATTGTACTCATACTTCATAGGTATTGCATAAGTATTCATTCTCTGATTCTTGACGCTTGTGCCTCGCGTGCATTGTTTTTGTTTACGTTAAATATTTAAGTTGTGTTTAGAGGGGAGGTGACGACGACAGATGACGTCATAGCCACTCACTTCATTCTCGGGCGCGTTTTTGGAACTAATGCACTAAAATTGCTTGTATCTTCATAATTTTTGGTTCGATTTAAATAATTTCTTTACATTATTTACTGTTTTTTTTGTCGCCATATGTCTCCATACCCCACAAAAAACGTACCTGATCCTCATTTTACGATGAAAATGTATGACATAAGTCTTCTAAATTTGAAAAAATTAAAAATAAATTCTATTGTGCCAGTAGGCCTAAAGAGTTAACATATAATGAAATTTTAATCTTATAAATCTGAGCACTCAGTGTTCTCATAACCTAGGTTATAACACTATTTGTTATGTCATCAACATATAAGCCCCTGTAGGGCCGATGATGACTACAAACCAAAAAAAGGAACTTGTCGTGTATTGTTGTCTTTGATAATAAAATAAATAAAAAATGAAATGCTTAAATTGACTAACGTGTTCAATTTGATAAGTATTTATTTGTGTTCATCTATATTCTCTATAGCTTCTGAAAATGCCACATTATTTGTGACATTTTTTTAAACTTAGAATAGGTATAAGGTATAGTAAGCTATCCTTAAATTATGGATGCATATATATATCTTTTAAGGATAGCTTACATTGCGGACTTTTCTTGTAGACCTATAAAAGAGAAATAATTGCATTGATTTTTGATGTCTCCAACGTTTTCGATGAAAGCTCTCAGACTGCTTGATTGTTTGATTGACGGGCCTTTGAAGATTGTTAGAATTCTATGAATTGATGAAATAATAGATTGTGGATGAGTCGTACTATGTACAGTTTCCGCTGTTACGTCTCGAGCATAAACGTGTTAATTAAAATACACATTGTCAGTAATCAGTTTATTTGCAATTCATATAACCTCGAAGGACCGGCTGGTCCTAGCTAGTGTCATAAAAGTAAAGGGGAGGGACTCATCTTCGCGATAATTGCTTGTCCGACGTGCGTCTGCGTCAATGTAGAATGTAGGTAGGTATTTGGTTCCCCGAAGTTCTTGCTAATTTTCATAGAGATCAGACGGCTGTATTTCACAAGAATAGATTTAAATACAAAAACATAATTGAAAATCGAGTTCTTATGTTATTTGTAACTGACACATAATATGAATATTTTTATTACAATCCTATTAATATGAAATAGGTTCTGTGAAATGTGAAGTTACAAGCAAGTCATATTCAATCAGTAATAACAGACACTGGTGTACAATATCGACAAAGTTCCTTCTCGACCAGTATTTATAACATTTTCCTTTGTGCGATGTTTATCTTATGCCATAACCTCAATTCTCGTATTTAACGTAGAGTTTCATTTTACTTTGATTGTATTATACATAAGTGAAGGGACTTGTTACCATAAACTGATTTTGTGAAGTTGGGACCAATCAAAACGCATTTGACGTTAGTTTGACGTTTATGAGAATACCATTTTGTAATATTGCAGGATTTGATTAGCAGAATCGACCAACGAGCGAGCAACTTGTTTGATTGTACACTTAACTCGTAGTGTGGCGTTGCATGATGTAAACAAAGAATTATTGAAAATATTTATTCAGAACCAAATTACCATAAATTACATTCTATTGCCGTTTTAAACATTAACACGCGAAATTATAAACTCCGATCTGCTTGTTAAATGTAAAAATGGTATTATAATTAAATATTGAAATATTTCGACTTTTTTTACAAAAATCCTTAGCGGACTCCTGAGAGGCACAAGAGCGCACGGTAAAAACAGTGTACACAACTTCATAGTTACTTACCTAAATAGCTTTATTAGATATTGCGATATGCGATATTGCATTTATCTCCATTATAATTACTCGAAATAAAAAAAAAACAAACTGGTAAGTTGGGGCAAGATACTGTCTTTAAAAAAAAGTCAGTATATTTTTTTACCAGGTCAAGAAGAACACTTTTTCGAAATGTCCATTTTACCCATTAACGATCTTGCCGCAACCGACTAAACATATATTTATCTTATAAATAAAAATATGATTATTTACCATTCAAGCCTACTGCATACCCGGCAGATAAAGTTACCTCCAGGTTTCAACAAATAGAAATCTAATACACTTATTCATATTTATTCCGTAATGTCTATTAGGCGATGCCACATCTTTTAGTTATTTAAATCGCAAAATCATCATATTTCCATATAGTTACATACCATTGTCACACATTAAATATATATACTTACGTACAGAGAAACAGCTTTCATAGAACGATCCAAATCGATCCAAATTTGAAAATATTGACTTCCCCTTCAACGGCCCACAATTTTTCCACACAATCATACATACCGTAGTAGTGCAATCAAATCGAAAGCTAACTATGTTTATCTGTTCGTCTCTCTTTGATATGTACCATTGTTGCACATGGGATGGGCGCGTCTTGTCCTATTTTCTTACCATCGGGCGGCCCCTGCTCGTTCGCTGGTTTTATTCCATAAAAAAATATTATAGCGTGATACAATCGAGCAGCGGTTGATGTCTTCGCGGCCAATTTCGTCACATAATAGGTATAACGTGAAACGGACTTTTACGTGGCCGGGTTTACCCCAAGGCTCCATTATTTATTGTTATCATTGCCATTAGTTTTTGTTCTAGCTCCGTGTGAGTAATGATCGATAAATCAATATTTACATTTAACCGTCAGATAAAACGGAGTCTTCCGCGCCGCGCCCCGCCACCCGGCCGCAACCTCGCGCGGATCTTAGGCGCGTTTCAACGTAAATCACAAAAAAATTAGGCATACTCCACCACCTGTCATTGATTTTACATAATTCTCTAAAATAATAATTTTATCGTCTCTAAAAGGTTTGTTTTATTATGCATTGTGTCGGAAAACTTTGTTTTGACCATTTTTTAGTCGAGAAAAAATGATTATAATTAATTATATATTTTAGACGGGATCATTCTACGACAAAAATAT
This sequence comes from Phengaris alcon alcon, assembly GCA_037179445.1. Lineage (NCBI taxonomy): Eukaryota > Metazoa > Arthropoda > Insecta > Lepidoptera > Lycaenidae > Phengaris > Phengaris alcon. The sequence continues at coordinate 408,039 of JAYRCH010000603.1, read as the reverse complement.
TCTTAGAGCAAAAATTTTCTTGTAATTTTTTATTCTTGGACAAGCTGTCTACTAATAGGTATTTTAAGATCGATACCTTTTTTTTTAAGGCCTACTTGTTCCCCCAACAGCGAGGTCAGGACAATTGTTTTCTTTATTTAATTACTACATGTATATTTTATTTATTTTCTAATTACTATTCTTAATTTCTACTACTGTAATTATTTCCTATTTGTCATGTTTCTACATTCACTTATATTATTATTTACTAATCAATGTTACATTTTTCAGCTTTACATTAAGTTTATCTTGCAATTACAGTTTCCTTCTACTTTATCATTTTCGTCTATTTACATTTCCACTTTTTCTTATATGTTATATTAGTTCTCAATTTTTCATTTTGTTTCTTTACATTGCTCTTATTTGCTATATCCATTCTTACTTTCTTTCCTTATCTCTACTTATTTTAATTTCAATTCTACGTTCTTATTTACATATTTACTATTACAGTTTCCTTCTACTATCTTATTTCCGTCTACTTATATTTATTTTTGTTTATAATATGTTTACTTGTTAATTTTACATTTTGTTTATTTAAATTATTTTTTTATTTTCTACTTACAATTCATTTTCGATCAAGATTCAAGATCGATACCTTGTAATTGAGAACCGTGACTGTGTAATTTATTCTAGGTAACAATTAACTGATAATAGCTAGATGATAGATCGCTAACAAGGGATAGTTAAAGCGTATCAGACGATAATCGCTGGCAGCATACCATGAAGATAAGAATCTAAGCAAACTGTAAGGGCATTTACACATAAAGACACCACGAACCATAGAAACGGCTAATTTTATGGTCCGCACTAAAATCATATTCTTAATATTCATTTAATTGCTTATAAAGTGACACATTTGGTATTGGTTATAATCATATTTGTAATAATTAATCAAAGGTTAAAATTATACTTTATTCACTAACACTTTCATTTATAATAGTACCTATGGAAACACTAATAATAGCACCCAAAATTGGGGGCGACACCAATCTGACGACATGTGAACTAGCTTAGTGGCATATATTTTATTGGTAGTCTCTTTGCTGTACTAGTGGCTGAAGATCAAGTGGTTAGCTATTAAGCTATGGTCCAGAACTCCAGACTGGTCAATTTGCCCAAACTATTAGAGCTTCTGTGGTATTTTATCCTTTTGAAAACAAGTTTAAGACTGTATGGGGATAGGAGACCACGGAAGATCAGGGATAGCGGTACAGTCGCTGTCATTATCTGAGGGGTTCCCTTTTCCAATTTTTAGGCATTGCACTGCCCCTTGTTTATTAGATTTAAGAGAATACTTTGTGGTTTTTTTTTATATATTAAATCTTGTTTTAGTTTTGTTACTGTACCTACGTTGTTCTTGTTTTTGCTTTTTTTTATTTCTTTTTTTCTTATTTTGCTTTTTGTTGTTTTATTTTTGTGAAATAATGCATTTTGTGTTGAATTGGATGTGTTAGTGTAGTAATTTAAACTGGAATAAATGATTTATTTACTCATTTATTTTATTTATATTGTTGCAGTTACCACCCGGATGAGCTAAGCGAGATGGGCCACAAGAACTACCTTGCGGTGGGCCAGTCGGCCCGCGACCGGCTGTTCGGCCTGGCGCGCGCCGGCGTCAAGCCCGTGCCGCTCAACATGCTCATCTCGCAGCAGGGCAAAATCAGCCACGGTGAGTGCTAGATCCTGGGTTCGAATCTGAAAGACAATGCTCATAACTGTTTTCGATATACTCTCGGTTCAGTCCACGCGCTAACTCGTTCGCAAACGCGTCACATCGTGCTTGCGTGAGCGGGACAGCCTGAAAATCCAATCGAGATTTAACCGATATTTATCACAAGAATTGCTCCTCTGGTGATGACAGGAGCGATACCGCTGCCCCACAGAAAATAGCCGACAGCTATCTAAAGGTTACAGGTTCGAATTTTTCGACTCACTGGTCTGATATCAGAAGGCTAGTAATTCTCGTAATATAAAATGTTCAATTCGGGGCACGGGTCCAGTCTCGGTATTGTCTCACTTGCAAGCGCAACATTGATGCGTGAGCGAATGCGACCGCATTACCCATAGTGCAAATTTATAATTTTCTACTAAGAGTACGAGAATTACTACGCCCTTAACGTAGGTTAGGTTAGAATTAGGTTTGGTTAGCCTAACCTAACCTAACTATCATCAGCAGCTTCAGACACGACGATCCAAAAAAAAGAAGTAGGTTTGACCTCTAAAACCAGAAAATACTAGTTTTCCCTGTTTGTCATCAGTAGGATTGTGTTTATTATATATCTCTTTTCCGGTATTATTATTTATATAATTATATTATTACATATTTGATATTTCTATAATTTGCAAACCTTAGAGCGTGCAAGCAGCTTTGTAGCTCATTGGCTAGCGAGCCCAAGGTCTCGGGCTCGCTATTGTTTCTTCACAAACAACACTCTTTGCAAAGTACATACCGAACTGCACATAATCTTTGAAATCCGCTGCTCTTTACGCCAAGTGGAAGCTTTTAGCTATTGGCTTTTAAGAAACGTAACGTAAGCGCAGTAGCTAAGGGCGTCACAGACGGTGGAGATACTATAATATTTTATCTTTAGATGCCTGGATATATTTCATATTACAATACATATAATGAAAATATATCCAGCTCCGTCCGCGTTAATACAACATCCTATAGGAACACTGTGATTTTTCGGAATAAAAAGTCTCCTATGTGATAATCTAGAGCCAAACCAGCCAGCCAGCCAGCCAGCTAGCCTTACTACCATACCAAATTTCATCAAAATCCATTTATTGCGTGAAATCGAAACAATCACCCACCCATCCATCCACACAAACTTTCCCATTTATAATAGTAGTAGGATCTTAACTGTCAGCGATAGTTCATACAAACTGTACAGCAAGCGATATTTATCTAGACATAAAATATTAAAGTATCATCGCCGTCTATGATGCCCTTAGGGTCAGTTCATATCGCGACGATACGCGGCGCTGCATTTTTAAGATAGCTATTAGAAAAATGGAATTTTGTTCACTTTACAAAAAGATAAACGTTTCATATGACATCAGTCTTACACTGCACGTGCGCTGTGCAGCGCGGTGCATCCTGAAATCATCGAATTCTTACGATGAAACGTGTAAATACACAAGAGTGTAATGAATAAAGTTCAGTTTTGAATCGCTATCTTCAAAATGGAGCGCCAGGTCGCTTGTCGTTTCGTCTCGGTGTGAATTGATCCATGGGCTTAGCGCAAATGGGTAACCTCAAATGACAAGACAAATGCCTCGACTCTCGATGGGGAGTGTGGAAATACAATACTCAAAATCATTGAAAGTACTAGGACTTACCATAGACGGCGGCCTTACATTTAACGAGCACGTGGGAGAAGCGTGCAAAAAGGCTATAGCACGTTACAAGCTAAGAGCTTGTAGCTAAGAGCTAGAGCAGCGAGAGTAGGCTGGGGGCTTAACCCCCAGATAGTTAAACTTATATATACGGTGGTTATAGAGCCGACTATTCTGTATGCATCGGCAGCGTGGGCACCCACCGTGGAAAAGATGGGGGTCCAGAAAAGGCTCAACTCCGTCCAACGGGGTTTTGCCCAGAAGATCTGCAGAGCATATCGGACCGTCTCCCTGAACTCGGCAATGCTGCTGGCTGGGATACTCCCTCTTGATCTCAGGATACTCGAAGCTTCGAGGCTCTATGGGATCAAGAAGGGGGTGCCGCACCCGGTGTTGAAGGACAGGGAGGTGGAGCGAATGGCTCCAGCGGTCGAGGACCCACATCCGGCAGAGCAGGAAGAGCTGAGGTTCGGGTTGGTAGATGAGGACTCTTATGCGGACGTGGTTAACAGCCACGTCCATAGGATCTATACGGGCGGCAGCAAGATTGAGGGTCGAGTCGGAGCCGCACTCTCTGTTTGGGAGGGTGAGGCCGAGACAAAGGTCGTCAAGCTTGCGTTGCCGCCGTATTGCACCGTCTACCAAGCCGAGCTTCTAGCGCTCCAGAGAGCTGTAAGTTTAGCCTGCAAGAGTGGAATGGCGAAGGTCGGTATCTTTAGCGATTCCAGATCGGCTCTCCAGGCTGTCACCCTTAGTTCCCCTCATCCCCTGGCAGTGCAAACAAGGGCGGCCCTCCGAAAAACTGCATTGCAGAGGCGGGAGGTCTCCCTGTTTTGGATTAAGGCGCACGCAGGGTTGAGAGAGAATGAGAGGGTTGACGAACTAGCCAAGGAGGCCGCGCTGGGATCGAAAAAGAAACCTGACTACGATCTCTGTCCTGTTTCATTCGTCAAGCGTATTTTAAGAGAGGATACGGTTGAGGAATGGGACAGGAGATATGAAGTGGGAGGGACGGCCGGAGTCACAAAACTCTTTTTCCCAAGCGCTGCTGCTGCATACAGGGTAGTCAACAAGATAGACATCACACACTACACCACACAGATACTGACCGGACACGGCGGATTCGCCTTCTACTTGAACAGGTTCAAGTTGAAGGAGGATCCGTCGTGTTCGTGTCAGCCGGGAGTTGAGGAGACGGTTTCTCACCTGTTACTCGAGTGCCCCATTTTTGCTAGCGATAGATATGATATCGAGTAAAAATTGGGCACATCGGTGACGGGTGAGAATCTGCCTGCCATCCTGGGGGGAAAGAAGAGGGATATATTCCTCTCATTTTGTAAAAAGATTGTGTGTAGTCAATAAGAAAAACTGTGATATTTTAGTGTGATTTTAGTTAGGCTCTATTTATGTGTTTGTGATATTAGGTTAGTCTTTTACTTTGTGCCGTCGTTTATTGTTGACATTTTTAATGGTTTTTAAATTGTATTGTTGAATTTTATTATTTTATTTTTAATTGTATTTTATTGGAATTACTATTTTAATTGATTAACTTTTTAAGATCTTACTTTAAATTGAAAATTTTAATTGTATTTTATTGTATTATTTCGGATTTTATTGTATCATGGATGTTTTATTATAATTATTGGCTTTTAAAAATTGTTCTTTATATTAATCTTTTTCTTATAGAAATATAAATTTTGACAAGTACATTGTACCTCATGACAGAATTACTATTGTAATAAAGAATTGAATCATTGTAAATATATGTTAAAAATAAGAAATTAAAAGTAGATATAAGACTATTATAAAAACAGAAAAAGAACTAAAAAAGATAAAAGAATAAGAAAGATAAATAAAAAGCCCTGATCATGTTAGGGGGAGAAAAAAAAAAAAAAAAAAAACTACATTTTCTTATATATTAAATTGGATTGCAATTCCAATGTCTCGCTTCAACTCGAGCACGACTGAACCGATTTAGATAACTTTTATATTGAAATAATTATGAAAGTTCAGGGGTGGTTAAAACGGTGAGAAATATTGGAGGGGTATGTGTAGTTATTTATTTATGTCAGATCATACTTAAGCCAGAACAACGTGTGTCGGGTCAGCTAGTTAATGAATAAAAAAACGTTTTATAAACGCGATTGCAACCTAAAAAAGCTCACATCTTTGATGCAGATGTTCGGAGACTGGACGACAGCAGTGACGGCGCCATGTAGTGTTCGTTGTCCTAATAACACACATATTTCTTGATTATGCGTTTCTGCAATAGCTTGCTAGACCTCGGTTAACAGTATGTTAAGATATGGGCGGTAGCGGGCTTAAGTTTACCCGCAAAAACCGCAATAAAAACCTAAAAAAAATATATATATTTGCTTCGAGTTTCATTTAACCTGCTCCATTTTGGATGTCGGGACGAACAAACTTTAAGTATCATAACAAAACATTATTTTCACATTGTAATTACAGTTTTTTTTTTATCCAAAACTTAGCTTTAAATTGTAATTTACCAAAACAAAATTTGTATACCTACCTACTGTAAAGTAAAATGTATTTAAATATGTTAATTTTTTTGTTAACAAAGCTATATAATTAATTTTTATGAAGCTTTACTAAGTGATTTCTTGCAAACCATAAAGAAACGGATATTGCAACCGTAACCAAGCAATTTTTTGCACAATTATCAGTGGTATGAAAACTCAAACTAAACAAAAAAACATTAATCACGATTTAACCAGAAAATATTATTATAAAATGCATATAAAAACAATTTATGTTCGTGGAAATTGTAATGTTCGTGCACTTTACTTCGCACGCGTATTCAATATCTTTCACCCCACTTGGAAAAACCTGTAACTAGCTTTTGCCGATATTCAGAGGAATGGTAAAAAATGGTAGTTTATGCTGTTAGATCAATTGGTAGTTTATCATGGCTAGTAATGTATTTTAGCGCTCGTGAAAATGTTATTTAAAAGTTATTCTTACGAACACAATGACTACATAATATTATTACTGTTGTAATAAGAAATACAAATAATATTACTACAGTTAGGTTAGTACACTTAGAAACAGGGATGTCCAATTTAGTTTCATTAAATAGAATAGAATTTATTTATTTCCAAGAAATTTGTTACACGGTCTTACAAAATCATTTTTCATTTCTCATACTCGGAAAGTAGTGTTGTTTTGATCTGATTATTGGGTAGAAGATGCTGCTTTCCTAACTGCTAAAAGCTGAAATGCTGGTCTAACTACCTCGGGAATTGATTCTTTTCAACCCTAGGCTAACAATCTACTATAGTTTGGATCAAAATTTCTACCTCTTGGGCGTGGAAACATTGTCATTTTAAGCATGTTATATTATTACAAAGTAAAACATGAATTGTTAAGATTAAAAATATAATTATACATACAATTATACAATAATTTAATAGTAATAATTGTAATAATAGTAGTAGTAATAATAAAATAGTAATAATTGTATACAAATATACAATTATATAAAATTAAGTCCAGATCTAACAGTCACACAATAATTTAGTTTATTATATAATTAAATGACCTATATATAACAATCATAATTAATATTATTATATTCATAATGTCAAACACACAATTAAAACAATTTAATAATACAAAACATAATAAAAGTAAGAAAAAAGTCAAAATAAATATATCAATTTAAGTCAAAAAAATAAAAATATTTTTATATGTCAATCATTAGTTACAAAGTTAGGAATATTTTCTTACATAAAAAGTACCTGAATCTATCCTTTTAAATTTACTAATAAGCTTTTACACATAATGTTTACAAAATCAAAAATAAAATATATTAAATGCTTATTTAAAAAAAAAAAGTAAAAATTTTAACTCTTTTAATCTATTTTAAACTTATTTGCAATCATTATGTCATTAAAATATTCTTGAATTGTATAATAACATTTTTGTAATAGCCAGTCAAACAATGTTTACTTAAATTTATCATATGCATTATTATCATTCTTAATTTTGTCAGGAAGATTGTTGTATATTTTTACCGGCATGCAATATGCGTTCCTGCTGTTGATTGCCGATGTTTGTGTGGGTATTTTAATCTAAAAATAATTTTATTGCGATTATTTATACTGATTTCTTTTTTTTCTTTTTTTTCAACGAAGAAGTCATATTTCTTGACCAATAAACAAATTTTAAAAAAAGCTGCTTAAATATTTTAAAAATTGTATAAAATGGGACTATAAAAACTATATTATAAAAATACAGGTCCGCTGCAGCCTGTCCCACGGGCCACTCGCGTAATACAGGTCCGCTGCAGCCTGTCCCACGAGCCACTCGCGTAATACAGGTCCGCTGCAGCCTGTCGCACGGGCCGTTCGCGTCATGCGATTTGGAGCGCATCGATATTAGCAATTAGTGGCAACACGCCGCTAAACGCCGGCTCACCTTACCTGTTACTGACGACGTAATCTATATTATAAACTTTATAAAATATTGTAGTTGTGTAGTATACACTTACTAATAATAAAGAGAGAAGATTTGTTTGCATTGAATAGGCTCCGAAACTGGACCGATTTTGATGAAATATCGCACAGATATAGAGCAGACCACGGGGAGAACATAGGCTACTTTTTATCCCGAAAGATAGTCTAAAATAAAGGACATAAGGACTATGATTTAAAACCTTATTAGTTATTGCATATTAGAACAAACTTCTGTTTTGGGAAAATACATTTTCCGTAGCATAATATTATTACGAAAATTTTCTCTGAAGATTGAAGATAGTTTAATACGACCCTATATGAAGCCAGCTAAGTAACCACAAAATAAATCAATGCATGCAAAAATATATAATATTTTGCTGTAAAAAAGGTATTATTAAAATAATGACACTCAAATTATAATTAATTGATTTATTTCAATCGTGAATCTTCCTTGTTTCTTAAGTGACCGGTAATTTTATTGATGACCGCTTAAAATTAAATAATTAAGGGAGGATCGCTCACATAAAAGGCACGATATACTTAACGTGTGCTTATTAAAGCTTTCTTCATGTCCGGTACTTCCGGCAGCCCGCGGCCTGGGCGGCCCCGCTTACTGAAAGCTGGCAGACATATCACAACTAGTGATGTACCGATGTATCCATGTCGATAAGGTTAAGGGCCTTAAAACTTCAATGGTAATGTTGTTACATAACAATAATGATATTAAAACTTTCTGTCGGGTCTGTTTCACAATCGCCTTTTAAGTGACTAATAGCTTATTTGGAAGTTTTGTCGCTGCTTACTTTAAACTGACAGAGACATAAGCCACTTACTAGGCGATTTTGAAACAGGCCCTAAATAAAACAATAAACTTAACGATATGAATTAGTTCTAAGATGTATAATATAATTAACGTTTTTTTTTAATTACCAGGTGTTTAATTTAAGTGCACCGAATAAATATTGCGAGGGACGATTTTCCTTAACCTTCGCTGTAGAAATATTCATTTTAGAATCAATATTAGAATACTGTGATACAGTCAACTTCGAGGCAGATAGATGTTGCCCGTGACTTCGTACGCGCAAAAGGAAATCCCGCAAAAACTATGCATTTTGCCGAGATAAAAAGTTACCTATGTCCTTCCCTGTAGTCTACTCTATATTTGTGTCAAATTTCATTAAAATCGGGCCAAATGCAAACAAACAAACATACATACAAACAAACTTTTCCTCTTTATAATATTAGTAGGTATACTGTATAGATATTGTCTCGTGTAGTTATTGTTGTACAAATCCGGGGTTTAGCTACAAAAAGTCTATAAACTTTGCGACAGTGAAATATGAACTCGTCGTGTTGTAATCAACAGCTAAATATTTCGCAACCTCAGTGTTTGACCCCTCGCTCCTGAGGCGAGAGCCTTGGCCGTATACGGCTTAATCACGAGCGATTACGTCTAATAGCTAATTAACATAATACACTTCTGAAAAGAAGACGTAAATTACCTACCTATACCGAATTCGAAATCCTAGTAAGTACTATAATAAATGTGAAAGTTTGTGAGGAAGGATGGATGTATGGATGGATATTTTTTACTCGTTCACGCAAAAACAAGCAAACAGATTTTGATATGGTAGTAGTTAAGGCTCTGGGTTAACACAGAAGGCCTGATCATAATTACATATTTTAATCGTTTGTCATATTTTACAAATCTTCTTGCATATAAAAATGAATTGCAGTTCCTTTGTCTCGTTAAAACTCGAGAACGGCTTGACGGATTTAGCTAATTATATGTGAAATAATTGTAGAAGTTGAACGTTAAGAAAAATTGCGAGAAAAATACCAAAAACATGACATTAAACAATAGTAGGTAATATATCTGTTATATCGATGTACGTCATCCCAGCCCTACGGCTCGTCTCCGCTTTGAAGGTCGCGCTTACAGGTGGCCGCGCAACTTTCGGCGGCTGACGATGACCGAGTGGAGTGAACTTATACGAGCTTACATTTCACCTGTCACTTACTTGTGGTTGGTGCGGTAATTTTTTTCAAAAAAAATACCAGTTATGATTTCGTCACAACTTTCACTGTGGATTTTTTATATGTTTATATAGCGTCTGTACTATATGTCATTCAAAAGGCAATTCAATGTCTAAAAAGTTTTATCGAAAATATTAATCACACGCCAAATTGCCATCGCTACTTACGACGACGAAGTTCGAAAATAAAAATGTATGAGTTTTGACATAAGCATCGCTAAGTGATATAAGCGATATGTTTCACAATCTCCTGATAAGTGTCAGCTAGGTTATTCGCATATTGTGTTGTCTCTGCCGCTCGATGTAAAGCAAACAGAAACAAAACTTCCGACTAAGCTATGCGACACCAAAGTTATATACCACATACTTAACACATAAAGAACATACTACGAGTAGTTACAACTGCGATCCCGTGAATTACATTTTAAGCATTGTTTTTCCTTCTTTTTTGTTCTCGCAGGGGAAAGGTCATTACGCCTTACCCGGGATGGGTGTCCCGGGGATATGTGGGACTCCCTGCCCTGACGTCGGTTCACCCACTAAAACCATACCTGCGGATTGCCATCAGCCGCTATGACAGGGAGTGTCCCGAATCTGTCTAACACAGGACACTTTGTTATACTTACACGACCATCAGTAACTTCTGCTCCCTTAGTCCTTGGCTAGCATATTCACACACGTTAATGGAAAAACAGACCACATCAAGTATTATTAACATCGTCCAGCCCCCCAGCCTACATAATATTATACCTACCTACCTACCTACATAAAATATATGCCACGGGAACTACCTTGTCGGGATAAAAAGTAGTGTTAATCCAGAGCTTAAACTACTACCACTTGAAGTCCGTTCAGAAGTTTTTGCGTGAAAGAGTAACAAACATTCATACATCTATCCATCCATCCATTCTCACAAACTTGGACATTTGATTAGACATTGCTGGCACACCTAGGTATGTTCAGCACCGGTCTTCCGCTTGACCCATTCCGGGACCTCACAGCCGTCCAAACACTTATACACTACTTTGAACAAAAGTAATAATAATAAATTAAAAAAAAGAGAATTAAAAAATAAACAATAAATCTGTAACAAGTGTCAAATGTCTTGATTCATGACCAAAATCGCAATTATAAATTTAAATTGTGCATTTATGAATTTTAGTCTTTAATTATTTAAAAATAAATGTGAAATGTGAATACTCCCCATAACCCAACACCAAAGAAAATATTTTATGAAAACAACTTATTAAGGATACCAGTCGAATCAGTAAAATTTTTAATACAGGAAGCAAAGTGCAAAACAAGTAACCTGAAACATACACCTATAATACACTTATATCATGTCGCAAGCTTTCCTGTGCTTTCTGTTCGCGTAAAATAAATTGTCGGAGTTGCTTTTTAAAAGAAGCTAGACTTTTAGATTTCTAATCGGCGCGGCGGCGGTATGTTATTCCAGCATTTGGATGCCGAATAACGAGAGCTGCCCCTGAACGACGCTGTATGATGTTTCTCGATGGCTAGCTGGACAGAACATTGCCTTGACCCACAAGACCTAAAGACAAAAGACACAAGGCTAGCAGTTCTTGAGAGTTTATCATATAGATATCTAGGCACCCTATATTTTAATACGTCAAACAAAAGACAAGCAAGATGAAGTTTTCGCCGATGCTTCATTTTCAACATAAAATGCTCATTCAAGAAGGGGGTCACATGGCTTCTAGGTGGGATATCAAAACAGTAACGGGCACAGGCATTCTGAACTCTTTGTATGAGCTTTTTAGTTCCAGATGTTAAACGTGGGCCAAAAACAACATCTGTATAGTTCAACTTTGACAACACCAAACACTCTACAAGACGTACACGCATTTCCACTGACAGAAAAGGTCTCACTCTGTATAGTATCTTCAGTCTGTAAAAGGAGTTGTTGACTAGGCTAGTTATATGTTCTTGGAACCGCAGATTACAATCAAGTAAAAGACCTAGATTACGTGCCGCATAAATTCGTTCAATTGGTTCACCCATTAAGTTTACGTCACTTGTAAGGCTCTCACGTTCGAGTTGATTAATGGAGCCACAGATTAAGTATTTGGATTTAGCAGGATTAAGACACAAGCTGTTTTTTGGGCCCACAGCATTATACGATTAAGGTCCTCATTGAGCAAAGCAGCTGCTTTTTCTATATCACTTGGCGTACAAGATATATAAATTTGGGTATCATCAGCGTAGAAGTGAAATTTACAGTGTCTAATATGGGTTCTTAAATCTGCTATGTATAAAATGAATAATATTGGTCCCAAAATAGAAACCTGTGGTACTCAATTTTCAAAATCCAACCAGTCAGATAACAAGAAGGAACCGTCACTAAGGGAGAGCTGCACACGCTGGCGACGATCACTGAGGTAGCTATTAAACCATTTCAATGTTGCATCATCAAATCCGTAGTATCTTAGTTTTGATAATAGGATATTTATATTTATTGTGTCGAGAGCCCTGGAAAAGTCCAGTAGGACAAGTAGGGTATAATGACCTCTACCTTGTGAAGTTAAAATATTGTCAGTGATATCAAGTAGTGCAGTCACAGTACTCCGAACCTTCCTAAAGCCAGATTGTGTCTCAGGTAACAAATTATTATTTTTCAGATAGCCTGTAATTTGCTCATACACAATCTTTTCCAGTATTTTTGAGAAGCAAGGCAAGATACTAATAGCCTGAGATCTTTTGTCTCAATAGGGTTGGTGATTTTAGGTAGAGGCCTCACTACAGACTGCTTCCAGTGAAGGGGGTAAACACCAGTCCGGATACGAGTATTTATGATACATTTAATTACATCTAAGGAATTTGGCAGATAGAATAACAACATGTCTAAACGATGCCATCAGAACCTACATTTACCTTTGGATTACTTTTGGATTACGGATTACCTTTGGATTTTAATGTTTTTATAGTTTTGACCAGTGCATTGGTGGATACTGTCTCAAGGTGGAAGGTACTCTCACCAAATTTATGGTATTCAAAAAATGTAATATATCTTATAGTTGAGTGGTTGGAACCGTAGGTGTTTCTAAGAAATGTTTATTAATAAGATTTGGGTTATTATATTGTGAAGGTAGATAATTTTCATGTTTACTTTAAGCAAACATGAAAATTATCTTATATATATATATATATAGTTTTCTTTATATTTTTCCACAGTTGTTTAGGTTCTTTGATTTTATGATTAATATTGTGTTTAAAGTATGCATTATAATATTCCCTTTTACTTTCTAACTTTGTTTTATGATAGTCCTGCAATGCTCTGTCCCGCAGTGTCATCATTAATTTGATGGTGTCTGTAATCCAAGGGTAAGAGCATGTTTTTATACGGACAGTTCTTACCGGTGCATGCACGTCAAAAAGGTCCAATATTTGTGTATTAAAGCTATTCACCATTGCATTGACATCACTTAAAGACAGCATGCTATCCCAGTTTATAGCCTGTAAGTCAGTGTTAAAGCTGTCTAAATCTATGTGCTTAATATATATACTCTATACGTTATATACTCTATACGTTATATACTCTATACGTTATAGGGTAAGGTTTAATTCTTTCTCTTTTGGAACGAAGTTCCTTATCGCGCTTTGCGAAAGGGGGCTAGACGGAAAAAATTAAGACTAAAAGTTGTAATGACACTTTTTGCTATAGTTGTAAGCCGTGCAGTGTGCGCGTGTTTCTCTCTCTCTCTCTCTCTCTCTCTCTCTCTCTCTCTCTCTCTCCCAATTATTACAAAAAAAATTATATTACATTATATTTGTTAATAATAAAAAAAAAATTATTATAACTTAAAAAAATAATAATTTATTACAATTCCTTCACGAATTAATCGAAAGGAACTTCGTTCCATCCGGGTGTCCCTTGACACCACTCAAGATTTTTTATATTAAATTCGCAGTCAATCGGACAGTGGCCAAATAAGGAACCAACATGTTCAATAAATATGTTTTTAGCTGTAAGATTGGAACTAATTGTGTCGATCAATGTCTGGCTGGACTGTGTGAAGTGAGTTGGCGAAGTAATTAATTGAATTAAGCCCAGGCACCGCAGAAAAGTTATAAGTTTATTTGATTTTGATCCATCAGGATACAAGAGATTTATATAAAGTCACCAGTCAAAATTAAGTGGTCATGACTGGGCATTGCATTAATAACATCTGTAAGAGCGTCTAGAAAAGTGTCAATATCCAGCCATGGGGGTCGGTAAGCAGTACCAATTACTAGCCTTCTACCATTTAAAGATATCTTAAGCCACATATTATGTTCAACATTTTATATAGCGAGTCAATGGGTGGTGAAAGGGTCCGTGCAGTTATGCCTTTTCTAATATAAAATCCTAATTCTAATCCTGTAAAACTCATTCTACTCCTTTAGTTCTTGAGTATTTTCACACACATAATTAGGAAACTGACAAACAAACGATCGCACATCAATCATTTAGCCCCAGTACCGTTATCAGGTCGATGGCCGCGAGGTCTTTTATTTTTAATTATCACTTTCACATTCCCCTGATAAAGGATGGCGGATGCAGCGAAGGACGCGGATGATGGATGAGACAGCGCTGACAGACCCAGTTTTAGCACTGACAGATCCAGATTTATTGCAAAAATCCCGCCATCCAGAGTCCTGATAGTGAAGACAGCCGAAGGTCTGATGGGCAATTTATTGGGATTATTGACCATAACAATGGATGATAAATTACATGCTAAAAATAAAGTTTTGTCCATTCAGTACAATATCGACAAAGTTCCCGCTCGACCACTTTCTAAACACTCTCCTTGCACTAGGACGGCTCAATATATTTAAACAAGGGAAGTGACCGCAACGACAGCACACGTGGTTGAATACAGGTGTGCGTGCCCACGATTCAACGGCGCTGCTAAGCGATTTTCATCTTACGCCTGGTCGAGCGGCAACTTGTTCGATAGCACATAATATATAGTATATTTTGCTAATGGTCTGTAGCTACTGCATAGATCAATAGAAACAACAGAATCTATGACCAGTAGAAAATTATAACCGAAAATGTTATTCTTGAATCCAAAAGTTAAGCTGCTTTCGGCCTTACGCGGCGGCGGGCCTGCACCGTCGAAATGTGTCCAATGTCGCGTGAGGGCCATTCGCTATGTGCCATACTTTCACTTTGTCTCCGCACCAACAGTCGAAGTGCTCAAAAGTACCAACGAAAAGTTAAAATGACTCGTTACACTATGTGGCAGTGGGTAAGTGGGTGACACAGAAACATCTGCTGATCTAGAAATGATGAAACTCTTACGTCACGGTTTTACGAAATATGAATTATTAAAAATATTGAAGTCGAATGAATCATTTATGATAATTTATGTAACTTGTGTAGAATAGTGTGCGCCTGCGCCTGCGCACCGGCACTGTTTGTGACATTCTTTTATCAGCGAATTTCATACAAACATGTGAATTAAGAATCAACTTCCAGCAACATTTGATCTTAGTACTACTATTATCAATGTGAAAGTTTGTGAGGATAGCTGGATGGATGGATGTTTGTTACTCTTTCACGCAAAAACTTCTGAACGGATTTCGATGAAATTTGTAATGGTAGTAGCTTAGGCTCTGGATAGACAACTTTTTATCTCGATAAAGTAAAGTATTCCCGTGGGATACTATAATTTACGCGGGCGGAGCCGCGGGATAAAGCTAGTAGCTATAAAATAAGAAGTTCTAAGGAATCCTTTAAGATAGTAAATTCTACAAAACTGTTTTGCAAGACGTTACAAAATTGAAACAATTGTTTCAAAATTAGTCGCGGTAGACGCAGTGATAAAAAATATTGTAATGTTATAGATATTGTTAAAATTTCTATGAAAGTGAAGGGTTTTGCAGTGATTGTTGATGAAGAATATAAATTTCAATTTCTCCTTTAGCTTATCCGGCATTCCTGTGCTCATATTAAAGCACCATAGTCTCTCACACAATACGCGACACAAGGCGAGAGATATATGTCTACAGCGCGCAGTCGACGAGATTTCCCGCACCAAGCAAATCTTTCGCGAGACAACTTCGTCAACGCCGCGCTGTAGACATAATATCTTGCGTCGCGTTGTGTCTTCTACAATAGGCTTATTGACAAAAAAATATTATTTTGTCCATTCAATGTTAGATTGCATAGTAATAAACAATCTTAACCCCATTTTTGAAAATCTTAAAAAAATAACGATCATTAAAGATACAAACAATTTAACATATAACAATATAATAAGAAAGAGAGTTTATAATATACCTATCGGTCTGTGACGTCACAATGTGCTACCACCATACATTGTTGTATGGTGGTAGCATTGTGACGTCATAAATCGTTTGCTTATATTTTTAATCGCGTTATCCTAAATATCTTTTTATTTTAGATAAATGTATCACTATTCAACAATTTTAATTAAAATTTAATTTGTTAAAATATGAAATTCCACACTAGGCAACATCCCTATTGTGCTAGGGCTGTTACTAATGTCACGTGTAAATGTCACAGAGGTCATTGCCCATCAATGATGATAACCGATGAGAAAGGGCTCAGCTATGCCGAATTCGACCACACAGACGATACGATCGGTGAGTTGTCACCACTCATTACTGGCTGGAATCCAAATAATACCAATGAAGGACATCGGGACAATGAAACGAGCGGCGACCACGGACACTGTGGACGGCGGACAATGAAATAAAAACACACGACAAACTGTGTATTCATGAAGTAGGAGAAATCAAATGCAATGTCTATCATTGAAATTAAACCCCAAATATGAATTTATGTTGTTGAAATTAATGTCATATTTTGCATTTTTATTGGAAGCGGATGAAATTGCAAAAGCTAGCAATATTCCATGGTGTTGAAATATAGGATAAGTAAATCGTAACATATGATTTGCAGTAGGTAATAAAACTACATGTATCCACGCATTCTACAAAATATAGAGAAGTCGAACCAGCGCGCCTTGCTGCGTTTCTATAAAGGTAATTCTTGACTACTCTTAGTGAGAATTTAAGAACATATTATTTGAACGTGTGTGTTAACGTGATTACGATAACGATAACGTGATTAGGCGTTTGGCTAGTGATGATGTTATCACGTAAAATTATCACCCGTAAACCGACTTAACAGACTACCATTTTTTTATGTCATAACTTTAATGTTATTAGTCGGTAGAAGTAGCCAGTAAAAGTAAATAGGTGGTATTTAAGAGGTTGCTAGAAATTTTCCAAAATTAGCTTTACAGAAACCATTGATTATCTGTTTTGGTGCTAGAGTTTACATTGTAGAGTTATAGAGCTAACATACTTTGCCCCCTAAAACGGGACATGACGCACATAGAATATTTGAATTTGATATTTACCAGATAAACCTAGGTATTTACTTACGTAGAGATTACGCAGTTACAATAATATATTTAACTTTAAAGAAATCGAAAGTAATTGAAATTAAAGTTGCATCACATTAATACAATAGTTACCTACTATTGATACTAATACAAATTTTATTAATACATAAAAATATAGTACAAAAAAAAACATGACCAATTGTTAAATACCGAACAATAAGTGGCCGAAATTTGCTCTTAAGTTTATACGGGTTCTTTTGCCTCTTAGATACGAAATAAAAATGTAAATGTTGTCTATTAAATATGAAAATCAATTTAAAAAAAAATTAAATGTCAACATGTGACAAAATTGTATCAATCGTATGTCACACAGTGTGTGTAACGTTATTTTAATTAATTTAAATGTATTTTTTAATGTAATGTATTTTTATTTTTATTTTGAAACATCCCATATAAAACTACAATAATGCTGGTAGTTTTCCACTAGTCTAGTCCATAGGGTAAATTTTTAGGGTTCCGTAATACACAAGGATCCCTTATAGTTTCGCTCTGTCTGTCTGTCTGCGCTTCTAGCTTCTGTATTATGAATATAAATTGATGAAATTTGGTACAGTTATAGATTGTGTATAGATCTCCCCATATAAAACTACAATAATGCTGGTAGTTTTCCACTAGTCTAGTCCATAGGTTAAATTTTTAGGGTTCCGTAATACACAAGGATCCCTTATAGTTTCGCTCTGTCTGTCTGTCCGCGCTTCTAGCTTCTGTATTATAAATATAAATCGATGAAATTTGGTACAGTTATAGATTGTGTATAGATCTCGGTTTTGGCATCATAAAATAATAATAATTTTATATTACTTTTTTTTGCCCCCCCCCCCCCCCCCCCAAGCGTTTCCAAACTATTGGAGATAGAAACATGTAAATTTCTATGCTGATAGAAAATGCTAAAATCTCTTTAGGAAAATTATTCTGAGCGAAATCGAACAGTAACTTTTGGAGTAATTTGAGAAAAACCTAATACGCGTTGATAGTTTACGGAACCCTCCTTAGACATGTCCTGACATGCTCTCGGTTAGGTTATACCTATTATATTTATGTATGGCCTTGTTTATAATTAGTAATTTTGAATGCAAATAAATATTATAATCAATAACATAATAGTAATATATTATTATTGATTGTGAATATCATACTATACACCAGCATTCAATACCCGGAACGAATAAAAATTATGATTTTAATTCTAAACCAATAAATTGTTTCAATCAGAAAAATTACATAAATACGTTTGTTAAAAAAAACATTTTGGCGGGTAAAAAATCCTTACAATTTTTGTACTATCAGGGAATCTTATTCATTACCGGTTTACCGTTGTGATAATTTGTTCATTATCATTGACAATTGTACTGTCACACCGACATTATAATACAAATAAATTATGAGAACACTCTACCCGATTATTAAGCTTAGATTTCTTGACAATTAAAAAAAAACGAGATTATACAATCTCGTTTTTTTTAATTGTCAAAGTTCACAGTGTCAGTGGTGGTGGTGGTGTCAGTCAGCTGGGGCCGACCTTGACAGCGATCAAAACAATAGAGTTCCCATCACAGTTTATTGCTGATCATTTCTTTATTCACATTTCACCTCGCGGTATCGCAGTGCTGCGATGTAGAGTCAAGAGCGCTAACATGACGTATAACACAATATTCTGAATTAAAAAAATAAGTTTAAAAAAGTATAACCCGACTACGTAAAAAAAGGGGGTCTAAAAAGGCCGAAACAAAAAAATAATTCAAATAGAAATCCAGAAATGCATAGTTACAAAAATGGTCAAGGTAGAGCCGTGGTCGCACACACTAATGGCGTCAGCTAAGCGTCAGTTCACACCGAGATGCGTGACGTCTAGGTATAAACTGAAACTGCGTATATCGTCATGTACACATGCATACCCCAAGATAGTTACAGACGGCTGCGTTTTGACATCGACTGTTCCGAACAGTAGGTGCGACCACGGCTCTACCTTGACCATTTTTGTAACTATGCGTTTCTGGATTTCTATTTGAATTATTTTCTTGTTTCGACCTTTTTAGACCCCCTTTTTTTACGTAGTCGGATTATACTTTTTTAAACTTATTTTTTTATTTAATATTTACCGTTTCCCAATCTAACTATTTTTTTATAAATTATCCACAAGCGAGCAAATTTCTTTACATAAATATTTATAGGTAATAAAGTAACTGAAAAACTGAAATTAAAATGACTAACCTATACTAACTAACCATAGCATACACAGTAAATGTCGACTTGATTCGAACTCGATAAACGATTTATAAAATATAACTATTTATAATTATTTATATTCAATAAACGAAATGATCTCGTCATTCAACATTCATTCATTTCATCAATGGAATTATATCACTTAATCACTTTTAATCGTATTTTGATTTTATACAATAATTGTAGTAGAATATAAATATACTTCTAAACACAACGATACCTCGATTCAGAAAATTTTAAGACTCGTATAGTGACATCTATCGAACGAGTGAGTAATTAAAGTGCTAGTAATTGATTTCATCTTCATTTTGTTATTAAAATCGGATGAACCAATTAACAATTAAAATTAAAAATTAGTTTTTTTTGTTTCAAAGCTGACATAATTAAGAGTGGTCTTTGTATATTGTCAAGCAGTGGCTCGTTCACTGCTTGACAATATAGGTGTTATGTAATTTTTTTAATTTGTTATGTATTGCCTGTAAAAAATTATATTTATAAAATAAAATATAATGTTATGAAGGAACCATAATATATAAATTATATATTTATAGTCTTATTATACGTAATGTTAGAGAATTAGACAAATATTGTACAAATTGTATTTTAAACGTATATTTTGACTTAAACAATATGGTATAATATAATATATATACAAAGTATGTAAATATTTGTAGTGTACTTGCCAAGACCTTTCTTTTGATACCAAACATGTGATAATTATCTCGATTTAATTTTTTTTGATGTTAGAATCTGAAGTTTAATTTTCGAAGTACATAATTTTGAAAAAAAAAATATAGCCTATGTCACCCGCGGCATCATTACGAATCTATTGACACCTCATTTATTGAAATCAGACCGGTAGTTTAGACGCTACGAGGGAACAAACATACATACATACATACATACATACATAGACTGCCAAAATCATTACCCTTCCTTTTGACTTCGCCGTAGTCGGGTAAAAAAGTAAAATATTCATTTAACATATATAACAAGAGAAATTGAGTCTTTATTTGTTTAAGAGCTTTACATATATACTTAGGAACCTACCGAATACCTAACCGTACCTACCTATGTAGAGAAATGTTCTGAGTAGGTCTTATTTACTTGATGCATTTTTATGAGTGCGCTAGTCAACGGCTCGAACTGAGTGCGGCGCGCGGGGAAAATGCTTGTTATTTCACCTAACATCGGGAAAAATAGGATATACCCATAAAATAGTAACGTTCACTTGTAAGAGAAGCTGTAGTGCACACATACTGCTTTGTAAAGTATTTTAGGAAAGGCGTTCGCAAATTACGCAAATCGACACTCAGCTGTTGGTGTTTTATGAAAAAACTATATAATATTTTTGTCTGAAGTAAAGTTATCTCAATTGCTGAACAATCAAACTGTGTCGATATGTGCTTGCTTTTTTATTTTCATTCTTCATTTGTTTTTTATTTACGGTCGAAGTTGCGATAAAAATCCGATATTTTGATGCTATTCTATCTTCTAGTCTGAGTAAAATTTGTTGTTTGAAAGCTGTCTAGTGCGGACTGATATTTCTTCAGAAATGTTTCGTGCATAAATCCAGATGCTATTCCTCAAGGGAGGCCATTTTATAGAAGAAGAAGAAGAAGAATACATCCAGGCAGTGGCCAAATAAAATAAACCTTATTTCCATGCGTTTAGATTCATGCATAATTTATAAAGAAAATTTTGAGCATACTTTTTATGATTTTTCCAAATCAATTTTAAATATTGTTACTGTACAAATTTTATGCGCTATCTTTAAGTATTTTCCACCTGCAACAAGGACAAGGAAAAATGTTAAAGGAAAATAAGTTAGTACCTTAATACATTACCTACTTCTTTTCTTCTTCTCTGCTTATTTGTCATTAATTATTTCCTGTATATCTTCTACTCTATTATATCAAAATTTCTAACTATAAATTTTTCTGCAAGTATACTTCATATAAATAACTGTCAATTTCAACAAAATAAAACTTGTAATAATTTTAAGTGTGCCATAACTTAAAATAATAGATTTAAAAAATGTTATCCTTCAGTAATGAAATATATTTGCTACCATTCTGATTATTATTATGGTGCGTAGTTGATGTGTATCTACTTACTTTGTAAAAACATTGCTTCACTTTATGCTGCATACTTCTTCAATTTTGTATTCCAACTATGTATTTCAGGTGGAAGAAATTCTCTATTTTGACTCTGATTTTTATGATTTCCTTGTGAATTTAAGGTACATTATTAAAATGTGCTACTTATCACTTATTGGAATGGATGCAAAATTTAGTGTTGATTTTGCATGGAGGAACAAAAAGTTGATTTTGACACTTGACAGTTGTGAGTTGTCAGATAATTTTTTAAATTTAAATTGACAAAAGACTTGCTGCTGACAAGTACTGTCATCGCCTCATAAGACGTTTTAATGACGTACCTTTGGATGCTTCTTGTTCGATTTTCATTTTTCTTTTTGCATGTGGGTTAAACTGTTATTTAGACTTTTATTTCTAATTGTTATAGTGTCTCTTTTCTTGAAAAGATTAAATTATTGTAGTTTAATTATCATTAAAGCAATGTATTGTATTGTGGTATTTAATGTAAACAGCTTCAAGATGCCTTATTATTCGGGTGGGCTCTGGTAGCAACTTTATACCTAGTAGCTTTTTTTTTTCTCTTTTATTTATTATTATTACAATATATTTTATTATTAATTATTTTTGTATTGTTATTTATTTACATATTTATATTATTATTGTTAATATAGTAACTATATATTATTTTTATTATTGATAATATTATGGAGTTAAATTTGAGTATGGAAAGTATTGATTTTAAATCATGTTCTTCATCGAACTGTTCCTTTCACAGTACAGAATCTTTAGTACCCCTTAATGAATCTTTGGCTATAGAGTTTCAAGATATGTCCAAAAATTTTAATGTGGTCCATATTAATGCACAGAGCATTCCAGCCCATTTCTCCGATATGTTGGCGCTATTCGAGCCGAAACTAAATATCCATGCTATACTCATATCCGAGTCATGGCTTAAACCGTGTCTCCTTTCCCAATGTTATGCACTGCCCGGTTACCAGCTGATCCGTAATGACAGAACTGGTCGAACTGGCGGTGGTGTCGCAATTTACCTACGCTCGGATATTCCCTTCTCTCACATTAGCTCATCCACTCAGCCTCCTCCAGTAAATGCTCCAGAACATCTATTTATTGATATTACACTGTTTCACACAAAAGTTTTGGTAGGGGTGCTGTACTGTCCTTCTTCTCATATAAATTATTTTACAGCCTTTGAAAGTTTGTTGGAAGAACTCTCGCCAGCATATAAACATATGATTATTATGGGAGATTTAAACACGTGCCTAAAAAGGATTATAGGTCCAATAAATTAGTATCTATTGTCAATTCGTGTAACATGCAATTATTGCCTCTAAATGCAACTCATTGTGCTCCCAACTGTACACCTTCTCTTTTAGATATTATGATTGTCGCATCCTCTACATCTATTGCAAAACATGGGCAATACAATGCTGACATGTTCTCGTACCATGACCTAATTTTTGCATCATGTAAGATTAAAACGCCTAAACCGAAGCATAAGACGCGTATGGTTCGTAGCTTTGTCGGAATCGAGTTGGAAAAGTTGTGCGCTGATGCACGCATTTTGGATTGGTCTCCGGTAACAGATGCTAATAACATTGATGCTAAAATTGAAACTTTCACATCTATCATTACCAAACTATATGACGACCATGCACCTCTCAAGCCTGTCAGAATAAAACATTTACCTGCACCATGGTTGACAGATGAAATTAAAGCTCTTATAATTAAGAAACATCGTGCTAAGGCAACTTACAGACGACAAAAAACTAACGAAAGTCATGAAAAGTACATAAAAGTTCGTAATCGCTGCAACACTATGTGCAGAGATGCACAGAGGCGTTACATTCATTCATCTGTAGAAAGCGGTGGGACAGCTAAAACATGGAAATTTTTAAAGTCTCTGGGTATAGGTAATCGTGGTGGGCAGGTCCCAACCAATAATATTAAGCTTGATGATCTTAATAAATTTTTCTCATCGCCATCAACGTCATTGAGTACGACTGACAAAACTAATACGCTACAACATCTCTCTTTTCATCCTCCTGAAAGACACTCTCCTTTTTGTTTTCGTCCAGTCAGTATCAGTGAGGTTAAGAAAAGTGTAATGTCAATTTCATCTAATGCGGTTGGTAGTGATGAACTTAGTCGTAACATGATTGTTCCAATAATTGATATTATATGTCCCGTCTTAACAGATATCCTTAATTTTTCTTTGTCCACAGGTACTTTTCCAGAATTCTGGAAAAGAGCTAAAATTATCCCTTTACCCAAAAAGCCTAAACCACAATTTTGTAAGGATTATCGACCCAATTTCTATCCTACCATTTTTATCTAAGGTATTAGAGCGCCTCATCCATCAGCAGACTGTTAACTTTTTAAATAGGTTAAATTACTTCAACCCCTTTCAGTCTGGTTTCCGTCCCGGCCACAGTACAACTACTGCATTAATAAAGGTGACTGACGATATACGCTGTGCCATGGACAATGGGAAATTAACGATTTTAACACTTTTGGACTTTACAAATGCTTTTAACACAGTTGACCATGATATTCTCTTGCAACTCATGAACTCTCTAAATTTTTCACCTACCGTGATTGCATGGTTCCGTGGTTATTTATGTAATCGTCTTCAACGTGTTGCGGTGGAAGAAGTCGTATCTGAGTGGTCAACAGTCACGGCTGGTGTCCCTCAAGGCAGTGTTCTATCGCCTTTACTGTTTAGCATTTTCATTAATACCATCGCCAAAAACATCTCCTGCTCTCACATGTATGCTGATGACTTGCAGATTTATCTCCACGCATCACTTAATGACTTACCGTCGGCTATTGCACGAACTAATGAAGATCTGAAAAGTATATGTGCTTGGAGTAAATCTCATGGATTAGTCATAAATCCTATGAAAACCCAAGCGATTATCATCGGCAGTCCAAGGTTGTTGACAAGGGTTCGATTACAGGATCTTTGCTCAGTAATGGTCGAAGGAAACATTATCCCATTCTCACAATCCGTTAAAAATCTTGGAATTCATCTTGACTCAACACTGTCTTGGACTAAGCACATTGGTGAAATCGGTAGGAGAGTTTTTGGTGCGTGGAGTACTCTGAGGCGCTTGCAGCATTTTCTGCCGATTCCGACCAAAATTCTGCTTGCTGAATCGCTTATCCTTCCTATATTAGATTACGCTGACACATGTTTCACAAATATTTCAGAAGAGCAGCTTAATAAACTTGAGCGTCTCCAAAACCTTTGTATTAGATTTATTTTCGGTTTACGAAAATATGATCACATATCCGAATTTCGTACCAAACTCAAGTGGCTGCCAATCAGACTTCGGCGGAATGCTCATATACTGTCCCACCTGTATGGTATACTGTATGACCCCAAATCGCCACCTTACTTAAAAGAAAGATTTAAATTTTTGGACGATAGTGTAAAATCTTTTCGAAATTCTAATATATCATTAAAACCCCCTACGAGAAATACAAAATTTTTTGACTCTTCATTCACAGCTCGTGCAGTCAGTCTGTGGAACAGATTACCAATTTCATTAAGACGCGCTCAATCTTTGCACGTATTTAAAAATGGAGTTAAGGAAATTTTTTTGTCACAATTAACATGGTGATCTTTACTATAAGTTCATAATTTGTATGCATTATTTCTACTTTTAATAATAGTATTTATTTATTTATTCTATAGTACGATATGTAAGTATTTGTGTATGTATTAACGAATATTATAAAGTAGTGTACCTAAATAGTATATGTCATATAAAAGTATTATGAAATCTTAAATTACAATATGTATTAAAATAATTTTCTCTTTACGTGTCTATAAAGCCACCTACCAGTATATTACATGTAAACATGTCATGATTATAAAGGTTGTCTGGCAGAAATCGCTTGTAGCGATAAGACCGCCTTTTGTGCTTATTTAAGTTTAGTTTTTCTATGTTCTGTATGTCCTATTTGTTTTTGGTGCAATAAAGAGTTTTTCATTCATTCATTCATTCATTCATTCATTCATTCATTCATTTCATTCATTCATTCATTTTCATTCATTATTTTAAAACAAACAAAGTAAGTTAAGTACTTAAGAGCAAAAAAAGAATCCTTACTCGTTATACACCTTATACTTTTTATGCATTTTCAAAATCAATTTTTAATATTGTTACTATGCAAATTTTATGCGCTATCTTTAAGTATTTTAAAACAAACAAAGTAAGTTTACTTCTACTTAAGAGCAAAAAAAGAATCCTAAACACGACATCCTTTTTACCCGGCTACGGCAAAGCCAAAAGGAAGGGTAATGATTTTGGCAGTCTTTTTTTTTTTTTTTTTTTTTTTCAAAGGGCACATTTCTGGGCCTACTTGTTCCCCCAACCACGAAGTCAGGACAATTTTTTACTTATATAATTTTTAACATTTATAATTATTTATTATTAATACATTTCCTTTGCTTTTCCATTTTGTACACGTACGTACACGTTTAAAATGCGGTCGTACAAACCCAGTTGTCCAATTTTCGAATATTACTTAATATAAGACATTATTACGTATTATAATGAATGAATGAATGAATGAATGAAATATTCTTTATTGTGCACACAACATAAAAAAAATATATAAAAGAAAAGAGGTAAAAAATAACAATATACACAGGTAACACAATGGCGGCCTTATTACTAGGTAGGAATCTCTTCCAGGCAACCTTGATATGTTTAACATAAATATTATAATATATAATATTTATGTTCAACATATTTTTTACCTTCATAAAATATATATTACGTCATAAATATTATAATATAAATATTATTATTATTCTTTAAATCTAGAAAAAAAAATTGGCTCGCAGATTGGCAGATATTATTTTTAAATTCAAGTGTTTTACTTACTCGTAATAATGTTATTCCAAAAAACATGTTCGATTCGGAAACGGAAAAATACGAAATAAGTTAAAAAACTATAACCCGACTACGTAATAAAAGAGGGGTCTAAAAAGGCCGAATCAAGAAAATAATTCAGATAGAAATCCAGAAATGCATTGGTACAAAAATGGTCAAGGCAGAGCCGTGGTCGCCCCGCCCCTGCTTTATAAGGTTCGGCACAGTCGATATCAAATCGAAGCCGTCTGTATCTATCTTGGGGTATAGTTCTAGAAACTTCTCTAGTCCTTAGCTCATACCTAGACGCGGAGCGTCTGCAGCTTAGATGCCATTAGTGTATTTTTGTGACTATGCATTTCTGGATTTCTATGTGAATTATTTTCTTGTTTCGGCCTTTTTAGACGGGTTATAGTTTTTTGACTAGTTTTTTTTTTGGAAATTTTGGATGAAAAGATTATGGAAAAAAAACATATTTTTTTAAATTTAAGATAAAGGAGTTTGTATACTCTATTTGTGACAATTGCTAGTTTTGTACGATTTGGTTTCATTTGATTGCAACCTACCGAATAACAGACCAGCCAATATATTACGTCAAATTTGTAAACGCGCCATCATTACACAATTCATTCGTACGAACTGCAATTATGGCTTAAGACTCGTGTAATGAATTATTAAGAATAACAATTCTAAGAAGACGTTTGTTCTAGGGGAAAACGATCGCTGTCTGACAAGAGTTTTCCTCGTGGTTTATTGGAACTGATTCCTATTATTGTGTTTTACTGTTAATAATATTTAAAACCACGCCATTAAACCATATTATCGGTGACAATTATAATAATGGCACAATTTATTGTCTATATCCTATAGTAGACCATAAAATACTACTGCAGGAAACTAATATTATAAACGTGAAAGTTCGTGATGATGGATGGATGGATGTATAGATGGATGGATCGATGGATGTTTGTTACTCATTCACGCAAAAACTACAGAACGGATTTTGATGAAATTTGGTATGGTAGTACTTTGAGCTCTGGATTAATATATACTTTTTATCCGGAAAAAGTACAGTGTTCAAGTGGGATACTGTAATTATGCGGGTGGAGCCGCGGGCAAAAGCTAGTAATTTTTTTTTTTTATGAAATGGACCTGGAAACGATTACCGCCGCCCATGGACACTAAGTTACACTTGCAACTCCTCTGGTGTTGCGCACTTGCGTTCCTGGTCCTTAAAATCCATCCCACTTGCCGAAGCTCTCCCACGTTTGAATGGAATATAAACTACTGCATTTATATTGAAATAAACATACTAGCTTGCTTCTGGAAGTAAGAAATTTGATGCGAAATATTATAATCCTAAAACCCTTCTTAAATACCCGGACAAGTTGAACTCGCACACCGAGGGTTCTATACAAAGTAAGACAGACGGATAGACGAACACCACTTTAATCTAATAAGGGTTCTGTTTTTTCCTTTTAAGGTACGAAATCCTAAAAACAAAGTAATATTATGTATAAGGATGCTATGTATTATCACCAGCCAGCGATAAACGCAGAACATAAATCGCACAAAGCAGACCTTCACGCCGCAACAATGGATGTACAAATTCCGATTGTTTAGTAATCAGTGATCAATTGTTTAGTAATCAGTGATCAATCACCAATTAGAGCACTTCCTCAACTGTTGCAGCGTCTCCGTTGAGAGTCTTTCATTAATTAACGTAACGTTTCATAATATTTTAATGAGTTTCTATAGCGATTATCCAAAGAAGATTCTAGGCAGACTGAAGTTACGTCGATCACTAATAGCATTAACACACGTAAGGACTTGGTCCGGTGCGAACTACGGATTTGGTTGCCAACTTCCCCCTAAAATTTGGGAAAAAGGGGAAGGATATTTTAGGATTATTTTTAAGAGTTTGTATTTTCTTGTTTTTAGTTGAATTATGGTATTGAACTATTATAATTATCAACAAGCGATTTGAAAAGTAAACTTGCAGAAAATAAACTTTTGGAAGCATATTTTAATGTAAAAAGGACAAAATAATATTTACAGGACAATATTTTTCATTATTTATTAATCAGTTTATTTAAGTTTGGGGAGAAATATTTTTGAGAGCTGGAACACTGCACACATATCGGAATGCACTGTAAATAGTACTCTGTTCTAATACAATAGAGCTGAAAATCAAACACACGAGCGTCGTGCTGTCATAATGATCCGCTCCAGGCCAAATCTGTACGTGTGTAAGTAATATAAATTCAGACTAGGAGCGTTTTCACATCACGCGATAACGATATCCGATATCGCGCGTAAATGGCATATTGTAACGACACATACATAGTCTAAACATAAATATTGTCTGTGCCATTACGTGACATATTGGCGTGATATCGGATACGTTTTATATTGAAATATACATCTGTATCTTATACTTTAAACTAGCTAATCTTGTATACTTATATAAAATCGGAATCACTGTAACGGCTGCAGGTATTTCCATAAAATTCAGTATACAGGGAGTTTTGGGGGAGAAAAATCGATCTAGCTAGGACTAGGAAACCGCGCGTTTTTAAGTTAAATGTGTTTTTTCTTTCGTCGTGCAACAACATGTTATGAATAATTTCGACTCTGATATGTCAGTCCGATTGGCAAATTGGTCTGTGTATACTTTTTGCGTTGTTCGGAAATTCGATTCATCTTCGTTTGGGTATACTATAGGTGGCCTGCGTCGCTGACAACTCACACCCGTAAATCTTATTTTGATTAATAACCAGTGAAAGTCAAATTATCAAAATTGACGCATCCGCTTTAGAGAGAGTACAGTAGATTTTTTTTTATAATTGCTCATGCGATGATGAGAACGTCTCAAGTCTTGACGTCTTTGGCGCTGGTCTCGTGCTGCACTCAGCTCTGACCCGCCGACCCTGACCGAGCGTCATTATGTCATTACATCTCGCTCTAATGACGATAAACACTAAAGCTCATATGTCGTCGCTAGATCATATCAAAGAACAAGGTAGGAACGACGCAGCTCTGTCCTCAAAAGAAGACGACGTTTCCACCAGGCTTTTCAGACCAGGAAGCGACAAATCAGTTGACATTGCTGGCGACGGCACTTCCGATGAGTTGACATAACAATTAAGTGATTTTAATTAGTTGCAAAAGCAATTAGCCGTAATGATTAAGCAGGTTAAATAGGCAGAAACCTATTTGTGTTCAGTTCTACATTTTCGGACCGGGCTACATTTGATATGATATGTTTCTTGAGAGGCTTTCAGACGTTCACGTGAGAAAGTAATGCTGAGGTTATTAAAAGATTCTGCATCCTTTCCATGAGTTGAAATCTATAAAATGAATTTCTGTTGCAGGTCGGCTCGCAGTGATCACGTTCAGCATATGCACCGTGGTGCTTGGCATCGTCTTATCCTTCGTGCCTTGGCTGGACTATCTTATATTTAAGGTAAACATTTGCATGAGGCAAACGATAAAAATAAACTCCCTGTGTATAGTACTTACTCACAGCATACATAACTATCATTCAAATTAAACTGCTAAACAGCATGTTTTAGTTTTGGCCTTAAATTTTCATGGCGATAAAATACAATGGTCATAAAACTAAGGGAAACCGGTTAAATGCGAGAGGTTCCGAATTTCATATCAAACGGCAAAAAGTTACATATTTTCTTCTGTTTTTAATATTTGGTGTTATAGCGGCAACAGAAATACATCACTTGAAAATTTCAATTGTCTAGCTATCATCGTTCATGAGATACTGATATGGTCCCGTTTTTACCTCATGGATGCGAAATCCTAAAAAATAATGTACAAGTAATATTTAACTTAATCTTGAATTAAAAACATAAGGCATTAAAATATTAATAAAAAGTTTTAAAAACTAGTTAACATAAATTATTATCTAAACTGTATATAAATTCTGTCGAAATAATAAAAAAATAAAAAAGGGCTATAGATAAAAAACTGAATCTAGATCGGAGGCTGCGGGTGGAGTACCTAAGAGGCTGGCAGCATTGCCTCGCGGTATGGCCAAACTGATACGTTGGCCGAGGTAAGCGCCAGCCTTAGGGTCACTAGTTTTGTCGACCAGTCTTTTAGCCAAATCTTAAAAATAATGATTATTACTATGTAGTTTTAGTAGTTTGCAAGTAATCTATGTAGATTGTATGGCAAAATAAATTTCGTTGCATTGTTTCAATGGATACTACACTTGTTGCAGTAATCATCTTACGAGTATAAAATATAATGATAATGACGGTTAATTGTTATTTTTTTCATGTATTACCTTCCTACGTTCTTATTGCTTGTAATTATATTATTTTTCCTGCATCTAAATTACTTCATGGCGACATCCAGTCCATCCAATGATAAATGTAGGGTACAGAACTATTTAAGACATCATAGCCGACATGAGACCGCGGGTCGAATTTCCATAATAGCCTAGCATTTTCTGAAATACACCTTAGGCCTCCCCCACATTAGTCGTGCGCGTTCCTCGGGCGTGTGGGTGGCGCGGCCGCCGTGAGCGCGCCGCGAACGCACTGCGTGAGCGTCGCCTCTTGCTGCTCTGCGGTGTGTGTAGAGAGCGCACGTGGTGTTCTTTCCCCTTCGCCCACTGGTCCCGCCGCCCGCTACTGTTCTGGTCGTCAGTTACAGGATGGCCAATGCGAGCGCCGAGTGCGCGCCGCGTGCGCGCTGCACACACGTCACACGGCGGCAACACGCGACGCTCACGCAGCGCGCACGCAGCGGCCGCATCGCTCACACGCCCGAGGGACGCGCACGCCTAATGTGGGGGACGCCTTAAGGCTGGAACCATATTGTCCGAAATCATTAAAGCCGGAGAAAATTCAGAGCACTGAAAATAAAACTTTTCGCTTAAACAATAAGAACTGAAAATCAAATACACGAGTGTCAAGTCAAATGTCAATGTCAAATCTGACAACTCGACACTGTTGTCTGACGACACGTATTAATTTTCAACTCTATCGTATTAGTCCAAAGTTCTATTTTCAATGCTCTGAATGTTCTTAGGCCTTCCGGGTTCCGGACAATATGGTCCCAGCCTTACATTGCTGAGCTGCTGTTAAAATATCACTGTTAAAATTTCATATTGGGTGTGATGTCACTATACCTAGGCTGATTGATAACTGGCCGAAACGACGAACTTAAAAAAATGATACGCAAAAAGGAAATATTACATTATATTCTGGCATCTTTTTGAAAATAGAACGCCAAATTTGAATTTAATCGAACTGATGGAATTTGTTTGAGAGGACGTAGAACTTTCTCTGTCGTAAATTTTCTTAACAATGGAAATAAACGAAATTCGTGCGGTGATAAAGTTTTACGTTTTAAAAGAGAAAACAGCAACCTATATTAAAACCAAGCTAGACAGTGTTTTAGGTAATTCTGCTCCTGCATTGAGTACAATTCATACCTGGGTAACTGATTTTAAACGTGGAAGACAGAGCTGCGAAGACGCCCACAGGTCTGGCCGTCCAAATGAAGTCACGAATCCGGACATGATCAAAAAAAAAACAAAATTGTATTCAATGATCGGCGCTTAAAGTTGCGAGAGATAGCAGAGATGGTGAGCATTTCATCTGAACGAGTTTTTAATATTTTGCACCAACATTTGGGAATGAAAAAGCTTTGCGCGCGACGGGTGCCGCGTTTGCTCACTGTAGACCAAAAGCAACGTCGAGTGGACGATCATCGGAGTGTTTGGCGCTGTTTAACCGAGATCCTAATGAGTTTTTGCGGCGTTATGTAACAGTCGATGAAACCTGGATACATCATTATACTCCCGAGACAAAAGAACAATCTAAGCAGTGGACTGAGAGCGGAAAACCTGCGCCGAAGAAAGCAAAAACGGTTTTGTCGGCCGGCAAAGTGATGGCGACTGTTTTTTGGGATGCTCGAGGGATTATTTTAGTGGATTATCTGCAAAAAGGAAAAACAATAAATGGAGAGTACTACGCAAGCTTGCTGCAAAAATTAAGTGAAGAAATCCAGAAGAAACGACCACATTTGGCCAAGAAAAAAATTTTGTTCCACCATGACAACGCACCTGCACACACGTCAATGGTTGCAGTCGCCAAACTCCATGAATTGCGGTTCGAATTGCTACCGCATCCACCCTATTCCCCGGATCTGGCCCCGTACGACTTTCACTTATTCCCAAACCTGAAGAAATGGTTAGGTGGCCAGAGATTTTCATCTAATGAAGAAGTCGTTGTTGCCGTGGACGAGTATTTTGAGGGGTTGGAGAAAACATTTTATCAAACTGGTGTAACGGCATTGGAAAAGTCCTGGACTAAATGCATCGAGGTAGAAGGAAACTACGTTGAGAAATAAATTTATTTTAAATAGATTTTTGAAGTTTTTCTTTGTCGTTTCGGAAACTTATCAATCAGCCCTCGTAGCTACGTCAGTGGTTAGATATTACAAGCTATTTACCTATAGCTTCGTCAATGGTTAGATATTATATGCTATTTACTTATTGCTTCGTCAATGGTTAGATAATATAAGCTATTTACCGATAGATTTGTCAATGGTTAGATATTATATGCTATTTACCGATAGATTCGTCAATGGTTAGATATTATAAGCTATTTATATGTAGCCGCGTTCTAGGAACTGAAATTATGGAACGGCTCCCTCAGCTACAGCTACTGGCAGAAGCCCGGGGTGATCAGACTGACCAAGGTGTATATCTTCAACATGACAAACCCCCAAGGATTTTTGGACCACGGGGAGAAACCGAAGCTGGTGGAAGTGGGGCCTTTTGTGTACAGGTATATTTTTTTGAGTAAACAACATTAATTACAGAACTAACAAGCAATTTATCTATCTATATAATATATAAAAGGCATAGCTGATTGACTGATGTATCAACGCACAGGCCAAACAAACCCTTAAGGCTAGAAATTTGAAATTTTGCACACGTATTTCTCATATGACGTTGGCATCTACTAAGGTTGGATTTTTCAAAATTCAACCCCTAAAGGGATAAAAAAGGGGATAAAAGTTTATATTAAACATTTTATTCCATGGACATGTTTGCATGAAATTTCGTATGAATTGAGTAAAAAAGGATAATGAGTTACTTTTGTATTTTAGCGTGTTATAAAATTCAATCCCTAAGAGGAAAAATAGGGAATATATTTTTTTATAACATAGACGTTAAATAAAAATCCAATTTCACGCGGGCGAAGCCGCGGTCAAAATATGCTAGTTTTTTTTTATATACTGACGTAGATATAGAAAATGTTCTCAAAAGATCTGTTGATTTATCTAATACCGTAGTAGATAGGAGGAAAAGAATAAATAGAACCAGTATTGAGATTCCAAATTCATATTTAGTTTTTTTCTACAATTGTTATTAGTAATCATATGTGGCGGACCAATTAGCGCCACAATCCTGAATCGCGCTATCGAAGTTTTCTATGATCGGCACTAAATATACGACATCTGAAATTCATACAAGTGGGCTTCGGCCTGACCGACCATAGCATCTCGCTCGGTCGGAGATCTCCCGTGGGGCTTGCCACCATACATATTTTGAGTACAATATATTATATTATATAACCCGCATTGTACCGCTATTGAATACCTATTGCCATAGTGATAAAATCGAAATGCTTTTCCAGGTTTCTCAGTGACTTGTATGGTTCTAATTTATTCTACGCAATTTAGATTAAAATATGAATACTGGTACCGGATACTTATTTCTTTAAGTGCTCATTGCCAAGTCACTATAATATAATAAATTATAAAAATGTATTTACCACACCCGCATTAACAAAATTTTTATGAATTATTAAAAAATTTAACGGACTATCTTGAAATGGATTTGGTCTCTACGACATCTCGAAACTTGTTATGA
This sequence comes from Phengaris alcon alcon, assembly GCA_037179445.1. Lineage (NCBI taxonomy): Eukaryota > Metazoa > Arthropoda > Insecta > Lepidoptera > Lycaenidae > Phengaris > Phengaris alcon. Next base: position 373,567 of record JAYRCH010000603.1, on the reverse strand, counting down.
AGAAAAGACTTGGCTTTTTTTCATTTGTTTAATGATTTTGATGGACAAGTACAGTTTCCGAGCCGGTGGTAGGATCATATAGATAAATCTTTCATTTGGTATTTATTAACCTATATGGAAACAAAAAAAAATGAGCTGAGCTTGAATGCGACAGTAGTTAATGATAATCATGATGACATATTATGTTATATTATTAGAGAGGACATGGAGAAGGTGAACATAATGTTCCACGAGAACGATACGGTCACGTACCAGCACAAGAAGATCCTGCGATTCGTGCCCGAGATGTCCGTGGACAAGAGCCAGAAGCTGGTCGTACCCAACATACCGCTGCTGGTGAGTTGTCTCCTAGACTATTTGAATTGCACACAAACCACAGTGATGATGATGGAAGTGACGGTATCGATGATAGAGGTGGTGGTGGTAAAGATTATTAATGATACAGAAGCCCGAGTAATTATTGGGACGGTAAATCTGATCATGCTATTGTAGCTATTCTAACGCTTGAGAGGCATAGCCTAGAAATATTAAAATATAGTTCTTTTGACGACCTCTGTGGCTCAGTGGTTAGCGCATTGACGCTCAAGCCGGAGGACGCGGGTTCGAATCCCGCCAGGGAACAAAAAAGTTTTCTGTGTTCCTGGGTCATGGTTGTGTATTAAATATGTGTATAATATAAAATATTTTTTTTTTAATATAAGTATAGTATAATCCGTTGTCTGGTTCCCGTAACACAAGTTCTTCGGATACTTACCACGGGACCAGACTGACATGGTGTGAAGCGTCCATAAATATTATTATAAGTTCTGATATATTAAAAAAGCACTTAAAAGAAATGTAAAATGTACGATTTGTTAATGGATTATATTTTGATGTAGACAGTGACATCGTTTTCTCCGAACCTGGCGTCGATGCTGATCAGCCTGTTTATATCGGGTCTATCGCTGGGCAACAGAGAGCGAGCCAAGCCGTTCGTGCAAATTACTGCTGAAGAACTTGTTTTTGGGTAAGTTTCCATATATTCCGTACGTATAACGTAGACAGCTATTCTGCATTGTAATTGATACAAAGCACTACGGCGAAGCAAAAGGAAGGGTAGTAGTTTTGGCAGTCTATGTATGTACTATGTATATGATATTGATTGTACTGTAGGTTCTTGACACACAGCATTTCTTGCACTATTTCCACGTTAATAAGTATTTTGCATTAATTTTAATATATAACACAAGCGGTTTCGACAAAGTCATCATCAGGTGTAGGTAGATTATTTTTTTATTTTATTTTGTAAGCATTGTGTAAAGGGTCTACTTACACATGATGATGACTTTGTCGAAACCGCTCGTGTAATATATTAAAATTAATGCAAAATACTTATTAAAGTGAGAATAGTGCAAGAAATCCTGTGTGTCATTACTGTGTACTATGAATGTTTGTTTCACCGTAGTGCTTAAACTAGTATATAACTACTAACGTGAATACTGATCCGATTTTAATGAATGAGGTGTCAATAGATTCGTAATAATAGGCCGGTCACCATAGCATATATAGTTTATGTAGTCAGGTTATAGTTTTACAAAAATTGTATTTGTTAAGACACGTAATATTTTGTCACGACTAACTATAACGACTAAGCCATAATATTATCAGCAAATTTTCTATGAATACCAATGCAATTTACATAATAGGCTAATCCTTATTACTTAAGTATGTAATGCCCATGTGTAAAAGAATGATTAGCAAACGCCTGTGAACGACGTTATTTATTCAATAATAATGCGGTTCAGACTGTCAGCAGTTTAAAACACATTATTACTAAATAAATGCAGCTATTTTTCATTTGCGAAATACAATGCAATAATCTTTTCGCAATCACAAACAATGGTTTTGGTAAAAATGTTGCCATAGTCTACTAAGCCTGATATATTTCGCTGATTTAGTCAAACTTTTACTACTTAACTGAACTGATATTTTTGGCAGTAAAAAAATGCAAATTTATTTCGTGTGCACAATTTTAGCAAAGTGAGCATCGAAGTTATCATCTGCATATCAAAAGATTTTAAAAAGTATTTTTAATAAGAGCATTGTTTTACTTTCAGCTACGACGACCCGCTAGTAAATCTAGCCCATTATGTTTATCCGAAGGGTAAGAGACCTAACAGCCAGATGGGACTGCTACTCGCCGTAAGTATTTCCTTGTATTTAACTGTTATACAAGCCTATAAAAAAGTATAGATATAAAATAACCTAGTCGATACATTCAGATAAAGAGTAGCTAAACCGTTCAGTGTCGTGTATTAAATTTCAAAATAAAGATATAAATATTTTTTACGAGTAAATACTTTCTAGATTCTAAGGGCGTTTTTTGACCAAGAAATCAAGTAACCCCTACAACCCATAATAATATGTCAACTGATGATCGATAACAATAATAGCAAAACCTTATCAACTTACGCCAATAGAAAAAAATCTAATTCAGAAATGATTGGCCTTATCCTCAGTAGTAGACCTCGTGACATTGTATAAGAGATCTGCTTTTCTTAGAGAAACGGCACGCTGGACGAGGTGTCGACGATCTACGCGGGCGAGCAGCTGGACCGCTTCGGCTACCTCGACCGCGTCAACGGCATGGACCACCTGCCACACTGGAAGGACTCCCCCTGTAATGATATTAGGTAAGTCTTCCATTAGTCTCTTTCTCTCTTCCTGCAATGACATATATAAGGTGAGTTATGTTTGTTGCCGAAATATTTTTACTCCCTCTGTAACATCATTCGCGTTAACGAGACGCGGTCGCATAGATCGGAAGGCTACCTTTTGACTGTGTAGGACGTTTCTTTCGCCATTTCTCTATCTCTTTTATTTTTTATTTCACTCGTCACTAGGTCATTGGACTACATACTTCTGTAATGGTGTGTGTAGCAAATTTTTTATGAATCATCAACTGAGGTCCTACGACCAACGACCACTAGACCTCATTTCCTCGCAATGTTCCTTCCATTGAGGCTGTAGGTAACTTCAGTCGATTTAATTTAAAATATGCGATGCTCGTTGTTTCTTATATGACGTATAGGCCAATCATGGATGTAGGTAAACCACAAACGTGAAGTAAGTCGTGAGATGTTCGTCTGATAAAGTTTATCTGCTGATCGGGGAGATCCTCCACGTCGCCAGTTTTTGCAATGTAATTGTAGTTTCTAAATTATATACATAATTTAATATTTGGAATGCTTAACAAAAGTAGGTATAACATGGCTAAGTTTTAAGACCACGATATCGTTAATATCCAACAGAAAACATTCAAGTTGCAAAATGTTTATTGCGTGATGATTATCCATGAAATTATAGTCAACATCTTTACTTGTCCTTGTTTTTTGAGAAGGCCTCTTGATAGAGGTGTACAACCTTAAAACTTTCCTACTGTCCCGCAAACCTCCGGCAGATAAGTCAACAATAAGATAAACAAATTTGCGGGAAAACTATTGACTATATTAAACTTACTGAGGTAATTCCACGGTTCCGTAAAAGTATACGCACGAACTGACACAAGATGAGCTAGCCATTGATATAATAATAATTAAGTAATAAATAATAATATGTCTATACCATAACAAGAATTCCATCAACATTGTAATTGGCTATGATTGTTATTTTGAAGTAATAAATGTAGTATGTAGAATGTGTAATCTTTATTCATTATCCATTTGTAAATTACTAACAATGTTGCTACCATCACAACCGTGTCATAGTCTCACAGGTAATATATCAGTCCTTCGCCGCTATTTGCCTGGAGCAGGTAGGAGCTGTTCCAAATGCCAACGGTAGACTGCGCCAGCATCTCTTTGCACCTCGTACCTAATGTAGCAGGCGACGTGCAATAGTCCTAGTTCATGAGGCCGCCTTCCTCCCCCTTTTCTCTATATAAATGTTGCAACAACTCTCTGTTGCAACGGTTATATACTTTTACTACATGTATGATGCTCTCCTAACCTTCCAAAATATGCGATATGGTAAATAAATTCTACGACTCGTGTTTCTATTAGCTTCTTTTTTCCACTTGTTTTTATGTTTTTGCTAATTATTTACGTTTTCCTTAATGTATCTCAGCAGTGCATATTTATTTACATTTTAACTCTCTGTCTCTAGTGTCTGTAAAATCTATTTTTAGTGTAAACTGGTGTACATCTCGTGTAGTATGTCTATTCATGTTTTTTCTCTTTAAAAGCTTCTTGTATCTGTTTTTATATAATAACTTTCTATAGCTATTCTTTTCCAAGTGTTATGTGTATTTCTATCTTCTCTAAATGTATTGTGCATGTTGTCGCATCGCAATGCATGGCGTTCGTTTGCATCTGTGCTCATTATTTCTCCTGGTGGAATACAATCTATTACTTTGTTCTGTTCTAAAGGTGTGGATGTAGATGGCCCGTATATAATGCCACTAATTGTATTATTCCCAGTGAAATATGTAAGTGCTTCTTTAATATTTTTTGTGGACTGTATATTCCGTTCATTTTTGGATGTTTCCTCAGTTCTGTACGTTGAATCTATTTTTCTGTTGTCATCTTGTCGCATTGCTCGCTCGTATCGCAGTATGTACTTCTGTCCTCTCTCTGTGTATAATTAACTTTATCAACTGTATTTAGATGGGATTTTAAAATTTGTGCTGATGTAAAATTATGTTCGGTTTGGTTTTGCATATGTATTAATTTTGTGAGTTTAATTTTGATTAATGTAAATTTTTCTTCCATGTCGTATCTTGTATCTATTTCGTTCTCTAATTATTCGTTATGTTTTGTTGTAAATCTCGAAATGTTTGTAAGTTTTCACGTAAACATTGTAGTGTAGTCTAGGTTTCTGCATATGATGTAATTTTGTATGTGTTCAAGTAATTTTCTAACCTTATAAATTAAATGCGTAGAGAGGCGCGAATCCTCTTCCATTTCTGTAGATCCGTAGTCATCCTCGTCGCCAAATATTGGGAAGTAATAAATGTAGTATTTAGAATGTGTAATCTTTATTCATTATCCATTTGTAAACGAACAACGTTGCTACCACGACAACCGTGTCATAGTATCACAGATAATATATATCAATTGTATTAGGATATTTAAATATATTGATATTTTTAACGGCTGAGCGTAGCAAAAATAACGTTTTTTGCCGTTGGTATTCGGGCGTTTCCTAATATTATTATATATACTTATACGTCATACTTTATGGATTCCGTGCAATATGATAAAATTAATTGGTGTGACGTATTAATATACGTCAGTGTTATTATGCACAGTATACACGACTCGTATTAATTTTATTATTTATAGGTATTTACGTACTTTATCTGTCATACTACTATTATAAATGTGAAAAAATGAATGGATAGATGGATATTTGTTACTCTTACACGCAAAAACTACTGAACGGTTATCGTTGAAATTTGGTATGGTAGTAGTTTAGGCTCTGGATTTAAATATAAGCTATTTTATATATATATATATATATATATATATATATATATATATATATATATATATATATATATATATATATATATATATATATATGTATTAAAATTGTAACAACGCCTGTAATTATAATAATGAGTTCTTAGTATCACTAATATGGAGTGTGTGAACATAGAGCTTGAACTCTGTAGGTACAGACGCGTTAGTGTTAATAGGTATTGTGGTGCAGGGCTAATTGTCAGACTAAGGTTGCACCAAACAGCATTAACCTCGTACCACTAACACTTGTCCCATTATGTTGTCTGTCAGAATAATATAGTGCTGCACTGCAACGCCATATTTGAAAAACATTAGGGCACACTTGCGCAGATCTGGGTTAAAGTTAAGCCTTATGATGGTCTCTCCTGTTCAGTGGTGTAGCTACTAAGGGGCTAGGTGGGGCAGTATCCAGGGCCCCCGAGCTCAGACTTACTAACTATAAATTGAAGTAGTGAAAATTTCTCCCACATTCGGAATAAAAATAAATAATATTGGCAATATGACATGTGCATTTATCTCAATTCACGCCGCCGCGCCGGCTTCAGTGCTATGTATGATACAGTACATTGTACAATAATTAAGACAGTTTGAAGCTTGGTAATTTTAAACCTATGACATATTATATTCATGCCTATCATTACGTACAAGCATAAGCGCGATGTAGGCCCACATCTATGCGACAAACCACCACAACTCTGACAAAAATATTGTATTTCAGGCTCGTTCATTTCTTGCCCCAGGGCCCTCGATTACCTAGCTACGCCACTGCCTCTTCTTCGTATTTATGAAAGAGAAGGCATGATATTTTAACCCATGGTTAACTTTAACCCAGATTTGCGCAGTGGGCCTAAGGTTCTACATAAGCGATGACAAGGCAAAGTTGTGCCCATACAATATCTTGGCTGTTCCCAGAGAATATAATTAATGTTTTTTTTATAAAATTATATCGTTTAAATAATAAAAAAATAGGTAAATAAGAATGATTTATAGGCCTGTTTCGCAATCTTCTAATAAGTGTCGGATAGCTTTTTCGGATGTTTTGACGCTGCTTACTTTATAGCGACCGACAGTGACAAAACATACAAATAAGTCATCTGACAGTTGACAAAGTCAAAGTATTTTTTTTTTATTTAAAATAGGTATTTTTATACACTTCCTGAACGTCGGTCTACATGATGCCTACCACCGGTGCGGGACCTAGCCCGGCGAGAAGAACCGGCGTAAGACACTCTCACACTAATTATCATTAGATTGTGAAACAGTATCTAGTTAAGAGTTAAAATTTGGGTCTACATGTTTGACTTTAGAGTGAATCACCAACGGCGGCTGTGCGGAGAAAAAACCGACTAGCGCAGCCTTAATGTTATATATTTTATAAGATTTATTTGACGTCTGTACTACTAAAAGTACTTTTACAAGAGTCGACAGCAAATCTGCCGGAGTGTACATCCTCGACAATCGTTTCATAATTTTTTTATTAAAATAAATTAATCGCTGAACTAGACAACTTCCGTATTAATTGCTAACAACAATTATTCATGAGTGTTATAATGTATTACTACATCCATCATTTAATTAACTATAAAATTAGTTGGATGAAGTATAGAATTAATTGGAAAATGTAGAGTTGTATTCTCTCAAATCAGTTAAGACTATACCGCATAGTACATTGGTAATATGTTTGAACAGCAATAATTAATCAAGCAGAATCAAGCATTTCATAAATTTAAGGAACTTGATAATAATAGTCTAAGATCCGAAGTAAGATCGTCCTTCACTATTGTGTCAACCAGATGAAAGTGACATAATATTATCTAATGAAATACGACTTAAACAAGTCGCATCGATGCTTACAGTCCTATGAGCCTATCATGGATACCTATGTGGCCTAAAAAATAACAATCGATAGCATTTTTTTATATTATTGACTAACCTAATTGACATGAATTAATGATTGTATATGACATTTAGTACTTTAATAGGTAATATTTGCTTGACTTTCATTAATTACTTTGACATATAAGTACCTGATATTATTATTATATTTTTAAGGTGGTTTGTATGTTTTCTGCATTTTTTTTTTGTTTGTTACTCGTTGATGACATATCTTAAACGACCCTAACATGTATTATTATAATTATATAATGAACCTTATTGAATTGACATAAAATTATTTTATTTTACATCTAACACTGGTTTAATCAATATTATCTACTCGATTACTATTACGACATTTTATGTACTGGCCACTATGTTTGCGATTTTTATTATTATTCTAAATGTGTGTACGATTTTCTGTGTTTTTCTGTGCTTAAGTTTTTTTTTGTTTTTATTACTTAACCTCTTAAAAGCCCTGACATGTAATTATGAGTTTAAAGTAAAATGGAACAATTAGAATATTAATATAATAATGTAAATAATTTAGAAGATATATTATTTAAATGAATCTTAAAAAGCGGCTTTTAGACTACGCTATAATATAATAGTATATAGTATACAGCTCATAGCACAACAATATCGCGCACCATACATTGTTACGGACACGTTCACACTGTACTGTACTATATATTACAGGCTTACTATACGCTATAAAATTGTGCGATACGTCGAGTTCATGCTGTGCTATATCGCGCGCCGCCCTCTTCCTCCTCTCTCTAACTCCGAGTGATCGGTCAACTGAGCTTGCTATATTATACTATAAATGCTAGCGATGATAATAATAATATCTATGGACGCTTTCACACCACGTCTATCTGGTCCCGTGGTAAGTTCTCGAAGAACTTGTGTTGTTGTTTTATTATATTATACACATATTTAATACACATCTATGACCCAGGAACACAGAAAACTTTTTGTTCCTAGGCGGGATTCGAACCCGCGTCCTCCGGTTTGAGCGCCAACGCGCTAACCACTGAGCCACAGAGGTCGTCAAAATAGATAGTAGTTGTATAGACTTTTAAATTGAAAAATCGGAGCAAGCAAAATTGTTAGACAGAGAGATATTGCGCGTACTATTCCCCACTGTAGAAAAAGACAGAGTACTATAGCTGCACTGTGCGTACAGGCGCCGTAAACTGCAAGAGAGTGCGCAACTTTTATACTTATAGTAAAGACAAGGATAAACAAATTTTCTGTTACTATGTTTTGGAGTAGATGAGATGATTCTTCCATCAATTTTAATAAAAAGTTTTTAAAAACTCATAATATGGCAAACAAATTTTCTCTAGCAACCATATACTACGTTATTTTTAATTAAATTGTTAACATTTTAAAACTGGTCTCGATTGGTTGACAGAAGAGTGCAGTTACTAATATCAACTTACCTACCTGTTTGAACGCGGTAATAGGTACTAGGGACCAGAAAAAGGTAATGTACTGAGGTTTTTCATGTTGTGTATATTATAAACTTTTCACTGGAGTTTTTTTTGTTTGGTAGGCCCACCGGCGAAATTATAAAAAGTACTTAATATATTTTTTTATAATTTTAATTAATTATAATCGTGAACATTTTTTAAGAGGTTGCCTTATTAAATTAAGTTAAGAAACTTATTTCATTAGATAAAATAAAATATCACTTTCATCTGATTGTCACAATAGTTTTTGACTCCCTACTGAGGTCCACCTACTCATTTCATTTTAAAACGACTTCCAAAAAAGGGGGCGGTTCATATTCTGCTCTCAAATCCCGATTTGAGGAGTAGTGGGCTTTGCTCTCTGTGACTATCCGTTAAGTTTATACTCTTTTTCATATTCGTATATATATATTAAATGTGTTAATCATATTCCCTACCCCAGTGCTAGTGCCTTCTTCTCGGGCCTTCACGCAGCGGCGTGACGCCGCGTTTCGCGCGTTTTCACCGCGACCGTTAGGTTTTTCCGCCGCGACCGTTATCGCACTGTTCCACCGTCGCGATCGCTTCGCATAGCGATAGTGTAGTGTCGGTGTGTTCCTGCGTCCGAGGAACGAGTAAAAGTAAGTAAAGTGAAATTGTACGTACACACCAGTGGACTCCACCACTCACACACCTCCCCCCCACGGACGCCGGGAGGGGTTGAATCTTTAAATAAATCAAAAGAGAGCAGCCCCCAAAAAGGGTCAGAGTAAGCTGCCTTAACATGGAGAACACCATGATAAGGCAGTTCCTGTCCTTCTTGGAAAAAAAATTCTCCATAGCCTCAGAGGCATGGGAAACATTTAAAAAAGCTAGCAGCCCCACTAGCTCACCGGCTTCTCCGGGAGCTACATCTGAAGAGTCGCTGTCGTCGCCGGCGACTACAATGTCATCGCCAGAGAGCGATGACAACATGGACTCATCCCCGTCGGAGATGTCCTGCTCCGAACAGGAGGCCTCCGAGGGGGAGGACGGTTTTAAAACTGTAAAAAGTAGAAAGACCAAAAAGAGGAAACGCTCGGACGGCGCTTCCTCTGCGGTCTGCTCCTCGCCGACCCCACCGGCAAAAACCGCAATTAGCGGAAATCACCGACCTCAAAACGGGTACCCACCACCGCGCCCCGTGCGTAACCAGTGCAGGCTGATGGCACAAAAGCCTCGGCCTCAAACACCCCAAAGACGACTTCCCAGTCGACCCCCCCCCCCCCCGCTCCTAAATTGCCACCTCCAGTAATAATACAAGAAAAATCCAAATAGAACCAAATAAGTGGGGCTATAAACGAGCAGCGTATCCGCTACTCGTCAGCCCACACCACCCCAAATGGGATACTGATGCAGGTCCCACCTTCCGAAGACCATAGGAAACTGACTGCGTTCCTTCGAGAAAAGCAGATCGGTTATCACACATACGCCCTGGAGGACGAACGCATGCTGCGTGTCGTCATAAAGGGTGTTGACAAAGAACTGTCCACGGAATCTGTGCTCGGGGACCTCTGTAGAAAGGGGATCCCCGCAAAAGAGGTACACAGGATGTACCACCCCCTTAAAAAATACCAGTATAATATGGTACTTGTCGTGCTTCCCCCTACTCCGGAGGGGAAAGCCATTTTCAACATTAAAGCCGTATGCCACATCACTGGTATACGCATTGACCCCCCCTACAAAAGGGGAATGCCGGGGCACTTAGCGCGAAACTGCTTCGCCAGACCGCGCTACCTGGGCGACCAGGGCACGACGGAATGTCAGCGTAGGAACCCAGCTGAGGAGACTACTCCCCCAAACTGCGTCCTATGCAAAACTTCTGGCCATCCGGGCCATCCATTCACTACAAAGGGTGCAAAAGTGCACCCCAAGTATAGAGGCGCCAAGCGCCACCATCAAGAAGTGCCCCTCCAAAGCAGAGCCCCCCCCTCCCCTCCCTCCAAACCTGCTTGGGGCATATGCCAGAGGGGTCCACAAGGACCTCCTCCTCTAATGTCGGTGGCTCTCCCAGCCAGCCCGAAAATGGTCCCCCCTCCCCCGCCCAAAAGGGCCACACAAACGGGACCTGCAAGACCTGCAAGACCTGCAAAGTTGGAGGTCGGGGAGCGACCTCCAACTTTGGCGCCGACGTAGCGTTCGCCGCCAAATTTCTAAGCGACATCGACTCGGTGGAGCTTAACATCTTTGTCGCCAAGCTGCGAGGTTCCTTCGAGAAACGCATCTCGGCACTGGCAAGTCACTCGGCCTTGATCAACAAGATCAAGGAATTTTCCTACGCCGGCTATTAATGGCGTCCCCGGGGAGAACGAAGCCACACTCGATATGTGTCGTGTCGTTCAATACGAATGGCATATTAAATGACATTGACGAAATCCGTGATTTCGTCAAGAGCCATAAAGTAGACGTACTACTAGTGCAGGAGACGTTCTTTAAACCCAGCATAAGGAGCCCTCAAATAGCTAATTACAAACTAATCAGAAACGACAGAACTCGATTCCGCTTAGAAGGCACTCTTATATACTATAAGAAATCCCTCCACTGCGTCCCTCTAGAACCGCCACCTTTAGAGACATTAGAAACTTCGATTTGTCATGTCAGTATGACAGGCCACGAGCCAATCATTATCATCAGTGCGTACCAACAGGGTAACAAACTGTTAATTTCTAGCGACATACAAAAGCTAATTAATTTAGGTAACGCTCTCTTAATTGCCGGCGACCTAAACTGTAAACACACCGACTGGGGTCACCTTTCAAACAATAAAAACGGTACCATTTTAAACACACTCTCCGACACCTTAGAATTTGCCATAATAGCCCCTCTGGACCCCACTCGCTACGATACCAGCGAACGTAGAAGTGGCATCATCCAAACCCCCAGCGTTTTAGACATAGGCGCTTGTCAAAAACATTTCTCTCGATATTTCTATCGAGACTATTCACGAGCTTAACTCAGACCACCGCCCGGTTAAAATGACTCTCGGTAATTCTAACCGAATTAACCATAGTAAGAAAAAGATTATCGACTACAAACAGTTGGCCGATAACATTCAAGATCTTCAATCGATTCATCTCGATAAAATTCCAGATAATATAGAAAGTAGCGAAGCAGAAATAGCGGCTGCTTCCAACCTAACAAATCACCTGGTAGCGACCATAGAAAAGTCATCCAGGGAGATGTCTGTATCTCACGAGAGACACAGGCCCCTCCCGGAAGACATAAAGGAGTCCATCAGACTCCGAAACGCGGCTAAACGCACCTATGATCGCTACCCGTCTGAAGAGTGCCGTAAGACCCTTCGTCACCTCGAAAGAGAGGTCAAATTGAAAATAAAAGATTTCAAAGCCGAAAAGTGGGATCGATTTCTAAGCGAGTTAGAACCATCTCACACGGCCTACTGGCCACTCGCGAAAGCCCTCAAAAAAGACACGGAGAGCGACATGCCTCCGTTGATTAGACCAAATCGCCCTCCTGCACTGGAGGATGGAAACAAGGCCGAATGTTTAGCCGACACAATCGAACAACACTGTCCCGATAGACCCCCTGCACCGCCGACTATCGAGACCACCTGAAGAGAGCATGAGGCCGGTGGAATCGGAGGAGGTCAAAGATATCATAAAGTGTATAAATGCCAAAAAGGCACCTGGCCTAGATGGGATTTCAAATAAAACACTTAAAATGTTACCACCCGCATTAATTCAACTTCTTGTGAACATCTTTAATGCTCTTTTAGTAGGATGTTCATTCCAAGACATTTGGAAAGTAGCCATTATCATAGGTATTCACAAACCGGGAAAACCCCGGGTGCAGCCTACTAGCTACCGACCAATCAGTCTCATTAGCTCCCTTTGTAAGGTATACGAGCGAGTTCTACTGAGGCGTCTAAAGGACGTCATAACAGAGAAAAAGCTCCTACCAGACGAGCAGTTCGCCTTCCGCGAACAGCACAGTTGCCCCGCTCAAGTACACCGCATGTCGGAGTACATACTCGAAAGCAAGAAAGACAGGAAAACGACAGGCGCCGTTTTCTTCGATATCGCAAAAGCATTCGACAAAATCTGGCACCAAGGTCTGTTGTACAAACTTGCTTCAAGGTCTGTTGTGCAAACGTATAAGCTTGGCGTACTGGATTGTCTAGTTCTGACAATTAGTAATTATCTCAAAGACCGAAAATTTCGCTGTCGAGTCGAAGGCGCACTATCCTCCCTCAGAGATATTGAGGCGGGAGTCCCGCAAGGCTCGGTACTCTCGCCCTCTCTCTACAACCTGTACACTTGCGATATCCCCAAACACCCCAGGGTGCAAATAGCATTATTCGCAGATGACACAGCCCTGTACTATGCTCATCGCAATGCTGAAATTGTTACAAATAATCTCCAGAAAGCAGTCACCGTTCTCGGCGATTGGTTCTCAAAATGGAGAATCAAAATAAATCCCGAAAAAAGTAAAACAATCCAATTAAAAAAAATTAAATATAACAAATATCAACAAAAAATCGGTCCCATCAGCCTGCACGGAAACAAAATCCCGGAGGTTAGAAAAGTAAAATACTTAGGCGTAGTATTAAACAAGTCGATGACGTTTACCGATCACATAACACAAACAATAGGTAAAGCTAAATTTGTACTTTTCAAATTATATCCGTTGTTAAATGCGCGGAGTAAAATGCCCCAGTAAAATGTGAGACGTAAAGTAAGATATAAACTAACTTTGTATAAAATGTGTATCAGAACAATACTCACTTATGCGTGTGTCTCTTTCGCACACATAAGTGATAATCAAATGGAACGCCTACAAAGGGTTCAAAACCGCTTTTTGCGCTTAGCCACGATCCGTACACAACATCGACTTGCATAGAGACTTCGAGCTAATCACTATAAAAACCTATATCAAAGAACTCACCAAGAGATTCTTTGAGAAAGGTAAAAAACATCGAAATCACCTTATACGTAGAGCCTTGGACTACGAACACGACGCACAGACGTTCAGACATCCCCATAAGCGGCCTAAGCATATCTTAGCCGAACCAGTAGACTCCATCACAAAATACGTAATGTACTGTGTACAGTTACGTAAACACAAAAAACATTCACCCCCGTGGATAGTAAAGCACCGGGGTCGACGCCGGCGCCTACCCCGAAATCTTACACCAGACAGGAACACACGTACAGATATACGGACCGACACAAACATGGGACCACCGAACTCGAACCCGGGTCCGAGTTCGACTCCCACTAGTGTAGCCACACTTAATCATGACCGCAACCGCGATATTGTTATAGAGAGCTCTATCAATACTGCGGAATTAATCGATATCAGGACATTCGCACGCGAGTCCACCCGACCGCACGCGGAAGGGGGGAGGGCCCTTCCAGATCCATAAAATTGAGCTACTCTATCCCTACAAACACTCGTACGCTAGTCTACCGCGCGCGAGCAACCACACTCGTCAGAGGAGGGACCATGGTCTCTCTAGACCCAAAAATAGCTTATCCGTAGTTATTCCCAAAAACCGGTTCGTACATCATCCGCATGATGATGATGGGGTGATGTAGGAGGGGGTCAAACTCCCTCATCGTCTCCCCACCAAAACGACTAGCCAAATGGCAGTCACCAGACCGACTAAGCTAAGACGGTCAAAAGCCATTAGCGTAGTATTCGAAAAAAAAGGGGGCGGTTTTACGTTTTTTTGAATATATTTTTTTTTTGTCTAGTCCCTGTTTTACCCGAACAATTCAGTTGATTAGGTACTAAACATAGTATCGGGTATTGCTTTAATTTTCGTCAACGCAATTCTGGTTAATGTGAACCTTTTTTTGTAATATTATTAGGTAGGTATAATATCTACTCGTATAATAAGCCTTCAAAATATATTTGTCCTTCCATTATTATTAAACGGATTACTTTCAATATTTTCGGCTGACATTTCGAGAATCAACAGACGGATGTTTGCGTGGATATATTTGCACGTTTCCTGTTTGAAAAGCTAACTAAATATCCGGTAACGCTTTACAATAAGTTTTTACTCAATTTTGAAACTTAAATCTACCTTACAATCTATTTGTAAAAAAAAATATGTAACCTGTAGCCTCGCTCGCTATTGGTCAGACTTATTAGACACGCGACATTTCCATCCTTATCACATAGGTGAGTGGCAGTCGCTACGGTGCACATTTCTAGGAGTTTTCTGCCGCGCACAATAAAACTCTGGGATGATCTTCAAGAAGAGAGCGTATTATTTTTTGAATGACTGGCAATTCACTCGTGATCTCTCTGGTGTTGCAAGTGTCCGTGGGCGACGGTAATCGTTTACCATTAGGCTATCCGTTGGCTTGTTTTGCCTATTTTTATTTTAAAATGTATTCTTTAAAAAGAGTCAAGATAATAGTGGCAGCTACTGATCTTTATTAAAAATAAAACAAATACGGTAAGATGACCTATTGTTGGCATCTCTCCAATTATTGGCCCCAAAGATTTAAAGTACTCTGTGTTGGCCACCCTTAATTTATCCTACTACTTTTATAAATGTAAAAGTTTGAGAGGTTGATTGTATGGATGTTTGATACTCTTTCACGCAAAAACTACTGAACGGATTTTGATAAAATTTGGTATGGTAGTAGTTTAAGTTCTGGAATAACACATAAGTAATTTTTATTATGAAATAGAACAGTGTTCCCGTGGGATACTGTATGTACGAGGACGGAGCCGCGGGCAAAAGCTAGTACACAAATAAATAAGAAAAAGTATGATTAAGTATCTCGGAGTATGAAAGATAAACAAAACCAATACGAAACCCTTACTTTATATGATAAGAGAGTAAGCCAGCAATTAGCTGTTCAGGGCCAACAATTGGTTGTTTTACTATATTATTATATGATGCGTTGTTTCATTATTTTTATTGGATTCGGGTTCTCCTCAATAAGAATACCAATAATATTTTAATTTTTCTGCAGAGCATCGGAGGGTTCGTTTTTCCCACCGCGTTCGGTGACTAAGTCGGACATGCTGTACGTGTACGACAAGGACCTGTGCCGGATCCTGCCGCTGCAGTACCGCGAGGATGTGTACAAAGACGGTACGCTCATTGAAACAAATCCCTGAATTTGAGAATTCGCATGGACAACCCATGACTTTAGGCTTTAAAATTCAGAGCATTAAAAAAGAACTTTGGACTAATACAATAGAGTTGAAAATCGAACACATGTGTGTAGAGTTGTCACATTTGACATTTACATTTGACTTGACACTCGTGTGTTCTATTTTCAGCGCTGTGAATTTTCTCCGGGTTCCGGGTTATATAGTGCCAGACTTAGGGACATTGCAACGCAACGGCCCGAACGAGCTAAGTGTCCTGAAACAGTCTGATGTTGGTAATTTCCTAGTGCCGTCATAAAATAAATGTCACACTAGGCGACCCTGGACT
Organism: Phengaris alcon alcon; assembly: GCA_037179445.1. Classification (NCBI taxonomy): domain Eukaryota; kingdom Metazoa; phylum Arthropoda; class Insecta; order Lepidoptera; family Lycaenidae; genus Phengaris; species Phengaris alcon. Next base: position 357,269 of record JAYRCH010000603.1, on the reverse strand, counting down.
TACCCTGCATACGTCGACGTAAAAACAGCAAAACGAAGAGCCTTATTAGATGACCTCATTGTAAGAAAATAATATGTTGCCACTTTCGTAGACCCGAATGCCACAATATACCTCTGTCTTTCAAATATAATTTGCTATCTTCTAAATAAAATTTCAAATATAATTTGCATTTATCTAAAGATAAAGTTATTATAGCTTTATGTTTAGAAAAATGTTAAATCTTAAGTTGTTTGGTGACCGCAGGCATCCAGACAGGCCTGTACACGCCGCCCAGCTCGACGCTGGAGACGGCGGTCGTGAACCCGGACAACAAGTGCTACTGCCAGAACGAGTGGTGCCCGCCCAGGGGCCTGCAGAACATCAGCCCCTGCCAGTACTGTGAGTGTGGGCCCCGCCAACTATGCATTCGATTCACATAAACTTAGATACTTGCAGGAAAACGAGTGACCTTTGTTCTTCTCCAAAGTTAAATAAAATTTTGTTCCAAATTTCATAATTACCAGTTCTTTTGTATTTATTGAACAAGTAAGAAGGTTATCCTTTCGTTTACCTAGGAGATCGAGCGTTGTTTGGGGTTTTAGTATCTAGTACGGAAAAAAATTACAGATGGTGAAAGGTAGGTACTAAAAAAAATCACAAAAATATTGGTCTAAACACTAATTTGCCAATAACGCAAAATTACTGCCCATACGTAGCACTGTGACAATTAGGGAGCGAAATAACCTTGAAATAACTCATATCTTAATATGCAACGAAAGATAAAATGTATAAAAACTCAAAAGTTCGTGGTTTCCCTCGGATAAGACCAAGCTAGATCGATTTTTCATCACCTAAACCCTTCATACTATATTTCATGGAAATAATACAAAAAATCCTTGTATAAATTATAACATATTTTATTCGCAGATGCGCCTGTCTACATATCATACCCACATTTCTACGACGCAGACCCGTCGCTACTAAAAGATTTCGAAGGACTCAAGCCTGAAAAAGAAAAGCACGAAAGTTTTTTCAAGATCCAACCGGTATGTTTTAATGATTGAAGCTAAAAATAATACTGTCTGCACCATAAACACATACTAAATGTGCCCGGCTAAAGTTAAACAACTTAAAATATAACTTTCCATGTGCTGCTGATTTTGGACAGAAGTGGTCGCTTACCTATTATTACCATCAAAGTGACCTAATATTTAGCTTCTTAATATCAAATTTATATCAATTAAATTGTAACGTTTCCAGAAACTGGGAGTGCCTCTTGAGGGTCAGGTGAGGGTCCAGCTGAACCTGAAGGTGGACCAGGCCAAGAACATTGCCACTAACGGTATCAACAAGTTCCCGAGCATCATTTTCCCGGTCATGTGGCTGCAGGAGGTAATAATAATAATATCTATGAACGTATTTCCACCACCGCAATCTGGTCCGTCGTTAAATCCTAATATAAATATTCGGGTAGCTTTTATTACGGGTACCAGAAAACTCGTATCTACTCGTGATGATGATATCTACAAAATCTTAGAGTTATTTTTCCCCTAACAAAATTTAAGTTTTACACGTAAAATATATGACAGAGCAGACTGTTTATCCTCGTGCCAACTTTTGACTTCTATAAACGCCCCGCTCGCGCCACACCAATATATTTAAACAAAATGATTTAAGCTGACCACTAAAGCCACTATTTATTTTCTAGGGTATTGAAGGTGTTAGCAATTCAATCTGGTGGTGGATCTTCCTGGCGACGCGGGTGGCTCCGGTAGCCGGCCCCGTTCTGGCGTACTCGCTCATCATATTTGGCGTCAGCATCCTGATCACACTCTTCATAAAGGCCTACAGAAGCTTTGTGATAGGCGACAAGCCTATCGAGATCGTGGAGATGGGCAGAGAGACGATCCGACGAAGCTCCACCCTTATCATAAACAGCTCGCAGAAGCTGCTCCATAATAATACCATGTATCAGCCGTTGAGTCAGTCCGACCCTTTGCCGGACCAAGACAATGAGGACGGACTTCAAGAGCTCAACTTCGTCAAGAAAAGAGATAGTCTAACTCGTAGTATAGACGAGCTGAAAGGAAGATTGAATAGAGACTTTGTCAAGTCTAACTTCTTAGAAACAGAGAGAGAGTCCCTTATAGACTCAGATAACTCGTTCATACTGTCAGAACACCATCAGCATAGGCTATATTCGGTACCGGATGATTACTATTGATCTGCTGAAGGGCCGTGCGTTAGTTTTTAAATAGTGTAGAGGATTCGAACGCTTTAAGTTTCATCACCGACGTGGTGAAGTTATCGAACAATTTAGTGATATTATAGATGGCGCATTGCAAATTTTTTCATTGCAAACCCAATACTTTCAAAGTCTTGCGCCAGAAATATGATATGCCATATGCTAATAATTCCTGAGTTTTATCTTAGTGAATATTGTGCGACGTCCCTGACGTTTTTATTTTTGCTCAATTTTTAATGACATGTGGTATAATGTGCCTCCAAATATAAAAATATGTTATATTGTTAATTAAGTAAACAAAAATTTTATATTGTTAAGATTTTTAATGAATACTTATGTATTTTTTATAACAAATTTCAAATTATAAATAATTTTATTTAGATGGAATCTGGTATTGCCAATTTTTAGGACCACTGCAATTTCAATTTTAATTTTAAGTTTGATAGTAATAGTCGAATTAAAGAAGTATATATTTTAACGTCCTGCGAAAATGTGCAATGCTAGTCTACTGTTAGATATTATGTCTATTGCATTTTCGCGGGAGATGAGATTAGGGGTCATTGAACGAAATTTACGGAACATTCGATAGCTATATCACTTGCATAACACATCTTACTCTTATGCTCGGGCCAGACTGCAGACAGATCATCATCGAGAGTTCTACCACGTTAGTTTGGACCCAGAATTTGAGTAAATTTCTCTGATTTGATAAATTTTCTCAAGAATCCCATTGTGATCGTAACGAATTCGATTCGAAATGCGACGAGATTTTTTTTTAATTTCTTTTAAAGGACACAATGTACAAATATAATATTATGTAGTAGCGGGTAAGATAGTCCTATTTGCAAACAACCCACAAAGCACACACATAAAACAATTTGTCCCCGCTTTGTCTCCCAGGTTGACAAATGAGAATAGTTTAAAGGGATGAACAATGTAGAAATTCCCATATGTCCCCTCGGGGGACAAAGCTACAGGGGACGAGTGGGAACTCAAGAACAACCATTTATATAATCTTTATTTTAATGTTTTACTCGTGGTGTTGGATTATTCTTCTAAAGTCGTTTCAGAAGGTGTGAGGTGGGTCTTGGATCTGTTAGCTCAACGCAGCATATTATAATTTTAGCGTCTGGATGACAACGTTATTTATTTCATTAATTTTATCCTTTTTTGGTTTAGAGTTACCCAGTGTACCAATGGATGTTATAAATTAGCGAATCATCAATTCGTCATTATATTCTATCAGCTGTATTAAGGTAGCGGGTAGCCTTTCGATGCACGCGACGCGCGACCCGAGACCGCGACCCGAGACCGCGACTCGAGACCGAAATAGGGTCGCGGAACTACTGCTTAGTATAAATTTGTGTGGAGCACTAAATAATCCCCGTGGCCCGCGACGCGCGACCGTTGAGCGTGGCCACAGTACCCTATAGGCTGGTTTGCTGGTTTGCTAGTCGCGGTCGCATATACCTTTAGAGATACTTGTTTGTTTATTATATAAGAAATTAAAAGAGCACACAAAATCTATCGCAAACATCAAGCAAAAGACGTTTGTGTGAGTCGTCGCTGAAACATAACTTAATGTCCTGTCGAGCTTCTGTCGACTGCCGGCAGTAAGATTTATAATTTCTTAAAAGATCGTTACCAGAAGTAGTATATTATTTTTATAATAACTGATATTCCAAGGTGTAAATTATGCACTTAACATTTAAATATAGCGTAATGTATTTTACTATTTTAATTAGCACTAAATTCATACTTGTCCTATATTAATATTGATTATATTGATGTTACCTAAATTCTGTTTTTAAAAACGTTTTATCTTTATATGAATAGTATTTCAAATACATACTATAGTTTATATTGCACCAACTTTTTACAAGCGCTGACGGCAATATAAATTGAAAAGTTTGCATATCATGAACAAAAATATTAATTGCTCAATTTAGAAATGTCTTGTGAAATTGTCTTTCGTATGTCTCCCGATGTGATGTAGTCAAGGCAATATTATGTATTATGTGAATATAGTGTTATGTTGTGTTACTATGAGTTGTTGTGTGGCCGTGCCCATATGCCGCGAATGAACACCACGACCATTTCACATTGGTAGTCTGTTGCTGGACCAACTGGCTGCGATACCGACAGCCGGGGCATATGGATACAAGAACATCTCTGTGGACTAGTTTATTATTACATTTTCGCAATTGATTCTATTAGCTGGATAACCAAAGGGCTTCCCTATTTCTAAATGAACCCTAAAAAAACGCAGTATTAGAAACGTTTGCCATATTGTTCGGAATGAAGTAGCTATCGCTGATGATGACCAGTCCACAGAGCGCGTGAGAGACTGTGAGCTCATATTAAGCTTTAAGTGTAAGACGGGAGGAGACGCCGAAACATTCCATAATGGTTGTTGTCCACGGAATATTTGTGGTATTTTGTAAATATAATTAAGAGATTTTGTATTCGATACTTGTTTATAATATAAAACTTGAAAAACTGACATGTTTTATTTCTGCTTCCAAACGTGTTCTACAAGATGAGGGACATATTATAAAAAATATAGAAACCGACTTCCAAAGTAAAAGCAATTTGAAGGTGAGTTAGTATTATCTGTATGTATAAGGACGTAGTTATGTTAAAATTAATAAATCTTTTATCAAAGGATTTATACACTTGTTTGAGCTGGTACCGACTTGAAAAATAAGAAGATTGAGTAGAAAAATAGTAACATTTTATTAGAATTTAAAAGGTGAACTATTTCGACAATAAGAATCAATTAATAGTGATTTTAAGAATGTTTTTTAAATATTTTTTTATTTTCAGCAATATTATAATATTAGTGATAACTAGGACCTGGGAGACCGAGCTTGGTTCGGAGTAATAGTAGGACGATAAATTAAAAAAAAATAGAAGATAAAGGCAATAAAAAGAAAAAAAAAAAATTAATCCGACCTGTTTTCGAACCGGAGACCAATTCGTTAACAACACACAAATTACCATTCTACCATCCAGCTGAAGTTACATTTTACATAAATGTACGGTTCCCGCGAGATTTCCTTTTGCGCGTACGAAGTCGCGAGCAACGTCTATAGTATAATCATGTGTTTTCAATGTCGATTTTAGGCACTTATGCACAAAACAAGTAAGTTGACAATGAAGTTAGTTGGAGCTTAAGGTCCCAAACTCACGATTTCTAAAATGAAATCTACTCAAAATGCCTAATGTTGAATCGGCCGGCGCCGTGTCTCAGATTAGTTCATAATTAGAAATCTTTATTTTAAAAAAAATAATTTTCTCTTGGTCATTCATTGCATGAACTGCTTTCAAGACCAATTTTCATAAATCTTTTTTGTGCTGTTGTGTTGACAGAAAAATTTGCGCGTAATTAAAAATGTGTAAGAAAACTTAACGATCATTAAGTTTTCTAGTAAGAGTTTCCTCGATTCCTCATGGATCCCATCATCATCGTTGTTAGGGCTTACAGGCTTGGCACAACATTTTACATTTTGGTAGTTGTGAATGTTCAAAGAAATCGATATCGGTGTAAAATACTATGAGAAATACCTATATCAACATGATATCATGATGTATGGTGTGATGATAGTTGTGGTGATGATGATTATTATTTAATAGTGATATAGATATGCTTGCAGTTCTTTAAACAATGTTGAAATTTCCAAACGTGTATCTTTAAAGACAGGAGTTCTATTCAGTCCTTTTGGATCCAGGCTATACCTAGGCACAACATTTCACTTTTTGATACCTGTGTATGTTCAAAGAAACCGATATCGGTGTAATAGACTATGAGAAATACCTAGATATCAACATAATATCCTGGTGTATATTTTGATGATGGTGGTAGTGGTGATGATGATTATATAATAGTGACATTTGCTTGCAGTTTTATAAGCATTTCTGAAATTTCCAAACGTGAATCTTCAAAGACTGAGAAATGCCGTTCCGTGCTTTTGGATCCAGGTTATACCCTGGCACATTTCACTTTTTGGTAGCGCTCGAGTTACTTCAAAAGAAGTCAAAATCACTTTCGATGTGCCTATAAATTTTGAGGACTTCTCTTGATTCCTTATGGATCCCATCACCAGGTCTAACATTTGGTGACAATGGGACCAATTCAGGAGTCAACTCTTTACTATAAAAAATATTTTTGAAATTCAGGGCGGGGTAATCGCGAATTGATACCTCGTCCTGTGTTTTAGAAGTCGGTTGAAAGTAGTCTGAAATAAGAACCCAATGGATTTTTTTGCAGATATTATAATATTGTCATAAAAACACGAGCACTATCAATTTATATTATTTATTATTATACGTAGTTTATATTTTAACCGTTTGTAATAATATAACTCGACCACTCGACAAAAACAACAGTACTCAAGTCATTCTGAATCGTTAGAGGAGTATAGTGAGGCTTCGGACATGTGCAGCAGTTTCAAATCCTTGTCTTTCCCGGGTTCAGACTGAGAGCTTTGTCTGGAGCGCTTGTGAAGAAGGGTGTTGAAATATTTGACGATATTCTTTGAAGCTTTATGTAGTAACTCTGTTGATTTGTTTTTCCCTGAATCAGTCGAGAGCGTGTACTTTGACAAATTTTGGTCGGCTAAATAAATATTGCGATCGGAAAGTATAGCATCAATAGAATCCTTAGAGAAACACGTCTGGGCAGCCTTTTCACTCGATTTTGATTCATTAGTCACAGGGTCATTCATTTCAACAGTTGATTCGGAATCTACTTGTGTATTGTAACAGCTGAAACTGTGGTATTTTCCTTCATTGTCTGAAGATTTTAAATCTCTTTTCTTATTGTTACCCTCATTATCTACTACTTCTCCACTTGCGACTGCAGAGTCATTATTCACTTTTGACAAATTTTTATCTACTATTTTGTGCTTTGAATGAACTTGAACTATTTGGTTATTTTGGTTTTCGTCCTTAATACTTTCATTTTCATCACAATGTTTATATTGATTTTTCCACTCACGTCTATTTATAAACTTTGATAGGATATCATCGGAGATACTTATTTTCGTATTTTCACTTTTATCTTTTCCGCAAGCCTTGTAACATTTCAGATTTGCGATATTAGTTGAGGATTCACTAATAAATTGATTCCTTGAATTATAAATATCAATAGCACTCGTACTTATCAACGGTGTGGTGACTGAATCCTGTTGGTAGGTCCTAAAAAAATGACTAATAACTCGTTTCTCACCGAAAGATTGGCACTTTCTCCTCATGCATATTGTGAAAATCAAGATACATTGAATTATTGTGATAGTAGCTAGTAAAGCCGTTATCCATTTGTATTGTTTAAAATATTTGTAAACAGATTGATCTAATGTCAAGTTTTTTGGATGAATTAACTTTTTATGTCTAATTTTAATGTGTTTCTCAGTAGTTTGAGGATATACATATTTGGTATCAATAAGATCAAATGGTTCAGTAGTATTGACTAATATAGTTTCACACGAAACAACATCTTTCTCGTGATCACTTGCACGATCTCGTGATAATGGTGCAGATGCTTTGTCTTTTTCCCCTATATCTCTTTTGACCATCGCATGTGCAGTTAATAAATTACTTACAAGTTTACTGTTTTTGATATTCGTATCTATAAGAGTAGGGTAGTAGTAGGGAGTAGTACAGTAGGTATCAGTGACACAATTTTTTATTGCACTTTTATAATAATTTATATCTTCAATAATATGAGTTTTATCACATTCTGCAAACTGAGAGCTATTTATTGTATCTTTGTTATTGTTATTGCAATTTAAAGTAATAATTTCTGTTTTGTTGTTGCCTTCTAATAAGGAAATGTGAAAAATTATTTTAACAATCTCCCTTATATTTTTGAAGTTGTAGGGTTTTAAGTGCACGTTAATCCAACATTGATCTGTTGTCACTGCCGCACTCTTACGAGTTGTGGCTTTGAATTTTATTGTTTTCGTTTGACCTATGAACAATATTCAGAATTAATTAAATAAATATTAATTCCTATATCTCCTACGCAGGTACAGGACTGAACAGTTTCAAATATACTTTGAGTGATATTATTGAATTAAGATTGGATCAGAATTTCAACAGTCTAAGGATGGACAAAATTGAGTAAAAACCTAAACGCAAAGACAGCGGCTCAATATTATATGTATTGTATATTTTATTTCAATTTACCTTTAGGCACTACAGTTTTGCAGGCATTGTCTGATAAGTTACCCCCTGTGTCTTCCGTGAGGCGGCAGTCACCAGGAATCACCTTCACGTAATAATCATCAGTAGAAGTATTATTAAATGTAATGAAAAAGGCAATTCCTTCAAAATCTGTAGACGCCTTATCCACTCCTGCATCTATTGAGCTAAGTTTTGCTTCAAATGCATGAAAAACTAACGTAACAAAAATAAATTCGTAAAAATACATCTGTCATCATCAAACAAAGAATGACTTGTGTTTTTTTTTATTTAAATATATGGCGTCGGCTTAAACCATTATAACAAGCATAGTCAGTGCAGTGAGTCAAGTTAGTCGATTCAGTAAAGTGGTAGAAGTTTCTAGGGAGTTTTGGAGGGAACACAAAATAGCACGTTTTTTGAAGTTGTACCACTTGCCCACACTTGTGCACGTTAACGAATATTAATGGTTAATATTCTACCAATATTGCACATTAAGAACCGAAACAACAAAAATTTATGAAAGAAATACAAAATCCACAACGTCGCGCATTGAATTCTCCGGCAAAACTCCGACTTATGTTTTATTGTGTCACGTCTTCTACTAGAATTTTTTACTTATAAAAATTAAACAGAGCAAGAAATATATACCTGCCATACATTGTGCTAGAGTAAGCTCTAAACTCGGCTTCGCATGAAAGAGAGGTAGACTATTATAAGTGAATAATAAAACATCATCTATTACCATAATATTTTTATTTTATTATTTACAATTTTACTAAGTATTTGTAAATTGTCAACATGTTTGTTCATAGTTCATTATACAATATACCTACTTATTTTGAGCAATTTGTCCAGTTGTACAAAAATTAACTAATGTAATTTACAACCTAAGTTTGTACTCACAGTCGTCCCGATTTATCCAAGTTTGGTCCCAATTGACCCCATTCCTGACCCAATCCCCTACTCCTTTGACCCTTTACACCATCCATTTTTTTCTTAAATCTCAAAAAATAATAATAATCAAAACCTGAGAAACTGATACTAAAAATACTTCGCATTGACATAAATATTGTAAATGTTAAAGAAAATTCAAATGTTTACAGAGAAAAAAACGCACGTTATTGACCCTACACTTTGGTAACCTTTTTTTTATTTTTTCAAATAAGAGGACCACTCAATATTACCAGAATATATAAGGAAATGTTACAAAATTTAAATTTAACACCTTTCATTTATTGAATTATGAAAGAATAAGGAATAATAAGGTCGCAAAAACATTCCCGATTTTGTCCTAGACCCTATTCCCCCCATTATACGGTACTTTGAGTACCTAATTATTTGGGCCCATAAGTAGTATTAGCCCAGGCCACCCTAAACTTACGGCCGGCCCTGTTTATACCAAGAAATTAGATACATCAAGTATGTATAGTGGATAGTAAAGAAAAGATCTTAAGCTTCAAGGCTTTTGCTGATAAAGTAACAGTATGTTGGGTTGTTGTGCAAAAAATAATCAGTAAGCCACATTAAATGACTGGATTTTTCGTTAGTTCTACTACCTACGAAGTAATATAAATAAGCACGAGCCTGTTTAATATAATAGATAATGCTATTTTTTTTACTCTAGTGATAGAGCTAACATTACACCAATTCCTTAAACAATTTATACACAATATAGTAAATATATTATTATGATTTGAGGAGTACTACAAAAACTGTACAAACATATTGGAAATTGGAGGTACACAATAACTTGAATAAGCTTAAATCTAAACTAAGTAAACAGCACACACAGACAATTTTACTAGATTTGTCTTTGCTGAAATAACAATATAAAATTACAATTATAGCTAAAATAATTAAATTGGCCTTTAAAAATGTGTCAAAAACAAATCGCTAATTTAAAAACCCTCAAACCAGAAATCAGAAACCTCAAAACAGAAAATCTTTTATCGTGCTATCTATTAAGAGTCGAAATTATATCAATCTGCCAATCGGACTGACATAATCAACAGTCCGATTGGCAGATTGGTATGCTTATGTATAATTTTTGCATTGTTTGAAAATTCGAAATGAGTCGGGTTCAAATCCCGGTCAGATAAATATTTTTGTTATCCTATTTTTTTATTTATCAGAACTCCTAGCAAAGCTCGGTTACTCAGGTACTATTAATAACATAATACCTACAAACAAATTATGACAACAATTAACTCGCTTGTGAATTAGATTCCCTGATAGTACATGGCGCTACTGCAGCTTAGGAACTCAACATTTTCAAATTGTAGAACATCATGTTGGTCCTTGTCATCCAGATTATACCTGGCCAATAATGTCAAGGCTTCCTAAAGCCTCTCAGAGTCTGGGTGAAGTTATATTTCTACCATTGCTGGCCCTACCTAATACAATACGTATCTAAAACAACAATTTGGACAATAAATAAACAAACTGTAAGAGCATCACCACGAGCACAGTCCAGACGAGGTAGTGCGCCAATCTCAGCCACTTCTGTTTGCGAATACCCTCAGCGATGGTATCCACTGACTCCTTGATGAGGTATAGCCTGACTCCGTTCATGTAGTCTATGGAGTAGTGGTTCCAGTCGAGCCTGCTGATGTCGAAGTCGAAGATCTGCCTGTCTGTCTTGTTCATCTCCTGAAGAAGACTCTTGGTGCCGCCGTTGTGGAAGACCCACTCGCGTTTGCTGAAGTAACTGATCACATGGAGGTACTTCTCGATCTTTGTATACGTGCTACGTAACCTGAAAGAACATTTGATTTTAGAATAGAAATGTGCTTGGGAGCAGCGATCGTGCAATTTAAGGTTTGTTGGATGATATTATATTTATTTATTTATTTTTGTGCGAATAGCAAATGTCAACCTTATCTCGAATATCTGAAAACCCCTGATTTCGTCACCGACTCACTAATGATCAGAAAATTATATGGTACTTTCCGGCACGTCAGCTTGTGCTAATAAATAAAAAAAAAAAATACACGACTCAAATAAAAATTGTCAAAATTGGAACTTTTATTTCGTTCGTTCCTTCAAGAGTAGTATAACAGAATTACAGAAAAACGGTCAGCTTGGTTTTACACGAGATCTGATATCTTTTTGACAGTGCGAGTCATATGGTATCGTCTCGGCAATATTTTAACATGAATAGTATGTTTATGGTGGGATTTTTATTTTTCAAAAGATGCCATACAGTTTTATAATATAGATCATGGGCGGTATATAATATCTACCATATAAATGATTTTTTTTAAATTTTAGGCCTTACTATAGACAGGGGTTAACCTTTAACATGTAGGGCATGTGTCCAAAATGGCCTCAAGCCGTTACAAGTTACTAGCAAGAACAGCCCGAGTAAGGTAGAGGCTTAACTCCTAAGTAATAAAATTGATACTATTATACATAACAGATATAGAAACTAACTACTGTTCTGTGTGCAGCAGCGGCATGGGCTCCGGCGGCGGAGATGGGGGTCCAGAAAAGGCTAAATATCGCCCCGCCCAGCATGGTTTTGCCCTGAAGATCTGCAGAGCGTATCGAACTGTCTCCCTGAACTCTGCTCTAGTGTTGGCTGAGATACCCCCTCTTTATCTCAGAAGCAGCAGCTAGAGTTTATGAGATCAAGAAGAGTTAAGGACAAGGAGGTAAATCGAATGGCTCCAGCGATCGAGACCCCTCATCCGGCGGAGCACTAACATTGTGGAAAATGTAAATAAAAGGAATTGTGCCCAATTAAATGTCTGTACGTCTTGTATTGTAAATTATGTATATTATTTTGATTGTGATATTATTGTATGTTATTATAGCTATTCCATTATTCTATTACTGTATTTTAAACAAGTTATACAATATCATCCTTACAAATAAAATATTTACACAATGGATAAGCAATACAATGTTTTGTCCTTGTCTGTCAAGCGACTTTTCCAATGTATCAGACAAGGACAAAACATTGTAGGTAAAGCTTATCCGTTGTGTAAATATTTTTATTAGTAAGGGGGTATGTGTATAAAAAAAATTAAACAACAAGCCCTGTCCACGACAGTATAAAAAATTTTGGTAGGCAAGAGTTACTCAAAACGTCGACGCGAGGGACTAAAAATAAACATAGCGCCACATGTGACAATATTTTATATTGAAAAATATATCATTTATTCAATTTTATTTTTTTTTCTGACTAAAAATATACATAATGAATAGTTTTAAAACATTACACCTTAAGATATGCAAAATTTCCCACCTCTGACAATAATTAGGTTATGCCTGCGAATTATCGTGTTATACGGCATCCATACTCATGGCGAGAAGTTTCGTGAGAAGACGTGTTGCGAGAAGTTATTGTTCGAGAGCAAGAGGAAAAAGGCGATACACAGCCTGCATTCACATTTCTCAGGCTCGCCGACGTCGAGAGTTGCCGAGTCTGAACTTCAAGTTGCGATAACATTCAATAAATTCAGCTTAAATTAAACTTTTAATTTCATTTTTTATTTTACATTATATAAGAAACAATATAATATTTAATATAAATATTTGTAATGACTCTAAGTACAGCACTCCCATACAACTAAAAAACATTTCTGCCTCACCAATAAAAAAAATTGGATCATTACTTACTTATTATGACTAATTGTAAATATACAACAAAACATGATTATCACATAATATTATACAAAATACTTCCCTAACAAATAAGCGTTGTTTAAAAGTCATAGTTGCATGTTTAAAAACATGGTGTTTGTGCCTATTATGTGCCTAGTATCCTGTTTCGATTAATTTAAACAATTTAAAAAAACTTAAATCTAATACTGGGACTACATTGTCCGGAATCCTGTAGGCCGGGGAAATTTCAGAGCACTGAAAAGAGAACTCTGCGCTACTGCAATAGAGATGAAAATCAAACACACAAGCGTCGAGTCAAATGTCAATGTCATATATGATGGCACTTCCATTTTCAACTCTATTGTACTTGCGTAGAGTTCTATTTTGAGTTTCCCGGGCTCACCGGATTCTGGATCACATAGTTCCAGCCTAGCCATAGTTCTAGGCTGAATATAGTATTTTCAATGGCGCTTTTTGCCCCGTCCAGCATACAGTAAGGTCATTGCTAAGTAAATACTAAATAGTTCGTTCACTGATAGGCGGGACAAACTATTTAACATAATTCTATATTACTGTCCATTGATCTAAGCTAATACAAAATACATAGTAGCCTATAACTTATATACAGAAAGCCTATGAGAACTAGGTATTTGAGCGTGTTGTGGACTATTTTGAGCACGAAACTCTTTCTTCTAGCGTATTGGAGGTTATCTTCGGACTCCTTGAGCAAGTACCTCCTGACGCCTGATACGTAGTGTTTGAAATAGTCATTCCAGTCCAAGGCGGCTATATCGAAGTTGAAGGAATCCTGGTCGGCAGGGCACATCTCTCGGAACAGGGATTTGGTGTTGTCATTCCCGAACTTCCACTCCCTGACGCCGAAGTATTTGATGACTTTCGAGAACTTCTTGATCTTGTCGAACGCGTGCCGGAGTCTGGAAGGTTAGACACGTTGTTAGTAGTCAGCAAATGGTTTTAGGATGAGAAGTTTATTGGTGAGTCGGTGAGGTCGATGCGCAGACGTAACGCAGTTGCCAACACAACTTGTGAGTCTTATTAAAACAAATAACACATAATAAAGGTCAGTTCACACCGCACCGTTACGCGACGCTACGCGGCGCTGCATTTTTAAGATAGCTATTGAAAATTTAACTTTACTCACTACACAAAAATATACAAGTTTCATATTATGACATCAGTCATACACTTCACATGCGCTGTGGAGAGTAGTTCTGTTGACATTCGAATTCTTATAATGAAACGTGTATCTTCTTGTGTAACGAATAAAGTTCAATTTTGAATGCAGCGCTGCGTCGCGTATAGTTTCGTTTCGATGTGAATTGCCCTTAAGAGTTAATGCATCGATCTACCCAATTCAGTAACAGCTGGGTTAATTTTTGAAACAATCAATAGACCTATTGATTACTTGTACTCCATGCTAATTGAAAACTATGAAAATATATTAATATGCTACTGAGTAGAAAATTCTACTTCACTACGCAGTATAAAACAATGTCGCTTTATCTGTCTGTCCCTATGTATGTATGCTTAGATCTTTATAACTACGCAACGGATTTTGATGCGGTGTTTTTTAATAGATAGAGTGATTCAAGAGTTAAGGTTTATATGTATATAACATGCATAATATAGTAGAGAAACACTGATCATTTTTGAGGTTTCTAATATCATAAATAAACACATTTTTGCGCTTACATTGCAAACGCTGGCTGAACCCTGCGAGATAGATCAAAATAATGTACTACAGTATTGTACACCTTAAAAAGGTCTACAAAAAAGTCCGCGATGGTATATGTCTATATCTCTTAGGGATAACCCACAGTAACCACTTTTATCCTTTACTTTTCACGAGAAATAAATAAAAATATCAAATAATATTTTATTTTGATATTCTTATTTACTTCAATTAATTAATAATCGTTTTGATGATAAATCATAATATTTTAAATAATAATTTTAAAAGCGCCATCTATCGCGTAGACAGTTATGTCGTTAGTCGCTTGGATTGGAAACTAATTTACATAATATATATTGAAATAATTATTTCCCGAGTATTCTGTAGTAATTTCAAGGGATAATTATACATATAGGTAACCTCGGTAACATTCAAATTATTAAAGGAACATTCACACACTACTCTTTAAGATGAAGGTCATTAAAATATGTTGATAAAGATTAAAAATACTTGTTGTGTTTTTAGTTGTTAATAAAGGGTTAAAAAGTTATTTTGTTACATTTTATTGTTATTATTTGTAACACGGACCCCTACAACAATTTTCAACCCTCTAGCGTCAAGATTTGCGGAAGTCTCATACAAACTTTCATCCCTTATTTTATAGGGTTGGAGATAAAAGTACCAATTTTGACAATTATTATGTTCATTGTGTACTAATACAAACTTCGGTACCGATTTCAGCTTTCTAGGACATCCGGAAGTACTAATTTTGTTGATTGATAATTTTGTTGATCATCAATGAGTCAGTGACGAAATCAGGGGTTTTTAAATATCAATAAAATCTAAAGTATAAGACCTATGCAATCAAAACTTTCCAAGTTTAACAAGTTCGCTACTGGGAACATGTCCTGAAAATTCATTTATCTGGTATAATCCAAACCCAAGTTATTAGGAGTTCAAAAAATCGATGAAACGCTTCGAGAAAAGGTGGTCTGGTAGTGCCCTTCTACCTCGCTTGGCTCGTCTTGGCGGGGCACTACTGCGCCCCCAGATTTATCTGGTATAATCAAAACCCGACTTATGAGGGTACAAAAATCGACGAAACGCTCCGAGAAAAGGTGGTCTGGTAGTGCCCTTGCACTTCGCTTGGCTCGTCTTGGCGTAAAATAAATGGCGTCAGATAAAGTAAGTTTTTATAATAATAATTAGTCATATGACACAGATTTTATAGACACGTTTATTTTATTAATAACACGAATTAATGATTGTAATAGCTGTTTATTTTCACAAAACTGATGTTACAACAAGTATTGAGGTATGTTAGTTACTTTATATAAAGTTCGACCGATACTTAGCTTTCAGCAATTATCTCATCAATAACTTGCTTTTAAGCAAATTATTATAAATCTAACATATGAAGTGAAAAATAATTAAATACGTAAACTCGAATCAAGCCAAAACGGCTTAAATGTTTTCCCGTTTAACGACGTATTGCTTTCCACGAATGTATTGTCTTAGGTACTATATAGGTAGGCTTGTGTAGTAGTGGTGAAGGCCGGTTCCCCCTCATAGGGAAGCCGTAGCCTGTATAATAGGTAGGAATAGGATGAGGGTTTTCAAATAGTAAGTGGCAAGTGAAGCCCACTGCACACCAGTGTCGTACTCACATAGGCTTCTTCCCCAGCACGATCGCGATGCCGTCCACCATGTACGCTGGCACCCAGTGCAGGAAGAAGAACAGCAGCTCGTACAGGATCTTGGAGTTGGTGAGGATGAGCGAGTAGTACCAGATCGCGTTCGCCGGCGGGATCGGGAGACCGTTCACCTCCGATATCTTCATGAAGTTCTCTGGAAATGGAATATTAACTTTAAACAGGATTAATTTGAATCCGATTGATTCTGTTGAATAGCAGTAAATGCACAGTCAGATAGCCAATTCACACCGCGACGATAGGCGGCGCTGCATTTTTAAGATAACTATTCAAAGTTAAATTTTATTCATTACACAAAACGATACACGTTTCATCGATAGAGCGGCGCCTTCGACATTGACTTTGATTCACTTGACATTCGAATTGCTTGCAATGAAACGTGTACTTCACTGTATTAACAACGCAGCGCAGCCTCGATCCGACTTTGCCCTAAGATGTGATAGGATAGAGGTCATTGCAGTTATATTTTTGGAGACTTTGAACGGAAAATATAAACTATACAGCTTATGGGTAATCGTACCCCACAGCAGCGGCTGGTCCACCGACGACACGAAGTTGTAGACGGCGGGCGCCTGGTCGACCGGCGGCGCCTCGTGGTTGCGCGGGAAGTCGCGCGCCGAGCGCCACGCGGCGGCGATCGCGCAGTTCACCACCATGTCGCCGGGCACCAGGTCCGCCACCGCCTTCGGGTTGCAGTGCAGCACGTGCATGAGCCCTACGGCCGCGCTCACCACCACCTGGGGATGATCAGACGATGTACGATCGAGGTCGAGCTCACGGGACAATAGAAAATATAATCAAACTTTGAAACACTTCGTGGGGCCTCGCAACCTTTGGATCGAATAAATTCGTCACTTCGTCGTAGACTTAAGTATCAAAATATGTACAATTTACCTACTTATGAAAGTGGCGCCGTGCGAACGATTGACAATTCATGTGCCAAACGACCGGGTAAATTAAATAGGACTTATCGAATGAAGCGTACTATGTCATTAATATTATGAATATGTAAGTTTGTTTGTTTGTTACGCTTTCACGTAAAAACTACTCGAGACAATCATGAAATTTGACACTGATATAAAGTAGACAACGGGGAAGGACATAGGCTTATTTTATCGCGGCAAAATGTACGGTTCTCACAAGAACAGTTTTTTGCGCGCTCTAAATCGCGGGCAACGTCTAATTAGTGTATAAAACACCGGGCCTCATAATATAAACTAAAACATAGTATTGCCGCCTGATGACTCACCCCAGTGGGACCGTACACGTTGTTTATCCAGCCCGGCACCGGCTCCTTGGCGGTGGAGATCACTGGAACAGACAGACACACATCAGAAGCCCAATTCTTTTAACTATTCGATATAATCCCGTTTCAGTCCACGCGCTGACTCATTCCCGTATGCATCAATATGTGGGCGCGAGCGGGACAGCCTGAAAATCATAGATTTATAACCCCCAAATCGATAGTCTTCATACAAACGCATCGTACAAAGTGAAGCAAGCAACAGATAGATGTAGGCGTAAGCATTACATACTTACGTGCGCCGACACGCACACTAACAAAAATTTAATGTTGTCAGTTAAGGGGCAATTTCCCCAAAAGTAGGAAAATGTTGCTCTTAAAATTAGAATTAATGTATTTGTTTCTTTTTATGTCGTGAGGTGTAAAAATATAACTTATATTTTAGTATATATAATATAATTATATATATTTTATTTTAATACCTATATTAGTATGAAAATAAATATCTAGTACACTTATACACTTCCAAGGAATCCTACTATTAATATTATAAATGTAAAACTTTGTGAGGATGGATAGATAGATGTCCGTTACTCTTTTGCGCAAAAACGAATAAACGGATTTTGTTAAATTTGGTTATGGTGGTAGTTTATGCTCTGGATTAAAACATAGGCTACATTTTATCCCGAAAAAGTACAGTGTTCCCGTGGGATACTGTATTTACGCGGGAGCGGAGCGAAGACGCGGGCAAAAGCTAGTATAATAATATTTTTAATACTTTTTAGAAACTTCTCATAGGAGGCCAAATCGTCTTACGTTATAAATGAATGACCCCAATATGTCACATTGTATAGGTATTATTAAACTTTTAAACTGGTATTAATAAAAATATTAAGGATTATCTTAATACCGGGCAATGCTTTAAATTGATACTTAAAAAATATAAAAATTTCAAAAAAAACACTGTCTTAGTTGCAACTATTAGTTAGACCAATTGGGAAATTAATTTCTTATTACTGGTAACACTTTCACAATAACAATATGGCAGGCAATGGACTCTACGTCCAGCTCATAATTATTGAAAAAAAAAACAATATGGCAGCAAGCTTAATATGATTTTAATCTTATTTTAAAATGTTGTGATTATTATTGGCACAATACAAGTCAAATCGTAGTACTTACAAATGAAATGTAATGACCGAAGCTTTTTTATTTTTTTCCGATGCATTGTGAAACCCATTAACCATAGAAACAATAATAAAATTTATGATAATTGTCGGAGCTGTATGCACTAGCGCTTGACCTTGACAACTGACGGGTCGTTAGAACAAACCGAGCTACATGGCTCTGTATAATTTGCTTCATTTTCATGCGCGTACCCCGTTTCTAGGCGTATTTATTCCATGCTAAAAATCCAATGGCATACAACCCATAATATTTACGAGAATTGCCCCCCGGACTGTATCGATTTATTCATCAAAAGCATCTACAGCTGTTAATTTATATATTAATTTAAATGAATGAATATATATTATTCGTTGACCTTTAATCATCAGCTTTAATTATGAAACACCATACACAAAATTATACTGTTATTAACGGTAAAGGCGTTCGGCAACAATTCCGTGCTCTAAGTTCCATTAATCGAGATTAAACAATAATTAAAATCAGCTGATATTTAATTATATTAAAATAATAGAATTAAATGTGAGATGTACCACAAACAATATAATTTTAAATACGTTAGATGCAATTTGACACATGACTTAACAATTAAAGACCACGTCGCGCGACTGCGACCCGCAACCGAGACCAGCAAACCAGCAAATCAGGTTCTCTGGCCACGCCCACCGGTTGCGCGACGCGTTTGCGTTCCTTTACTTCATATAAATTCACAAGCAGTGGATATCGCAACCTGGTCTCGGAAGGGAGGCTACCTTAAGAGCGCGTTTTGATGACCACAAAAAACTCAACGCGACCGCGCGAAAAATTACGCTGTCACTCAATTTACCTATGGAGGGCCTGTAGACGACAACAGGCAGACCCTTGGAGTACTTCTTGACGATGTCCTCGGCCGCTGCCTTTGTGAACGCGTACGTGTTTGGGAATCCGTTGAGTAGCCTAAAAAATATTATAGATTAAGATAGAACCAAAAATAAGATAGGACACTTCGACCCGAGGGAGGGAAGAGTGATTGTAAAATAATAGGAGAATAAGGAATTATAAGGAATAATGTAAAAGAAAAAATTTTAAATGAAATAGAAACAAATAGTAACGTAAAAGAGAAATAAAAATGAATGCAGTAAATGTTAATGTAGTGACAAATGTAAAGGAAACGTAAAGGAAATGTGTAAATTTGAGTAAGGAATAGAGTTATATAATTAAGCAACGAAATGTAACAAAGAGAAATAATTCAAGAAAATGTAGAAGTGTGGATGTAAAAGTTAATGTAAAGTAAATAACTAATAGCATTAGCAGTAAATGTTAATGTAGTGACAAATGAAAAGGAAACGTAAAGGAAATGTATAAATTAAGTAAGGAATAGAGTTATATAAGTAAGCAAGGAAATGTAACAAAGAGAAAGAAATCAAGAAAGTGTGGAAATGTGAATGTAAAGTAAATAACTAATAGCATTAGTAGAGGTGGAAATGTTAATGTAAAAGTCAATGTAAAGTAAATACCTAATAGGATGTTAAAAGATATAAACGTAAGAGACGGCAAAAGAAAAAGTACTGTAAGTAAATGTTGATGTGGTGACAAATGTAAAGGAAATGTAATAGAAATGTATAAATGTAAGCAGGAAATAGAGCTGTATGAGAAAACAAAAATGTAACAAATAGAAATAATTTAAGAAGATGTAAAACTAAACGAAAAAATTAGCTGTATAATAAAACAAAAATGTAATAAATGGAAATAATCTAAGAAGATGTAAAACTAAACGTAAAAATTAATGTAAAACAAATAGTTAATAGAATATAAAAGATATAAATTTAAGGATAAAAATGTAATAAGCAATAAGAGAAATGTAGAATATGACAATAAACATAAAGAAATGGAAATGTAATAACGAAAATTGTAATTAAAACTAAAAAACTTATAAAGTAACCAAAAAACAAGCAAAAAATTCAAATGTCAAAATGGCCCCAAAAATTTCAAAAGTCATCAAAGGGGCGATTTAACTGGATACACTTTTTGCCTCAACATGCCTCGTCTATAATATATACGTCTATGGATAAAACAGTGCGCTGAGAGGAAATTTTTATCAGTACTCGACGTAGGAAGTTTGCTATAATAATATTTTGTATGGCATCGAAACAACGCCCCTAGTACCAAAAATGGTAACTAATTCGATGCCATACAAATTGAAGTTAACTTTCTCATGTCGAGTAGTGGCAAAATGAGTTCGAGTTTTAACAAAAACAGCACACCGACTACAGCAATACTGTTGTTGGTTAACCGGAGGAGTCATGCCGCGATCAACATTAATTACTATTTCATTTCATTTACATTAATTACAACTTTACTACAATTATTACTATTGGTCAGGTCCAGCAAAACAGTCTGGTTCAGATACAGCCCAGTTCAGGCAACATGAGGTCCCGCTAAGGTCAAGTGCTATCAATCAAGTCCGGATTCTACTCACATGGGCGTAAGCTTGGTGAGCGTGGCGGCGTCGATGTTGTCTGTGAGCGTGATCAGCTTCTCCGCGTCGATGGGCGACTCGTAGAACCGCTCCTCGATCTCCTTCAGGTTGCAGTTACTGGAAATTACGTTCACTTTATTAAAATCCTAATTTTGACACACTTTGAAAATCTCGAGATGAATTATTGAAATGACGTCGTTGATGACGGTCGCTTCTTCTAGAACAGCCAATTATCCATTTGGCGTTGTGACATTACATCTGGGCAATGTGACATTACCTGTGGGTGGTGTGACGTTACCGTGGATGATGGGGCGTTTACCTATTGTCGACGTGGCGTTACCCGTGGGGGTGAGTGCCGTGTGACGTGTGACGTTACCTGTGGGGTGTGACGTTCCCTGTGGGGTGTGAGACCTGTACCTGTATGCGGTGGAGACGTGCACGTACGCGCGCAGGCGCGGGCAAGCGCGCGCCAGCAGCAGCATCTCGCGCGCGCCGCGCACGTTGATGTTGACGGCGATGGGTAGCGCCTCGTCGAAGCGCACCGTCGCCGCGCCGTGGAATATGATATCCACCTGAAAACCATAGACGTATAATTGTAGACGTCGCATGTCGAGGCAAAAACTTTCCCATCTAAATAGCACAACTTTTGTGGTTCTTTATTTCGACATATTTTGAGGTATGGTCAATTCAAGATGGCGTAACTTTTTCTTGTATGAAGATTTGTTCTGTCAAATGTATCGACGTCATAGCCCATCCTTAGTTTTGAAATCAAGGCTGGAAACAGAACCCCGGTTCCCGTATTTAACGTTTACTTTCAATGAATTATTATAAACGAATCGTCTTGATATCAAAAACTGACTTTTAGAGTTTGGAACAATCAATACGCGTTTGACGTTTATGAGAATACCATTTTGCTGTTTTACATATCGAGATTGCATCAAAACTATTTAATTGTAAGATTTAATTAGCAAAATCGACCTACAGAACAATTACCTCTAGAATACATTCTGTTGTAATTCACTAATCGGCGATTTGCAGGATTGTAGGATCATAATAATAATATGCTGGCAACATCGCTATTGTGTGCCACGTACTAACCGTTATTTGTATCATACAAATTAAGGTTCCTTGCATTAGCTGCTTGATCCAGAATACTCAAGGACCAAGCAGCTAATGTACATCCTGAATATCAGAATTTACATTCGAGATATGTTTGCCAGATAACTTTAGATACAAATAACAAGTAATTGGCAAATTAAGTAGGCGCGAAGAATATGATTAGATTTATTACTATTATATGTATTATTATTTGTGTAAAACCACAGTCGATGTTCCGTTTACAGATCTCCGAAATATCAATTAAGTAGCCATTGATAATAAATATTGTTTGTATACTTAGATACTTAATACAATTCTATGCTCTACAATTTATAGATAGACAACCAAAAAGATTAGGTATACTTTGAATATTACACAGTATTGAATAATGAATAGGTTAACATTGAAAAATAAACAACGATAGCAGCTCTTGCACGTGATTATTTTTTATCCATAAGATTCTACTTAGAGTGATATTACCGCTTTATTGGTTTTAAAATCATTGGTCATTTATACACACACCGGCATATTTAGCGGAACATAAAATAAAGGTTTGATATCAGTATCATATAAGGTTGCTGGCTGGTTTATAAGTCATTTAATTAAAAAAAAAATATTTTCAAATTAAACAACTGAACATCACATTGTATGCAATTGTTTTAATTTTATTCAAATACACCTTATCTGGAGCGAACTTCGAGTATTTCTTCCTTCTGAGTTTGATTTAAAATTTCATTGAAATACTGTTTTTTGTTAGTTTTTTTTTTTGCTTTTGGAGTTGAGGACTGAATTATGTCTGACTTAGCCCCAACGGAGGTTGCCAGGGCACTCGAAATGCGAAGAAATGGTCAAACCTACAGAGTGATATCCAGAGATCTTCGTCGACCAGTTTCAACGATCCATCGCAGTATCCAACGGTTCAGGGAGACCGGTACTTATGTGAGAAGAGCAGGACAAGGCAGAAAAAGACGCACTTCGAGTAGGGATGATCGTTTCATTCGGCTTCGTGTACGTAGGAACCCCCGTTTGACGGCCGTCCAAGCCCAACATGAGTTAGAAGCAGTGCGGGGTGTAACCGTAAGTGAGCGTACGGTACGAAGAAGGTTCGAAGAAGCTGGTTTGGGTTCATTTGTGCCCGCCAAGGCTCCAAGGCTCGAGGTAAATCATCGTAGAAACAGGTTAACTTTTGCTCAGGAACATCGACTTTGGAACGCGGACCAATGGAGTAAGGTATTGTTTAGTGATGAGTGCAGAATTCTCTTAAATCAAATTGACGGCAGGCAAAGAATATACAGACGCAATGGAGAACGATACATTCAGAGAAATTTTGAAACTACAGTTGCATACGGTGGTGGATCAATAATGGTTTGGGCGGGCATTTGTTTGGGAGCTCGCACAGACTTGGTAGTGATTGACAGAGGGAGTCTGACTGCAGACCGCTATATCAGAGAAGTTTTAGAAGAAAATGTCGTACCGTATGCCCCATATATCGGTGACGATTTTGTTTTTATGCAGGATAATGCTCGGCCGCATACCGCTCGGGTAACTCAAGCTTATCTTAATGATATGAATATCACTGTTATGGAGTGGCCGGCGAGATCACCGGATATGAACCCAATAGAGCACGTTTGGGACTTGCTGAAAAGAAAAGTTAAGTCCAGAATTCCAGCTCCTGCCAACGTGGGTGAACTGCGAATCGCCGTAGTTGAGGAACGGCGGAGACTATCCCAGGAGACCATCGATAACATCATTCTCAGTATGCCTAGACGGGTAGAAACTTTAATAAGAGCACGTGGAGGAAATACGCGATATTAATCACCATTTTTCTAATTTAATTAATTGTTAAATAACAATTAATTAAATTGTTAAATAACAATATTAAAATCAATAGTTACATGAAAAATCGCAAAATCTGTTTTTAATGTGATCTCATTTTAAGTAAAACAAATGAAACTTTAAATAACAAAAGAAGTGTAGTAAGTAGATTTTAAAATAAAACCATATTTTTTTAATTATGGACCTTTTTTTTGTGTTCCGCTAAATATACCGGTGTGTTTATTTGAAAATAACTATGTTATACAAACTATGTTAAATACCTACTTTTTATGTTAATGATGATATTAATGAAAATAGCTAGTTAAATGAAATGAAAATATATAGTTAAATGAAATAAAAATAGCTGGTAAAATGAAATGAAAATAGCTAGTTAAGTTAATTGAAAATAGCTAGTTAAATGAATTGAAAATAGCTAGTTAAATGAAATGAAAATTAACTAGGTAAATGAAATGAAAATAGCTAGTTAAATGAATCGAAAATAGCTAGTTAAATGAATTTAAATTAGCTAGTTAAATGAAATGAAAATAGCTAGTTAAATGAAATGAAAATTAGCTAGTTAAATTAATTAAAAAATAGCTAGATAAATGAATTGAAAATAGCTAGTTAAATGAATTGAAAATAGTTAAATGAAATTAAAATAGCTAGTTATATGAAATTAAAATTAGCTAGTTATAGAAATGGAAATAGCTACTTAAATTAAATGAAAATAGCTAGTTAAATTAAATGAAAATAGCTAATTAAATTAAATGTGGGATAAAGTGTAATTAATTTTTTGTTGGAATATTCAAAACAATAATGGAGACATGTAGTTAAACTACAGTTTTATAGGATCATCCAAAATAATAAAACATAAAATATAAATAGAATAAAAAAAACGCAAATAAACTAATAAACATCATCAAAACGTGAAAAAAGCGACTACAATCGTCGACGGAAGGACGTCATCAACAAATCGGGTAATGTATCTACTCTTATCTACCTTAGAATATTATACTGGGTATTTATTTACCGTATCGAAAAAATGTACCATCAGCTGCATCTTTAATCGAAAGTATTTGCGTCAAAGCAAGTTACTAAGACCGGTAATGGGTCCAAATAAATTCAATTTAACGTGGGCAAAAGTTAGTTTACTAAGTAAATTACAAAAGTTAGTTAGTTAGTAAACTTAATATTTTGACGACTGTACTTCTGTCCTTTTGAAAATATGTCGCTTTGAGAATACGTCGTTTAGAGAGTATGCAGTTTTTCTACTATGTCGTTTTGCGCCAGAGCCCTGTATTTCATGTACTATCAGGGTGTCTAATTCATAAGCAGGTTGACTGTTGTCATAGTTTTTTTTGTATTATGTTATTGATTTAATATCAAACTGACATATCATAGACAATTGTACTGTGACTGCACGCCGATATTATGAGAACACTTCAACTGCTTATGAATTAGATTCCCCGATAGTAGGGGATCTCCGCACCTATAATTATACCCTATTTTTCTCGAAAAGGACAAACCGCGAAGACACGCCCGTTTCTAGGTATTAGCACTTACAAACTCCGTGATTAGCACTAACGATTATAACCTGCCTTCCACGAGTCAGTGATGAGGCTGGGACTGTATGGTCCGAATCTGGCGGGCCCGGGAAAATTTAGAGCACTGAAAATAGAACTCTGCGCTAGTACAATAGAGTCGAAAATCGAGGTGTCGAATGTCGAGCTGTCATATACAGGTTGACCTGAAATTCGATACATTCCTTTGAAAGATAGAAAGTAGACCTCATTTACAGTAATATTTTTCATGGCATCCCCTATCCGAAAGTTGATATTTACAAAGTTATTGAAATTTCAAATTTTTTTTCTTTATTTTCGACTTTTTGACTTTGACATGACGTATTTTTAAAAATGTTTGTCTTTTTAGTGATTTTTTTTATGTATTTTAACCGTCAATGAGTCAAATAATATTTTTAAGGAATAAATGGGGCCAAACTAAGCGAGAATTTTTCATTATGAGACATGAAACAGAATTTTCTTTTAAGAAAAATGTGCATTTTTCTTAAAAGAAAATTCTGTCAACACGGCCGCTTTCCCGAATTCGTCGAAATGTTGTTAAAAACACTCTAAAGTTTGGCACTCGTCGATTCGGAAAACGTTCTACGTATGTTCTTCGTGCAGCAGCAGCATTACCATTACAAAGTCCGTAACAAAACAAGATGTCAGCGTATTCATCGTACTCAAAAGCAGCCATCGCGATACAAAAAAATCACAAGTAGAAGTAAGGGTGTAGTTTAAAGCAACAATACGTCCGTACACGGCAATAGTTGACTTAAAACTAATATTAGCTACTAAATTTGCTCTCTAAGCCAGTCGGTAACTCATTGACAAAGGGCCGCGACGACAGTAGCCGAAACATCCCTAAGTTTGAACAAAGGAAACAATTGAAAAAAAAGGTCGCCTCAGATAGAGTAATTCTTGAGATAACGTTACCTGATGATTGTTTTGTCTTTGTTTATTACATGTTCATATTTTTATGTACATATTTGTACCTTTTTTGGAAGCTTATGAGGTAAGAAAGTTATTTAAGGTATTTGTACGCATTGTATCATACAACTTTTTAAAGAACCCGAACCTGTTTTTAAGAAAAATGCACATTTTTCTTAAAAGAAAATTCTGTTTCATGTCTCATAATGAAAAATTCTCGCTTAGTTTGTCCCTATTTATTCCTTAAAAATAATATTTGACTCATTGACGGTTAAAATACATAAAAAATCACTAAAAAGACAAACATTTTTAAAAATACGTCATGTCAAAGTCAAAAAGTCGAAAATAAAGAAAAAAAAATTGAAATTTCAATAACTTTGTAAATATCAACTTTCGGATAGGGGATGCCATGAAAAATATTACTGTAAATGAGGTTTACTTTCTGTCTTTCAAAGAAATGTATCGAATTTCAGGTCACCCTGTATACATTGACTTATGACTCGACACTTGTGTGTTCGATTTTCAGCTCTAGCGTATTAGAGTTCTATTCTCAGTGCTCTGAATTTTTCCCGGCCTTGCGGATTCCGGACAGTATTACCAGCCTAATACGCCAATGTCTCCGATGTGTTATGCACTTTGATGAGTAGTCATATGAGAGTAATCTAATGATTTAACATTCACATCAACAACAAATCCAAGATAATCTACTATACTAATATTATTTTATAGAGAAAATCTACACTAATATTATAATAAGGAAAGATTTGTATGTTTATTTGTTTGCATTGAATGGGCTCCGAAACTACTGGACAAATTTTGATGAAATTTGGCACAGACATAGAGTAGACCACGGGCACTTTTTATCGAGGGAAAATGTACGGTTCCCGTGGGATTTTCTTTTAGCGCGAACGAAGTCGCGGCAAAATCTAGTGTCTAATAAAAGTCTCGTAAAATCATCGTCGTAGTTAAGGTAAATTAGCGTTAGCTATAATAGTGTTACCTTCTTACCCTTAATAGCGTTGTTAACTTTGTTATAATAGTCTGACTTTAGTTTGTATGTAAATTGTTAATTTATTTATTCGAATCATCCATTGTTCAATAGGTACTCTATCTAGGGGAAACACTGGATAGTTTAGATAGACTCAAGGGAGGGCACTATCATAAACAAGATCTAACGCAAAAAACACACCTAACATAGCGAATTCAGAACCGCGGCAAGTATCCTTTTAATGCAACTGTCCGGCTTTTACCCTATACTCTATTAAATCGTGTTATCTACTCTTTATTTATAGTTCACTCTATCTCTATTCTCTATTGATTTCTCGATGTCTACATCTCTATTCTATCGATAATGATCGTAGGATCTGTTATATAATAATAATATCTATGGACGCTTCACACCACGTCAGTCTGGTCCCGTGCTAATTATCCGGAGAACTTGTGTGATGGGGACCAGACAACGGAAATTATATATACAATACGTATAAATATAGTATATACTTTACATATATATATAGAAGATTTTTATTTAATTATTAATAATATATTTAATACAAATCCATGAGTGACCATGACCCAGGAACACAGAAAAACTTTTTGTTCCTTTTGGCGGGATTCTAACCCGCGACCCCCGTCTTGAGCACCAACGTGCTCAACCACTGAGCCACAGATGTCGTCAAGGTGTTCTCTATCTATAGTTCCTATCTATGTATAGAGATAGATTTACCTCATTGGCGAGCTTGGTTCTGCTCTCCTCGCTGAGTCCGACGTGCAGCTCGCCTATGTCTCCCTCTACCAGACCGATTTGGTCCAGGAAGTCTGGCCTCTCCTTCCGCAGTCTGTCGTATAACTGAAAAAAAAAACGTATAACTGATACTATATAAACTGTCGTATAACTGATATTATAATATTAATACGTTTTAGTACAGTTTTACGAGAATTGGCCAACCGGAGGAGTATGATATTTGACCGGTAAAATAAAGTTTATGTGAAAGTTGTGCCGTATCGATAAAAATAACATCAACACACACACACACACCCTCAGATTATCAACACACTACCGTGCGTTTTTTTTTATTAAATTTATTTATATGGGCCCATTTCTGGGCCTGCTTGTTCCCCAACAGCGAGGTCAGGACAATTGTTTTCTTTATTTAATTACTACATGTAATATATTTTATTTATTTTCTAATTACAGTTTTTATTTCTACTACTGTAATTATTTCCTATTTGTCATGTTTCTACGTTCACTTATATTATTATTTACTAATCAATGTTTCATTATGCAGCTTTACATTAAGTTTATCTTTACCATTTTCGTCTAATTGTATTTCCACTTTTTTGCTTATATGTAATATTACTTCTCGATTTTACATTTTGTTTCTTTACATTGCTCTTATTTGCTATAACCGTTCTTACTTTCTTTCCATATCTCTACTTATTTAAATTCCACAATCTACGTTCTTACATATTTACAGATTCCTTCTACTATCTTATATTCGTCTACTTATATTTATTTTTGCTTTTAATATGCTTACTTGTCAATTTTCACATTTTGTTTCCTTACATTAATTTTTCATTTTCTAATTACAATTCACTTTTACTATCTTTACGTTCTTGTTTTGCAGTACATTATTTGCTTTACACGTTACATATTTCCTTCTCACTATTTAATTATTTAAGTTTATTTAATATGTATTTCTTATTTCTAATCCAGGGGGTGTATTATGAGGTCTTGTAGCAGTATTACTTTAACATTACTTTTGATTTTCATATAAGCAAACATGATCTCTATTTATATAGACAAAAAGATATTTTTAATTTGCGCGAAATCTAAAAGTAATGTTAAAGTAATACTGCTACAAGACCTCATAATACACCCCCTGGTCGAGGTGTCCGCCCCGACAATTCATGTGCTTAAATTTATACACTATATAAATCTCTTGCAACCTCCGTGAGGCTCCATGGCGCGTGTGTATGCTAACAGTAGGTACCAGTTTACAGTTAATTTTGGACCTAGTATGTGTACATGTTTCGTCTTACTGTAGCTATATATGCTGTCTTATGTTTACCATAATCATATATAAGCTAAGACTACCGTGGGTTTGATAGATACAATTTTGTTACTCGTTGACGTTTGTCAATCTGTCACAATTTTTTTATTTTATTTTTCTGTTTAGGAGGCAAAAGGAAACGTCAAACCTAAAAATTATATGAATTATTAAGGGCAAATTTCGACCACAGGGCGACCGACTTGTAATTATTAAAGCTCTGGCGGCCGCCAAGTGTAAAAATAACCTTCAATATAACAGAGCCCACTAACTACTATGTTTTAGGTACTTGAACCAATTTTTAATCACATGTAAACATTCTTATTCTTGTGCCTTCAATCAACTGGGCTCGGTGTGCTAAGTGCGAGTTTTGGTATCTATTCGCCGTGAGGAAGTTAACTACTATTTGCATGGCATCGAAACAGCGCCCCTGGCGGCAGACAATGGCAACCAATTCCATGCCATACAATTTGTTGTTAACTTCTTCACGGCGAGTAGAGACGAACCTCGCACTCAGCAGAGGCGCTCCTCGCCACACTCACCACATCATTGAACTGTTCTCGTATCCTCTCGTTGATGTCTTTGTTCTTCTTGGGTCGTGTGAGGATGTAAACTTTCTTCACGTCCGGGCACGACCTGTAAATAAATAAATTTGCTCAATAAATGCTGGTACAAAAAAAACTTGAGAGGTGTCAAGGGACACCCGGATGGAACGAGGTTATAATATAAATATATAGTTGATAATTAAGAATTTAAGCCTATTTTGGAAGATATAGCAAAAGCAAAAGTGAAAAAGATATAACAAACACACAGACTGACAGACGGACAGAAAAATGTTAACAATTTATATTTTATTGTAAGTACCGATCATACTTTTAAATGCATTAAGTGAAAATAAAAGCTGTTAATTTGAAAGCTGTTTACTAACAGACACTTCCGTTTTGTTTATCTGTATAGATATAATATATTATATTATACAAAACAAATAGTTGAACTAAGTAGTCAAAGATGGCCGAAAGCACGTCGAAGGAATGCCGATAACAGTGACAATGTGTAATAATTGCTAAATTCTATATTCGTTTTTGTATCATTCTTAATAGTCCTTATTACATTGTGATTTCGAGTGGCAAAAAGTGTCGTGCCTATTTTTTCCGTCTAGCCCCCATTCGCAACGCGCCATAAGGAACTTCGTTCCAATATTCTTATTTTGGATGATAGGATCATTCTTTTCTTTCTAAAATTACTCGCATACCTATACTAGCTTGTCATAGCCTACCGCCTATATTTCGAATATCCAAATCAATTAAAACGAATATGCGAGGATGAAATAAATATTATAATAACCATAATTTTGTTCCAATTATTATTAGTATATTTGTATAAAAGGGCAATAAAGAATCGCTCGCACGGGATCGCTTGTTTGTTTAGTTAATGTTTGCGTCTATTTGTTGCGTGTTAGTCACACGTGAAGAGTTGGGACAGGTTCTGTACTCGTACGTCAGCGGCTTTACCCGGAGATCGCGACCGAAGAATGCGCGAATGGAAAATTTTTCAACGCAGAACTGAATTATATCGATACATATAAATAAAATTCATTTTCAATTAATAGCTTTTCACTAAATGAATATGAAAGTATACACGGTACTAACAATACAAATAAGCCTAAGTTTCCTTAGGCTACTTTTGTTTTAGGGTTCCTTTTAAAAAATAGGGTTCCGTTTCAATGGAAACGGAAGCCTATTTTTATTTGCATATAACTAATGAGTTATATGCGAATGAAGTCGAGGGCACCAGCTACTTGTGTAATACAGACGCGACTCAAAATACACTAATCCTGGATTCCTGGAATCTAATAGGATAGCTGGGTGTATTATTGGCAATGTAGGTACTTTCCCATCCTACTATCTACATATAATATATTCTATACTATTATAAATGTGAATATTTGTGAGGATGGATAGATGTATGGTTTTGTATGGTAGTAGCTGAAGTTCTGGATTAACACATAGGCTACCTTTTATCCCGAAAAAGTACAGTGTTTCTGTGGGATACTGTATTTACGCGGGCGAAGCCGCGGCCAAAAGCTAGTTAAGCTGTATACAAACTTGGAATTGCTGTACCGCACTATTTTCTTTCCATTCTTTCTTATTGACAGTTTTCGAAATAACTTTGTGTGTTATCTGGTCGCGGAAAGTCGGGTCTGCCTCCTAGCGGCAGAAAAAATATTAAAAACCCTCATTACCATAACGATGGCATAACTCATAGAATATTATAAGGGGGTTAGCGGCCTTGAGCAACTTGCCGCGGCTCAACATCGAGTTCGACTGGTCTTGCGGTTCACAAACACGTTAAAAACCGCCTACTCATCGTCTTAAACCTTAATGGTCCGCGCCAGAGCGTTAGAGCGAGCGCTCACTTAGAACACGACAGTATTAAGACGTGTCGTAAGTGAGCGTTTTGTCTCACATGGACAAAATAATCCTGTCCCACGACTGAATAACCCACAGTAAAAAAATGCATTTTTTTCGAAAGTCGCAATAAAAAAATTACATTACCCCGCATATTAGGGCAAATATTTTAGCCTAAATTTTAAATGTATCCGACTTAATCTGAGCGCGTGGCAACCCTAGTGGCGGAGCTGGTTCTTGATCCCAACTGTATGACAAAGGCTGGCCTGCGAATAGTTTAAGAGTTGTCAAATGAGGTAAAATAAAAAATCTAGTTACTACCACATACCACATAATACGGAAATATCGTAATACAGAAATCTGCTTTTTCTTAACACTTTGAAATGTTTTCTTTTAATCTTCTTATCTAAAAAAAATGGATTGCAATTCCAATGTCTTGCTAAAACTCGAGAACGGCTGGACCGATTTGGATAATTATGGTCTTAAATAATTGTGGAAGATCTGGGAAGGTTTATACGGTGAGAAATGTTAAGACAGAACAACGTGTGTCGAGACAACTAGTCATTAATAATTTTAAAAGAGGCAATAATAATAATAATATGGCAATTTTCGTGAGTTTGTTTTACTGTAATTATTTAATATGTTATTATATTTTTTTTTTTTATATTTTATAATACTTTTATATTTATAATTATATTTAATATAAATATTAAAATTTAAAACTTTAATATAGGAATTATTTTGAAAATAATGTTACCAATAAAAAGCCACATTATTTGTGAGTGTCATAAGCAATATATCAACACAAGAAATGTAAAGACCCTTTCGTGGTTGTCAAATTTGTAAAATAGGTCGGAGAAAAAATTATAGAACGAAAACTTTTCTTACGCACACTGTGTGATGGTACATGATTCTGGAGTTCTGGAGAAAAGTTTTAGAGCTTGATAATGCCCACAAAAAGTCAGGAACAGCATATGTCTAACTTTTAAAAGAACACAAAAAATTGTGGATTTGTATATATTAAAAGAATAATTAAATCATTTTGAATTATTTGCAAAATAAGTTTTGTCGTCTCAAGTGTTTAGAACATATCAAGACTATTTTTCCTTTTTGCTGCATATAATTTGGACCAAAGGTTAAAGAGATAAGGTCATATTAACTCGGCTCCTTACGTAGCAGACGTTGACAAACTTGTCGAAACGATATACACACTTTTTAGGGTTCCGTAGTTTATTACGTCTCGGAACTCTTATGGTTTCGTAGTGTCGCGGTCGTCTTCGGCTTACCGTCCAAACTTTTATTGCTAGAAAAATGAAACTTTGCATGAATATGTATATTTACCAAGTGGACAAAGTGCTAAAATAAAATCACGAAAAATATATTTCTCCCCCCTACACGTAAAGTGGGGATGTTTTTTTTCCTCCCGTCTACCGCTATACTTTGGGATATCATTAGACCTATCTAATCTTTTAAAAACATTGATAGGTTGCTAAGACGATTTTTTGATTTAAGTATCCGTTTCCGAGATATTCAACTTTAAGCGCATTATTTCGTTAAACTAGCCCCCCCACCCCCACCCCCCACCCCCCCCTCCTTCTAAAAGCTAAACGGCTGCCTCGAAAAATCAGAAAAAAATTCATGATGGCAATCCATGTGATGAACTTCAAAAGAAAACTATAACGGCTGATATAACCCTGTTAGTTTAGGAGTTATAGATGTATAACTTGTAAAATGCGCTTAATTGGAAAAATTAAACTTTATGTACCTTTATGTACAACGAAATAATAAGTAAACATGTACAATATTGGTAGGTATAATGGTACGGAACCCTACGTGCGCGAGTCCGACTCGGACTTGGCCGGTTTTTTTTTATATAGCCAAATTGGCATGCAAATAGACAGATACGCAATACGTATGCAGTAAAAATATAACCCTTTCTTTTGGCAGTCAGGAAATAAATCATCACTCCGCACGCCGCACGCCGCACGCCGCACGCCGCACGCCGCACGGGCCATCCGAAATATTGCACGAAACGAAGATAGAATAAAATGTATAAAGTAATAACTAATAAGTAAGCTAGTAAGGTCGACATATTTTATTTAAAATTTATTACATAGGAATGTTTAATTATATAATGACATTTTATTACATTTTAATGTATCGCAGGCCATGAAATTAAAATATTATGTAGTTTCATTTCAATAAACTCTTAATAAAATGGAGATGAATTCATAGTCACCTGACTAATATTATAATCAATAAACACGAGTTTACTTAGTCATGTACAGATCTATAGCTCTACTAAAGACTTGAGTACAAGAGCCTCTAGCCAAGTTGCCATCGCTAATTACGACGACGAAGTTCGAAAACCAAAATGTATGGGATTTGACATAAGCATCGTTAGGTGACTTAGTAAGATCACTTAACGATGCCTATGTCAAATCCCATACATTTTTGTTTTCGAACTTCGTCATCGTAATTAGCAATCGTGATGGCATACGCGATTTGTCTACAAAATGTCGCAAGTCTCGTGAAAACGCTCCATACTAAAGTCGTACCTAGTTTTGACGTCACGTCTAGGTATGACTGTACGACGTATACGGACGCAGGAACATATTTCTAAATATCTTCGATATTTGTGCGTTTAAGTGATTAACCATGATTAATGTTTTTGTATACGATGTACGTTAACTAATGATGTAGGTTTTGTTTACTAATTAGGATTTTTTTTTAAACTTTTTTGTACATTTCAGATGTATCTTATTAGTAAACTACACACAAAATATTATATATTTTTTTACATTTACCAAGTAGTAATGCCTCAGTATTTCTGAGTATGTTAATGAAACTAAATATTTTAAATGTAGTCGTCTCCCCTTTTTTTTTTATTGTGTAACACACGTGGCTAACGCGTCTTCATTAGTAATGAATATAACCGCCTTCTTGGAAGTCAGTTAATAAATATAATGCGTTGTACTTAAACCACTTTAGCAATGGAATGATAGCAGATAAGCAGTAGCTATAAAAATATAAAATACCAGAGCCATCGCAGCGCGTTGCCGGCCAGGGCCTCCTAATCTTCCGAACTTTTATTAATTTGCAGATTATTGAACTCAATTTTGATAAACCAAGATAAGGGTATGGTACAATAAAGTGCATAACACCAGTGATCGTATTTTTGAATTAACATAATAATAAATGTATTTACCGTGCGTTGAAAAATAAATTGTATAGAATTGGTTTAGTAAAAGAAATAAGTTTCATTTGAAAATGTGGAATTAGCGGGTTACTTATTTATAATATTTAGCATAAAATATATTTAGTGGGGACATGTTTTGGATAACATATGTATTTTAATATTCATATTTGTATTTTTAATCAGGTTAAACAGGTAAAACCCTGATATGCATAAATAAAACAAAATCTATTCAACGAAATGCATTAGGAATATTAAAATGTGCAAAAAAGAAGCGGAGGACGTTTCCTTGACATTCTTGTGGTCAAATGTTGAGGCCGATGCAATTAAGAGCTCATACTTTAATAGAGACGAGGGGAAAGAAAGTGAGAGAGAGGGAAAAACTGAATAACCTAATCAAGAGCATGTCAACATGTCTAAGGATCCGTAGATATCAACCTGCAATAGGTTTTGATTAATTACTTAAAAAGTGAATGTCCGATTTCGCTCAAAATAATTTACCTAAAGAGTTTTTAGTGTGTTTTTTCGATTGCAAACTAACAAGTTTATATCTCTTATAGTTTAGAAATGCCCGACTTATAATCCATTTAGAAGGCCGATTACTCGAAAGTGGTTGACTTTGTAAAAAAGTCATGTATGAAGATTGGGCTCTATTTAATAGAACTATCCGACATTGCCCGTCAAGATGGAGTAGAATGAAAGAATATTTTTCATCTCCACTTCACATTTATTGAAAGCCACCCCTTAAATATAAAAAGATTATTTTTATAATGCCAAAACTGAATTATATACACAATATTTAAGTATACCAAATTTCATCCATTTATATTCATAATTACAGTCGCTAGAACGGCGGACAGACAGACGGACATACGGACGGACGGACAGATCGAAACTATAAGGGTTCCGTTCCATAAGTACAACGGAACCCTAAAAGAATATCTCTAATCGCGGCTTTACAATTTAGAGCCGCGTTCTAACCGCTTAAGCATGTCAATAGTATAAGGCCTACACAGTACACTGTAGTGGCGTGGGGTTCCTATAACTCCATTCCTATCAACTTTGTTTGCCAGTCACCACTTACCTTTTGAATACCTATTATATAGGCTAGGGTTTCCCTATGAAGGAGAACCAGTCTTCGTCACTGTTACACAGTACATTATTGCCGTGAAATGTCGTGATTAGGCGTAAACGTTCATGTTCACGGGATTCACGCGTATTGAGTTTGTTGGACACAACTTCGACGATAGGGTAGAGGCGTTATAAGTATGTAATAGTGCTAGCGACTGCATCTTCTGGCGGCTTGAATAGCAATCACATTTACTGTTAATACGTGTAGTGAATATTATGTTTGTCTGTGTGTAGTGACATCACGCTGATATCAGATGTTGAGACAACTTGTCGCATTATTGATTTAGCAAATATTTGAGCGAAGACAGAAATACTGCGTTAAATATAGGATTTAATTGCGGATTTCTAACCGCACGCACGCTCATGATCATGTCTCATACACCTATACTAGTACACACCTGAATTAGGATGGATCACGTGCCTGTCTTTGATAACGTCTTGTGTGAATACTTACTTATATGACCGGCGTATGGCGAAAGCTTGTACAAGCTTATATTGCGCCGTAATTTTATGTTTTATATATTTTTTATTGATAAAAAAGAAAAAAACGCAGAGTGATATAAACGTGACGTGGCCGTAAGAGAAATGGTCGTCTAACTATTAAAAACGTAAATCGTAAAACTAATTGGATCGAACATTGGATGGTATCGAACTAAAACAAATATCTAAGGTAAGTCCTAACTACTACTTTCCATGAAATGATTGTTTCATTTAGATTGCTTTAATTATTGGGACCTTTGGCAATTTTCTATATTACCTGTTATAAACCTGTAATGTAATACCAGTTATTGGCCACTAATTGTTAATTGCTTAATGTTCATTTTTATTATTTATACGCTGTTGGTATTATAATAAAGAAAAATAAAAATAAAAAATTATTTGTATAATAATGAATAAATTAAAATAACTAAATTATTACTTAAACTATATATATATATATATATATATATATATATATATATATATATATATATATATATATATAAGTTATTGTTTAAATGAAAAATCAAAATGGGCTATAGGTAAAAAACTGAATCTAGATCGGAGGCTGCGGGTGGAGTACCTAAGAGGCTGGCAGCATCGCGGTATGACCAAACTGATACGTTGGCCGAGGTAAGCGCCAGCCTTAGGGTCACTAGTTTTGTCGACCAGTCTTTTAGCCAAATTCCTAAAAGGATGCTGGGCCCCGGGGCCCCAAGGACCCATAGTTTCGACTCCAAAAGGCAAAAAATTGTAACCATCGCCGATGGATTCATATTTCCGCCCTTTGTTGGTCTCGGCGAGTGCAGCTGCCGCCCCCACCACCATTGCAGTGTCCGCTACGTGCGCGCCGCCAGCGTTTATATAAAAAAAAAAAGTAACTGATTTACTGTAAGCGGACCACTAAATAACCCTATCTTCCACTTTTTGACATTTTTGTGTCAAACGGTAACCGGAAATTACATTTTTCTCATTTACATTTACATTTTCAAGTCTATCGGGCATTTAGATAGGCCAGCGGCCCACTAACGACCGATATTAATAATCAATCTTAATCTCATTTTAGCTATCTGAGATAAAAATTTCAATACATTTACATTACACAACGATTCCAGGATTAACTTCACGTCAATTTACGTCAAATTTTTGTTTGAGAATGTAAGATTGAAGTCAATCTAAGATTTTAGATACGTTATTAATTTCGGGCGTAAGTTTGTCTGTCCTACCGCCTACGAGATTTACATTTTTCCGAGATGAAAGCAGCCCACGGGTTTCCCCGGGCTGTGCCGGAGTCACGTTCGACACACGTGACGCGCGCACTATCGTCGTGCTGCGAAACCAAATTTATGTAGATTAACACATGATCGCTTTAAATCGTGCCGTGCCCTTGTTAGGATGTATGTATTACTGATTGTAGAAAAACATCAATTATTACTCATACCTCATGATGCAGCTGTAGATATTATATTTTGTGCAAATATAACAGATATTTTTCTCTATTCTTCGAATGGTAAAAATTGCAATCGAATCGTATGAAACACATATCATAAGGCGATATAAACACATATCATAAGACGATAAGTGAATAAAATGAACTAGAGGCCCTTTTTATAAACTTTAGCTGTGCCAAATATTATACTCCTCCGTTCGCACAATTCTGGTAAAACTGTACTGCGTGCTAAGTGTGAGTTTTTCTTTTCGCATTCGATCGTGAGAGCGTTTGGCGTTTACTAGGAATTTGTATGTGATTTGTACAGCGCCACCTAGATGTAAACGCGACAACTAGGTCAAATCACATACAAATTCCTAGCAAACGCCAAACGCGCTCACGATCGAATGCGAAAAGAAAAACTCACACTTAGCACTCTGAAAGTTTTTACTTCACGTATTAGTGTAATAACGAGCATTCAAAGAACTCAAAGCAGTAAGCTTGTATATTTATCTGCACTTTATATCGATCAATGATGGTTCTTACGCATCGATATGTTTATTTTATTTTATCTTGAGCAGGAAGACGTTGGTCATCCCACGACCCACATACACCGGAGCCCGGCATTGTATGCTAATCGCGGGTTTCTCAGAGACCGGCAGAGTACGTCGCTAGCTGCACCAGTAACATGGACATACAAAATATGTGCTCTGAATACTAACTTTAATGCGCGTGACAATGAAATCATTCCGCATTTTTCATACCAACTACACCTACTACAAAATCTTAAAACCTAGAAATAACTTCATAATAAATAGTGGAATTTTTTAAACTATTTATATTGATATATCCATCGATATATTTAAATAATCGTAAAGTATTCAAGCCTAAATAATCTTCTTAAACATAAAAATGAATTACAATTCCAATGTCTCGCTAAAACCCGAGAACGGCTAGACCGATTTGCCTAACTTGGGTCTTACCTCTTGAAATAATTGTGAAAGTTCAGGGGAGGTTTAAACGGTGAGAAATATTGAAAAAATTGCGGGGAAAATGCTTAATTGGGTAGGTTAGTAGGTGCAGTTGTAGATGTAGGTTATAGGTGTCGATGTTGTTGTAAGGTGTAGGTGCAGTTGCAAATGTAGGTTATAGGTGTCGATGTTGTTGTAAGGTGTAGGTGCAGTTGTAGATGTAGGTTATAGGTGTCGATGTTGTTGTAAGGTGTAGGTGCAGTTTTAGATGTAGGTTATAGGTGTCGATGTTGTTGTAAGGTGTAGGTGCAGTTGCAAATGTAGGTTATAGGTGTCGATGTTGTTGTAAGGTGTAGGTGCAGTTGTAGATGTAGGTTATAGGTGTCGATGTTGTTGTAAGGTGTAGGTGCAGTTGTAGATGTAGGTTATAGGTGTCGATGTTGTTGTAAGGTGTAGGTGCAGTTGTAGATGTAGGTTATAGGTGTCGATGTTGTTGTAAGGTGTAGGTGCAGTTGTAGATGTAGGTTATAGGTGTCAATGTTGTTGTAAGGTGTAGGTGCAGTTGAAGATGTAGGTTATAGGTGTCGATGTTGTTGTAAGGTGTAGGTGCAGTTGCAAATGTAAGTTATAGGTGTCGATGTTGTTGTAAGGTGTAGGTGCAGTTGTAGATGTAGGTTATAGGTGTCGATGTTGTTGTAAGGTGTAGGTGCAGTTGTAGATGTAGGTTATAGGTGTCGATGTTGTTGTAAGGTGTAGGTGCAGTTGTAGATGTAGGTTATAGGTGTCGATGTTGTTGTAAGGTGTAGGTGCAGTTGTAGATGTAGGTTATAGGTGTCGATGTTGTTGTAAGGTGTAGGTGCAGTTGTAGATGTAGGTTATAGTTGTCGATGTTGTTGTAAGGTGTAGGTGCAGTTGTAGATGTAGGTTATAGGTGTCGCTGTTGTTGTAAGGTGTAGGTGTAGGTATTCATCTATTCCAGTTCATTGTTAAGACAAAACAACGTGACAGCTAGTCTTTTATAATGATTTGTAAAATGTATGTCTTATTCATCTAATCTTATTTAGTTGTTTTTGAGATTAATAATATTATTATTTTAGTATGTTTGTTTATAGGAATCGCCCAGTCGCTATATACAATGATCGTTGTATAAATAGTCTTGTTACTGGACGTCAATGGTTTTGGACTCAAAACCTTCAAACCAAACACAATCGTGGCATTGAGTGTGGTGTTTACAGGCCTTCACCAGCGAAAATTATTTGTTCAAAGACACGCGATGTACGAGCAGGTAAATAAATATTTATATACGTTCGCAGACAACCTACTATGCAATCGTTTAAGGATTAGGAATAATTAAATATACGAACAACAAATTTTGCCAATGAAAATTGTTGCGCGTTGATGTCTTTTTCATGACATTGCACGTGAGTTACACTGATAATTAAAATCGATATAAAAACTTCTAAAGCTAAGTATATTAGATTAGTAGTAATTAGTGAGAACTGAAAAGTAAGTTTGATAACTAAAATCCTTTTCGTTCAAAATAAAACAAGAATATGCTACTTTACAAAGTACTCTGCCGTACCTGAATTGTTGTAAAAATGCTTAATTTTTCACTGTAGGGCGTCACATCAAGGAAGTTAAAATTTTCCTTAAAATATAATTAATTCAAGAGTTGAAACATTAAGTTCCGTGAACTAACCCTACAAGTTAACTCATTAGTTTGTTAAAACGAGACGCTAATCGTTTCCACCATTTAACTAATTATATTTTTGCCGTTATTTTGCCTTTACTTAACCATAGATTTATTATTAAATTTTTGTTTATTAAGTTTATTTAAGGGCAACGTTGCCCCGACATCGTTATTATGGATCCGGGATCCGGGATGAGGCTGCTAAACACTAGATAAGGAATAAAATACGTTTACTTGATCCTCTTTTGTGAGCAAACTTACAGGGGGCCACGGAAGAACAGGCGCCATGGCTTTGCTGTGGCTACCCTTTAAATACACGAAGTGGGCATTGCATAGTCTTATCTAGCTGTATTAAAAAAAAAAACGAAAATTATTTTATGTTGTAGTGAGTGAGAATTTTAATTTCCGTGTTGTTTGTTATCCTTCTGGCTATGTTGTGTCCCTGATGTATTTAATAAAGATGATTTTATTTTATTAGATTTTTATCGATAAGCAGCCATCCAAGATAAATAACCAATCTAACATTGAAGAGTTTATTTTATTTATTGTGACAGTTTATTGTACACACATAGCAATGATAATATAATTTAACAAAGTAACACAAAACGTACTGCTAATCTCTAAAAAGTTATTCTATAATATTCTTGAGTATTTATTAATAAACCATAATATTCCTAGACTTTTTTTTTTTTAAACTAAATATGTATTTTAATTATATGTTTAGAAATAAGCGCAAAAATTTGCGCTTAAAATTCTCTTCAAATTAAAATAAATATTAAATAAAAAATATTAAATATTAAATATAAAATATATAATAAAAAATTAAATAAAATTAAAAAAAAATAATCTCAGAATTAGAAATTTCAGATATTAAATGAGAAATATTAGATAGGGCGTGCGCAATTACAGATCTTGGCCGTTAACCACAACATGTCTACGAAGATCAAAATGTTGTCATTGCCCCATCACTGCTACAGTAATTAGTAGGCGACACCTCACCCCGTGTAGTGTTAGTTGTCCAACGTCAGCGGGCGTGGCCACGACACAGGCGGTGGCGAGAAGCGACTAGCGTACATTACTACATCTCACCCCGTGTAGTGTTAGTTGTCCAACGTCACCGGGCGTGGCCACGACACAGGCGGTGGCGAGAAGCGACTAGCGTACATTACTACACCTCACCCCGTGTAGTGTTAGTTGTCCAACGTCAGCGGGCGTGGCCACGACACAGGCGGTGGCGAGAAGCGACTAGCGTACATTACTACACCTCACCCCGTGTAGTGTTAGTTGTCCAACGTCACCGGGCGTGGCCACGACACAGGCGGTGGCGAGAAGCGACTAGCGTATATTACTACATCTCACCCCGAGTAGTGTCAGTTGTCCAACGTCACCGGGCGTGGCCACGACACAGGCGATGGCGAGAAGCGACTAGCGTATATTACTACACCTCACCCCGAGTAGTGTTAGTTGTCCAACGTCACCGGGCGTGGCCACGACACAGGCGATGGCGAGAAGCGACTAGCGTATATTACTACACCTCACCCCGAGTAGTGTTAGTTGTCCAACGTCACCGGGCGTGGCCACGACACAGGCGGTGGCGAGAAGCGACTAGCGTATATTACTACATCTCACCCCGAGTAGTGTCAGTTGTCCAACGTCACCGGGCGTGGCCACGACACAGGCGATGGCGAGAAGCGACTAGCGTATATTACTACACCTCACCCCGAGTAGTGTCAGTTGTCCAACGTCAGCGGGCGTGGCCACGACACAGGCGATGGCGAGAAGCGACTAGCGTATATTACTACACCTCACCCCGTGTAGTGTTAGTTGTCCAACGTCAGCGGGCGTGGCCACGTCACAGGCGGTGGCGAGAAGCGACTAGCGTATATTACTACACCTCACCCCGAGTAGTGTCAGTTGTCCAACGTCAGCGGGCGTGGCCACGACACAGGCGGTGGCGAGAAGCGACTAGCGTATATTACTACATTTACCATGTAATTTTTAATACTGCCGTTCGTATTTAGTTACTGGATAGTTAGTCGTAAGTACATAAATTCATTCATTTGATTCTTGCCTCTGTTTTACCTTATCTTTATTTGAACGATACAATTGTTCAAATAAAGAAACTAAAATGTTATCTTCATACTCGTGCAATACGTAGACTTCATATGTCTCAGACCCCTTCTTTACTTAAGCAAGGATAGCTATTTTAATTTTAATTCCAATCCTACATAATATATACTTCCTATAACGGTCACCTACGTCAGTCTTATCGGTTGTCACAGGCCAAACCGCCTATAAAGCAGTTAAAATATATTTTATTGAATAAACGTTGACATATTAAAGCAAACTATTTTTCGACAATTAATTTTGTGTC
This sequence comes from Phengaris alcon alcon, assembly GCA_037179445.1. Taxonomy (NCBI): domain Eukaryota; kingdom Metazoa; phylum Arthropoda; class Insecta; order Lepidoptera; family Lycaenidae; genus Phengaris; species Phengaris alcon. The sequence goes on along the minus strand of JAYRCH010000603.1, from coordinate 313,829 downwards.
ACTAACATTATTTACCCCGAAGCTATTATCGGCTGACGTATGTGTCTGTCATGTAGGGGAATTCCAGTTGGAACAAGCTTGGAAGAAGAATAAAAAGCCTAAATTAGTATAATACGTTTTTTTTTCGAATGGGTCTACGCTAATGGCATTGGCCGTCTTAGCTTAATCGGTGACTGCCATTTGGCTAGTCGTTTTAATATAATACATTTTTTTTTTTTTTCGAAAGGGTCTACGCTAAAGGTCGGGTTAAGACCGCTGTGCTGTAGCTAAATCGGACTATAACTAGCCTGGTGACTAGTTTATTTGGTAAGAGTCGATGGGAGGGTTTGACCCTCCCTAACATCACCCGGGTGATGTTCAGACCCGGGTGATGTTCAGCTAGTATAATACGGAAAACAATATATCTTATACAAGTCAGGTCGGACAAGCGATAGCGCGATAAAGACCGACTCAAGCGACATCTATGCGCTGCACGTTGCAACTTTGACACGAATATTGGAATCACAGATCTCTTTAAGACCCGATATATTCGGAATTATGATGGGAGATCATAGGAACCTTACCTCGTTAGAAATAGAGTTGAAATTCAAACTTGTTTTTAATAGCCGGCTGGCCAACTAAAGAACAATACTATTTATATGATTTGTCCGATGACAGTTCGAAGTAATATTAATTATAAGGGCTATTTTTCTGTGACATTAACCCGCAATTTTGTAGCTTTCACCAATGAGGAGCCGTTATTAGATAATATCACGTGCATCATGAGACGAATGAATTTGAAAAGTAGCTCGGCGGTACCTCAATCGCGCGTCCTTGGATGTAAAATCATGTTTTTACGTTAATAATAATTACTTTTTGAAATTATATTGAGCAGTCGGAAGTGATAAATATAATTCGTCTTAAAGTTTAAACTAATACGTGTTTATGTAATCTCATTCTCTTTTTATTTATTTTATAAAGTTGACTCCCAAGTTGGTCCCATTGTCACCAAATGGTAGACCTGGTGATGAGATCCATGAGGAATCGAGGGAAAGCCTCAAAATTTGTAGGGATAGATATTCACCGATATTGATTTCATTGAACGTTCTTAGCTACCAAAAAGTGAAATGTTGTGCCAAGGTATACCCTGTATCTAAAAGGACTGAACAGAACTCCACAGTCTTTAAAGATACTATATATCTAGATACATTTTTATTTTTCTCAACTCTCGTAATATGTAGGAACTAATTACAATAATATATTTTACTAGATGTTGCCCTCGACTTCGCGCGCAAAAGTGAATTTTTCCGCGATAAAAAGTAGCCTATGTCCTTCCTCGTAGTCTAATATCTAACAATCTTTTTTAAGATTATGAACTTTTATCAAGCTTTATTAATGGAAAAATTAAAAAGCTTACTGTAAACTAGGCGTTGCCCGCGACTTAGTGCGCGCAAAAGGAAATCTCGATCGAACCGTACATTTTGCCGCAATAAAAAGAGGCTTATGTCCTTCCCTGTGGTCTTTTCTACATCTGTGCCAAATTTCATCAAAATCAGCTCAGTAGTTTTGGAGCCTATTCAATGCAAACAAACAAACTTTTCCTCTTTATAATATTAGTATAGAGGTAAAGATTAATAATTTTCCTCCTACCGCATACAAGTTTTTGCCCGCGGCTTTCTCGTTTTATAATAAGTATTACACTTTTTTATTGAAATCTATATTAATCAACATAATGCACATTATAACGACGTGCACTATACCTAGTCCAATTTCTTATCTTTTAATCTTTAGTCAATAAAGGGACACCGTTTTTAATTTTTGGGTACCAACTCTCTTACTTTATTTGTGAACTAAAGAAAGAGCTAGCTAGATATAGAAAATTGATTATATTTTTTTGTCATTTTGTCAAAACATGTACACAATACCGACTATGTTGAGATGATATCGCGTGGAAAAACATGTACACAATACCGACTATGTTGAGATGATATCGCGTGGAAAAACATGTACACAATACCGACTATGTTGAGATGATATTGCGTGGAAAAACATGTACACAATACCGACTATGTTGAGATGATATCGCGTGGAAAAACATGTACACAATACCGACTATGTTGAGATGATATCGCGTGGAAAAACATGTACACAATACCGACTATGTTGAGATGATATCGCGTGGAAAAACATGTACACAATACCGACTATGTTGAGATGATATCGCGTGGAAAAAAAATGCATGAAATCGATGGATTGATGGAACCCGCTGTGACTCTACGTTTTAATTTAATAATTATTAAACGAGGTACCTACAAAATGTTATATCTTGATTCTTGACGTAAACAAAATAAATTATTAATATTGTTCGCGCCAACACTAGCGCGACGTTTAGAATAAACACAAAGGACATCACTACGTGATGTATGGCCGACCGAAAGGGGCGCTGTCAGAGAGTGACGAACACTTGCAATTAGAACCCCTTCCGCGCCGGATGCATTTTCAGCTCATCCCGAAACCTAGTGAACGCGAACGCGTGTGCGCATATTTATTTGTGCTCGTTAATATAATACCAAATTCGCCGGCGAACCGCGATAAATCTATCGATAATCCTGAGCGGATTATCGATAGATTTATCGCGGTGTAGTGTAGTGAGAAGAAACCTCCGCCCAGATACAGAACCACCAGCTCAACAATAAGGTCAGTCCCAGATTTCTCCAGCCCTCACATTAACCTATATACCTACTTCCCTCAGCTCAAAGTCGTATGTGTAAGTTCCTAGCTTACACATTTCTTGGTCCATCGAGCCTTCGTGAAGCCCTTCTCCCTATTACCGGCGTTGGGCCTGATTAGAACCAGCACCTACAGTTCCACTCCGCCCAATTCTGCACATAAAATCAGCTCGATTATTTATATTTTGTCCAATTAATTCTGGCCAGGCCGCCCCGCCATTTTAAAACCAAGTTACAGTCCATTCCCATTATCAATTCGGCACATTTAACATTAAACCCCTATTATGTACATTGATATTAACCTATATGTTAATTATTTAAATTATTTTGTGCATATTTCGGCCCATAAATTCATAGGAAAAACCCAAAAAAAAAAAAAAAAAATAGTGGGTAGGTTGTCGCCTTATTGTCGAACAAAGGACTCGAACATTCCAGAACTTCCCTAACGTACCTAATACATAATTTGTGCCAATAATATCTCATATAATTTTCTCAGCTCTTAATTACTTACAAAATATTTTAATGTTTGACTCGCATATAAAATAAGTAATAACTAGTGCGTATTGTGAATTACGTTCGGCTCATAACAGAATTGTAAATCGTCGTTGCATTACTAAGTATTTTATCTGTGTATAGCGTTTGTATCTTCATATTCTCAATTTTTAAAACACAATATTAATTAACTTAGCATTATTTTAATAGTTATGAGTCGCATAACATCTCAAGTGCCCATACAAACATCGTCGGCTCGCTTCGGTACTTGATTTTGTGCATTCTGTAGGTAATAGGTACCTACACGGCGCCCGTGCGAACAACAGCTGTTACATTCATTCTCAATTAGGTATTCTTCATAGAATAAATAGTGACCTTCACATTGAATTCATATCTTATCTACGTTCTGTGTCTATACAAAAATATTATTAGGTGTTACGTTACAGCTGTTTTAAATAAGAATTCTTATCGACGTTCTGTGTTTATACAAATATATTATAGGTGTTACGTTACAGCTGTTTTGAATAAGTCGGCACACTTGCCATACCTACTTGCATTGTTTTCATTGCGTTGTTTTGTTTCTAGCGCGCCCGCTAAGATTTGTTTATATTCAAACTTCAGGACATTAATATAATATTACAGACGACTTCTAACGCATTAATCTCCGCTCATCAAACATACACTAATACTATATTAGCATCAGGCGATCGGTCAGCTCATTTGTTAATTAACTCGTACACATTTTATGATAAAATTGTATACATTGTCGGCACATTATTAAAATCTATTTGCTGCGTTTTAATTAATTGCGCGCGTATTTTCCGCTTATTACTTTTAAATATTTAACTTAGTTACACGCATATATTTTTAAACATGCCTACAAAATCGCAAGCGGCCATATTTAGGCAAACTATAAAATCTATTAGTAGGCTCAGACGTTTTGGGTCACGTTTTAGATGGTACTAAGATTGCTTTGGGCCCGGGGAAGCCCATAGCCTTCGGCACGATTTTTGATTTTGCACTCATAGGACTCGTTGAGCACTCATGCGATTCACCTGTAGCTCAAGTCAGCTCATACTCGACAAGACTTGCCAGGGCTCAAACCAAAATACGTACCATGCAATTTCTCGATACCCGGTGTCGATAGTGATCTGCTCACTCGCTTCAGCTCTTTAGAAAAACTAACTGGTGTCACTGCCTACATGAGGCGATTCATTCGTAACTGTAAACTAAATTCAAACTCGCGACAACTAGGCCCTCTAACTGTAAGTGAACGTAGAGAAGCATTACTCTTCTGGATCCGCTCTGTACAGCAGAATGCATTCGCAGAAGATATTCACCGCCTGCAAACCGATAGAATCTGCACAGTACGACTACAACGTCTGTCGCCTTTTACGCAGGACGGTCTCCTCAGAGTAGGAGGTAGACTCACTCGTTCGGAACTCACATACGATGCTCAACACCCATTCATTTTGCCTAGTTCTAGTCCGCTCGTAGACCTCATAATAGATCACTATCATCGCATACACTGCCACCCTGGCACGGACACGCTACATGCTATTTTACGTCAGCAATTTTGGATATTATCTGCCCGCCGCATTATAAGGCACAGAACGTTTAAATGCATAAGATGTTTCCGTTGCCGCGCTCAGCCCGAAGTACCTATCATGGCTGACCTGCCAGCTGATAGAGTCATACCTCAGCCCGTATTTAGTCACGTATCAACAGATTTCGCCGGACCGTTTCTGCTCAAATCAAGTCAATTACGTAATGCTAAGTTAATTAAGGGATATTTTTGCATATTTGTTTGCCTCCCTACAAAGGCGGTTCACTTAGAACCAGTCTCATCGCTCACTGCCGAAGCGTTTATTGCAACATTACAAAGGTTCTGCTCACGTCGCGGACTTCCGGTATTGATACGTTCGGATTGTGGCACAAATTATGTAGGAGCTAGGAATCATCTACTAGAGGTACAACAATTTCTCAATGACAATAACGACGCCATTTCTCATAAACTCTCAACTCAAAATATAACTTGGTTACTCAATCCGCCTAAAGCCCCATGGATGGGAGGTATCCATGAGATTAATGTTAAATCCACAAAGCAACTTCTATACCGTGTTATCGGTGAGCAACACCTCACTTTCGAGGAATTCTTAACTCTGCTCACTAGAATCGAAGCTGTGTTAAACTCGGCCCATCAGTCCACTTTCGTCCGATCCCACGGACTATCAGCCCCTTACTGCTGGCCACTTTCTCATTGGCCGTCCGCTCACAGCTCTCCCCGAGCTGACTCTAGATAAAAGAGTAATATCTCCGCTCAAACGCTTTCAGCTCATTCAATCACTCTCTCAGCGCTTTTGGAACCTTTGGACCAAGTCCTACCTCCATACCCTTCAAATCCGCTCCAAATGGCTTTCCTCTTCCTCTCCACCCAAAATTGGAGAACTGGTTCTGCTCAAGGAGGACAATTTGCCTCCTCTACAATGGAAGATGGGAAGAATCTCATGTCTGCTACCTGGGAAGGATGGAGTCATCAGAGTTGTGGACTTGGACACGACTCAAGGCCAGCTGCGGAGGCCTGTCGGCAAGATTGCCCGGCTCCCACTGGATTCTGCTCAGGATGGGGCTCAGCTCGCCGCCTGTGCGGCCCCCCCAGGATGTTCGCGCCAACACTAGCGCGACGTTTAGAATAAACACAAAGGACATCACTACGTGATGTATGGCCGACCGAAAGGGGCGCTGTCAGAGAGTGACGAACACTTGCAATTAGAACCCCTTCCGCGCCGGGTGCATTTTCAGCTCATCCCGAAACCTAGTGAACGCGAACGCGTGTGCGCATATTTATTTGTGCTCGTTAATATAATACCAAATTCGCCGGCGAACCGCGATAAATCTATCGATAATCCGCTCAACAGCTGTGTAGTGTAGTGAGAAGAAACCTCCGCCCAGATACAGAACCACCAGCTCAACAATAAGGTCAGTCCCAGATTTCTCCAGCCCTCACATTAACCTATATACCTACTTCCCTCAGCTCAAAGTCGTATGTGTAAGTTCCTAGCTTACACAAATATACATACAAGAACACCGCATGCAGGTTGCATGAGATTAATCGGTAAGATATTCATTAATTATTTTTACTTGTCAAACCACTCAACTTTCAAATTACTACTATAATTAAATACAATATTATGTTCAGGATCGGTCCAACAGGCGACCGAAGGTCGCATGAAACTGCTGCACTGTTTTGAAACATATATGATACTAGATAATTCCCTCGGCTCCGCCCGCGTAAATATAGTTGTTGCATATTGACAAAAGTAAGTGTCAATGTCATTTTTGACATTGACAGATGTCATGAAGTAAAGCCTATTTAGTTTGTTTATTTCAGTTGGCCAAAAGGCTATAAATAGTGTAGACGTATATTATTGTGTTAGGCATTTACCTCATATGTAATACGTAGTCAGTGTTAAGCACCAATAAAGGAGAATATAAGAATTGTTGCTGTATTATTATCATCACCACTCAGACACACATCAGGACTTACAATCAAGAGGTCGAAGCCCGCTACAATAGTATCGCGTACTTTTTCGGGATAAAAAGTAGCCGATGTTTTAATCCAGAGCCTAAACTAATGCCATACCAAATTTCATCGAAATCCGTTCAGTAGTTTTTGCGTGAAAGAGTAACAAACATCCATCCATCCATCCTCACAAACTTCCACATTTATAATAGTAGTAGGATATCGCCGCAACCGGCTACTGCCGCGTGCGACCAGTAGCCATTATGTAATTTGTGTAGCGCTCTGTAGTCCGTTTGCACTGATCCTAAACGTAATTTTAAAAATTACATTTAATGTACTTAATAATAAAAATAAAGTTTAAATTTATTTCAGTTCAACGTGCCCAAAACATTGCCATTATCACTTATCAGTAGCTGATAAAGCTCATTGTTAACAGTTTCCTGTCGTTTATGGCCGTGGCATTACAATTAAATTCACTTAGTAACACTGGCACCACACTCAAAGAAAACGCCATTCATTCACTCAATGATACTGTTATAATGTAATGTTTTAGTCTAGAATTATTGACAAAAACGCAACTTTTAATAAAGCCTCAGTGTAATCGCTGTGTTTCTTACCCATAGTTATTATTAAATATTACTGATTTTATGTAACTATTTAACCAGTCGAGGTATGGGGCAAGGACCCGATTGAGTCCAGGCTATTTTTATCCCACAGCAAATATTCCAGGTAAAACCCATACAGCGGCCGGAGAGAACTCCTTTATTTTTTGGTTTATTGGACAGGTTCCCGGGGACTCCCCAGCCCCGATGCATAGACGCATTCCCGACGTAAAAAAGGTCGAGAGCCTAGGACTTAGGTCCTAGAATCTAGATTATCTGGGCGACACCAGTCGTAGTAAATATTATTAGTGGAATCATATTGTATTATAATATTATAACAAAAATAGTGCTAGCAACATTATAATTGAATCATATTTCTAATTATTTTATCCAAAACTAGCTATCCCCGGTCCCGAGACACGATGTTCTGTCTTAACTATGAACTGGGATAAATAAATATCTCTACCTACATCAACATATTCTACTCTTACACCTACCTACACCTACTGCAGCCAACTTTTTTCTGAAACAAACCAAACGTGGTTTTTAAATATTTTCCCCGTAATTATTTCGATAACACAGTCTAAGCCTTCCCTGGGCCTTAAGTCAAGATGCATACGATAATTTTGAAGGCGAAGTTCGAAATCAAAAATGTATGGGATTTGACATTAGTCATCGGTAAATGACATATCGCTTGCCAGGACTTATGTCAAATACCACACATTTTGTTTTCGAACTTCGCCGTAGAAATTATCGAATCTAAATACATCTTGACTAAAGGCCCTGAACTACCAAAATTATCTCAAGACCAAAATAAGCCAAATCGGTCCAGTTGTTCTCGGGCTTTAACGAGACATTTTAATTGCAATTTTTCTACATTCTGAAAAGTACAACACACAGGCTACGGTGGCAGTGTAAAACTATTCGGTCAAGGAATTATTTGATACTAGCTGACACACGTTGTTCTGTCACACATATATATATATAAGATATAGTGTCCATATTTTCCCCGCAATTTTTCCAATTTCTCACCGTTCAAATTTCAAGACCAAAATTAGCCAAATCGGTCCAGCCGGTCTCAAGGTCTCAAGGCAATCCATTTTTATTATATATAAGATAAAATGTTCCATTACTCTGTAATTTTCCATGTCAAATCACACATTTTATAAACTTTATGTCACATCCTACGGGAACGGGATAAAAAGTATACGGCACCGGCACCTACCCGGCCCAGAGAATAAGTATCGCAATCCAGCGAGGAAACTCTTTGAGCCTTCTAGGTACTCTGCCTGGTGGGGACGACCTGGGAGATTTCTTTGTTTTGTAGCTTTCTAAGTTTTGGAGTAGTTATTATTTTTTTAGTACTTACCTACTTTTATGTGTATTTTGTCTTTATTTTACCTGTATTATAATGAAATTAAATAACAATGTTATGAATAAAACTACACGATCATTAAATAAATGCAGATTGCTGATATTTGTTATGACAATTAGCTTGCATATTGATATATTTTGTTTTACTTATTTGAATAAAATGAATCTTTACATAATATTATTATCAAATGATAATAATATTAACATAAGTCTATGACAACATAATGTTATATTTTTAACAAGCCTGCTATAAGATGAACTGTGGAAATATTAGGCATACCGCATATTATTAGAAATTTAAAATCTATGAGTTAGGCCTTCAAAGGCATCGACATTGGGAGACATTGGGATTTTACTATGGATCAATTATCCACGGTGATCAAAGATAAAATTAGGTTAGATGTAAGCGTAATTACACCTGGGCTACAACGGCATAGGTGTCGCATATGTACAGGGGGTGGGGCAAATACTGTGATATTTAATACCTTTCAACGAATATTTATATAAAATATGATTAACAATTTCTTGAATATTATCTCCACTTCTCCATGGATCTTAGTTAAAATAATTATGGAAAATAAAATGTGAATGAAAATTGTTCGATGATTTTGATTTATGGTCGACTTTTCTTTAAATGCAAGTAAAAGAAACGCCCAATCTCTTTTCAATCTATACTATACACACACACACACACACAACACTACAAAAATAAAGAGGAAAGATTTGTTTGTTTGTATGTTTGTTTGCATTGAATAGGCTCCGATACTACTGGACCGATTTTGATGTAATTGTCACATATGTGGATAAGACCATGGGAACTTTTTGTCACGGTAAAATGCGCGTTTCCTGCGGGACTTTCTTCAACGTGCACGAATTCGCAGGCAACATCTAGTATAACTATAAGGCTTTAAATATTATTTAGCCTTCTGTGTGGTCGGGCCACGGCCAAGAGCGCTGGAACTGTAGCGATGTAGAGTTGTACAGCCTACTGCCAAGTATAAACGATGTGCTCTTCCGTTTTTAACCGACTTCCAAAAAAGGAGGCGGTTATATAATGATACTATTCATAGAAACATTTCATAACTTATGTCAGATTGTTGGGCTCAAAATATAATATATCTATACTAAAAATACTTATATATAATAAAGATAATATGACGTGACAAACTCAATATACTGCGGACGAAGCTGCGGCCGCTCGTCCTCTATGTAAAGAATATAAGCTTGGTGCGGCCAATAAGGCCTAGCTAAGCGGGAATTAAAATAAATCAAGAACTATGTATACGAATTAACACGACGACGTTAACACGACGACGACGACGACGACAAAGACTAGTTTCTTGCCGGCTCTTCTCGCTGGGTTAGTTCCCGAACCGGTGGTAGGCATCACGTAGTATCGACGTTCAAAAAGAGTATTTAAAAATACCAATTTTGAATAAAAATTTTTTGATTTGATTTGATTTGAACAAAATTTAATGTTAATTAAATATTTATATCTATGCGTATGAACAAAATTGAATAGTAATGATAATAAGTAATTGCTACAAACAACAATACAATCGAAAAATGTAATTAATCATTACAAATTTATTATATTTCATTGATAGTGCTAACAATAGGTAATATTATAAGCCTTGTACCTACTTACTTCTAATGAGGCCTTTGTTAGTATTATTTTAATGTTAGTATTAGTTTATTATATATTACGTATGTTAGTCTATAAGGTATTTATAATATGGGCCTATGTAGCCTGAAATAAACGGTATTTAATTAATTAATTTAATTAATTATTCTCAAGAGAGTAAGACAAAAATATATTCATTTAGTACTCTCGATATCCGGCCTCAAGATAACTTTGTGAAACAATTTTTCAATAATATCTAATTTTATTTTGAAAATCTTAATTTTAGTTCTCAAATTCTAAAGCAAATCTCATACTAACAATGCGGTAGCGGACGCACACGTTTTTTTTTAAATGCGCGGCACCACACACTGAAATCAAGCTTCATGCATACAGCATGACGCTTCAAGTAATGTGTGTTTTTCGACATAAAGTTGTTTAAAATAAGTATTTTATAAGCATAAACTCTCCCCGCACCGATTTCGAAAACGATGGCCGGTTTCATTGAAACCTGGCCGGTTACGCAGTAGAATTTTTATAGTGCCCAAGTGTGTGCGCAGTGCCCACGAGCACTCTCTCTTCCTTTACTCTCATAACCCAGTGGGACGGATAACCGACACGACTGGCGAGGGATCAGGCGCAGGTCCGACTTTTTACATGCCCATCCGACGCATAGATCATCCTTCTTGTCCGACAATCAGGTGATCAGCCTGCATTGTCCTAACCAAACTTGGAAACAACTTTTTTTTTGTTCCAATGCGGGAATCGAACCCACGACCTCCGAGTCGAGAGCCAAGCTCTAACCACTAGACCACGGAGGCTGTTTACTCTTTAAAATACTTATCCAATCAATGAATACATTTTTTTTTATTATTTGCTGTTTTTTATACAAATATAATAAAAAAAAAAAGAAAAGAAAAAGTAAATACAAACTATTTATCTAGAGTTATTGCGTTTCCCTCACCAGCCTGCGATGGCCGTGAAAACCTTCCTTCTGTTGTAATTGTACTGTATGTTGTAATTATACGGCGTCAGTCCTGTGCCCACTTAGTGCACAGGACTGACGCGGTCATTTCCTCGTTTGGCAATCTATTATGTTGTGAAGACATTAGATCTCAGTGGTAATACCATGAGAGGAAACTTTAATATTATATTGGTATCTATAAAATGAATTTAATAAGATATAATTTATCAATTATATCTTATTAAATTCATTTAAAAAAAAAAAAGTGTAATTAAAGTGTAATTTTAAAAAAATAGTGGCGAGCTCAGTTATCACTGAGCTCGCCACTATTTTTTTATCCGACTACGGCGAAGCCAAAAGGAAGAGTTATGATTTTGGCAGTCTATGTATGTATATTTTTTCCACTAGGCTGTGGTCCAGTGGTTTAGAGCTTGACTCTCGACTCGGAGGTCGTGGGTTCGATTCCCCCATTGGTACAACAAAGTTGTTTCCAGGTTTGGTTAGGACAATGCAGGCTGATCACCTGATTGTCTGACATGAAAGATGATCCACGCGTCGGATGGTCATGTAAAGAGTCGTACTTGCGCCTGATCTCTGGCCAGTCGTGTCGGTCCGTCCGTCCCACTGGGTTTCGAGAGTAAAGGAAGAGACAGTACTCTTGTGTACTGCGCACATACTTGGGCACTGTAAAAAATCCTGCGTAGCCGGCCTGGTTTCAATGAAATCGACCACCATCACCGAAATCGGTGTGGGGAGCTATTATTATTATTATGTATGTTTTTTCCACCGTAACGCCTAAACTACTAATCCGATTTTAATAAATTAGGTGTCAACAAATTGGTAATAACAGCCCGTGTAACAAAGGTTATATAATTTACGTAGTCGGGTTATAATTTTTATAAAAAATATTTCTATTTCACATAGTTGCAGACTACAATTATTACCACCTGTTCCCTGCTGTACGGGCTCCCGGAATTACCACCTGTTCCCTGCTGTACGGGCTCCCGGAATTACCACCTGTTCCCTGCTGTACGGGCTCCCGGAATTACCACCTGTTCCCTGCTGTACGGGCTCCCGGATTTAATATTATGCTAACTTGGAGCATAATATTAAGTGAGTAAGTTCGCTCTCGTCCATTTTTACTCGAAATACAAGCCAAATAAAATCTTACATTTATGAATGTAATAATTATTAGTCAATACTTCTCATTCGACAAAATCATTAAAATAATATGTTCATTCACCCAGTCATGCAACATAACTCACATGTCATTTTTTACAACACTACTTATTATATTTTTACACTATTATATTATATGTGAAGTTGGTTTTATACTTAGAATAACATGACAATAGGTTTTTGTACTTTGGTTGTAATTTTGGTGGATTTTCTAGTACGACTTATGAATTACGACTTGAATGCTATGTAAATAGGAGACATCATACATTGATAGAATATAGATGTCATTTGTGCACGGATAATGTTCGGAAATTATTACGGACTAACGGACTAAAAATTTATGATGTAGATGGATTGACTAACTAACTTAACTAAGGAACTATTATACATCTATTTCTTTACCATCAGCATGTGTCGTAAGGAGAATAAGGAACGACATAATATGTCTTCTTCTCCTGCTGATAGCCGGGTATATGTGCTATTTATAGTTATGAGTCTGAGGTTTTATGTGTGTTTGTTCTGAGATCAACTCCTCGCCGGCGATGTGGTATTTTATTACTGCTATGAGCTACTGTGGGCTGTGGCAGAACAGTGGGCACCGCCATTTCGCAACTTCAAGGCTGAGGCGGACGTGGCAAAGGCCGTATGCGCCTCACATCCTAAGTGCTACCTCTTTCGGATTAAATAGATCCCCCGTTGAGGCCTCGCTGGTCCACCATTTCATTAGAAATTACTGCGGCTTAAGGCTGGGACTATATGATCCGGAATCCGTAAGGCCGGGGAAAATGCAGATCACTAAAAATAGAACTCATCAGATTTACTATTTCCCTTACCTTTAACAAATACGAAATAAACTATCTGACTATATTACGTCATAGCCAGAACTCACTATATGAAATTTGGTGCAGACATCGAATACAAGACCACGGGGTACGACATAAGCTTATTTTTATCCCGACAAAATGTACTCTTCCTGTTCTATTAAATTCCGCTTTAGCAAAGTTGCGGGCAACATATATGAAATATGAATTCTCAATAATATAATTATTAATGGCTTTCCTACTAAATAAAGTCATAGGCTCGACATTCATACACCCATACCAAAATATGACGCTAGAAGCAATCAATGGTTTACTTATATGGCACGCAGAAACTTGTCTTCAATGCCATGTTTAACATTTTTGATGCTAAAACATGTAAGATCCGGTATGAGTTATTTTAGCTCGGAATTTGTATGTTAGTGACTATGTCTTCGGCATTCTTACCGGTTCTCACAGGTAAAATAAATCTGATCTGGCTATTTAGAGGTTGACAAACGTGCGTAGGTCATAGACGTATATATTATAGACGAGGCATGTTGAGGCAAAAAGTGACTACAGTTTCGAGATTTTTGCGGCCATTTTGACATTTGAAGTATGGTGAAAACAAGATGGCTGACATTTGAAGTATGGTGAAAACCAAGATGGCGTAACTTTTTACTGTATGAGGATTTGTTCTGTCAAATGTACGTCATAGCCTATCTTGAGTTTTGAAATCATTGGTATAGGTACATTAATAAGCTATTTTTATTAGTAGTAAAACTTCTATGTTCTCCGTTCAATATCAGAAAATATTATAATAAAAATTGACAACCTTCAAAAAGTATAGAGTACAAAATATAAAAAGTTTATACAACTACGCTATGTACACACTACAGAGTATTTTTTATTTTTTGGGTGCACTTACTTTTTTTGCATTGCACACCAAATTTTACTTTCTAAAGTAAACTCCAGTCGTGCGTCGGAGCGTCAGCACACGAGAAAATTTATTACAAAGTATATATTTTTACTGTGTGCTATTACTATATTGCAGTAGGTATATTTTCTAAAAGACGTTTTTTGCCACGAACACTCTCCCACGCGGGCGAAGCTACTCACACGCCCGAGGAACGCGCACGCCTAACGTGGGGTCAGCCTTAGTTATGCAACGGTCTTTCGCGATTTGATATTCTTTCCAATACTCAACGCTACGTCTTATAACGATAAGTCACTCGTGTCTTTGAATAACTTGTCTTGGAGTGTTGCGTATTTAAATAAATGTGTAATCATGAAAGAAGGAAATTATGGTGACGGAGTCTCTCGTTAATTAAGAAAAGTTCTAGAAGACAGCCTATGTCTTAAACGCCTGTGTCCTGCAGCGTCTCTTTGTCAAGTAATTATTAGTTTACCCCCGACGTAAACAGAGATGTATTATAAGTTAGTCGTGTCTGCCTAGGTATGTCTGTGGCATCGCAGCTCCCAAACGGATGAAAAGATTTTGATCTAGTTTTTTTTATTTATTAGCTGGTATAATCGTGATGGTTCTTAGCTATAGCTTATCGTCATTAGCTCGCTTACTGCTTGCCGGCAGTTGGTTGTTGGCTGGTTACTAATTGTTACATCATAGATACCTAAAAGCAAAGTTTTTTTTCTTAGGCAGGTCCTCACTGCTAGACTTTACTCCATTACGCTAGCCTCCTGCCGATTTTCTGGTTGTTAAGGTTGCCCTAGGAGTTAACGACCTGAGCCCAGGGTCTTGTATTAACATATAAATTATTGCGTAGAACACCTAGTTCCGGTGTGTGTAAAGTATAATTATTTATGTGTAATAAGCATATTCAAATTATCAACTGGCCATCATACTCCACTATGTCTATGAAATTTGGTATAGTAGTAGTTAAGATATAGATTAACACATACTTCTTTTAATGGCAAAAATGGACAGTATTCCAGAGGGATACTGTATTTACGCGGGTGGAGACACGGGCAAAAGCTAGTAGACTGTAGTTCGAGTTGTAACAAGTGTGAAGAGGACTACACCGTGACTACACCGTGACTATACCGTGACTACACCGTGACTACACCGTGACTACACCGTGACTACACCGTGACTACACCGTGACTACACCGTGACTACACCGTGACTACACCGTGACTACACCGTGACTACACCGTGACAACTCCGTGAGTTGTTAATCGCCGATTGTGTGATGCCCACGATTGCTACAATGGGTCGCGAGTTTCAAGGTCGTAGCCTTCTGACATCGGAGCTTCCGACTTCTTACAATATAATTCAAAAGGCGTAGCTAATATTTTATTTCGGTGTATCAATAACTTGAATGCTATGCTATTAGTGGAGGTTAGTGACATTAGGCAATCCATCTGCCCGTTTACTTCCTCATGATTAAAAAAAGACACGACTATATAGAATTTCATTGACAAAGTCAACTACACACACCGGCATATTTAGCGGAACATAAAATAAAGGTTTGATATCAGTATCATATAAGGTTGCTGGCTGGTTTATACGTCATTTAATTTAAAAAGAAATATTTTCAAATTAAGAAAACAACTGAAAATCACATTTTATTCAATTGTTTTAATTTTATTCAAATACACCTTATCTCGAGCGAACTTCGAGTATTTCTTCCTTCTGAGTTTGATTTAAAATTTCATTGAAATACTGTTTTTTGTTAGTTCTTTTTTAATCGCGTATCTTTTTGGAGTTGAGGACTGAATTATGCCTGACTTAGCCCCAACGAAGATTGCCAGGGCACTCGAAATGCGAAGAAATGGTCAAACCTACAGAGTGATATCCAGAGATCTTCGTCGACCAGTTTCAACGATCCACTGCAGTATCCAACGGTTCAGGGAGACCGGTACTTATGTGAGAAGAGCAGGACAAGGCAGAAAAAGACGCACTTCGAGTAGGGATGATCGTTTCATTCGGCTTCGTGTACCTAGGAACCCCCGTTTGACGGCCGTCCAAGTCCATGAGTTAGAAGCAGTGCGGGGTGTAACCGTAAGTGAGCGTACGGTACGAAGAAGGTTCGAAGAAGCTGGTTTGGGTTCATTTGTGCCCGCCAAGGCTCCAAAGCTCGAGGTAAATCATCGTAGAAACAGGTTAACTTTTGCTCAGGAACATCGACTTTGGAACGCGGACCAATGGAGTAAGGTATTGTTTAGTGATGAGTGCAGAATTCTCTTAAATCAAATTGACGGCAGGCAAAGAATATACAGACGCAAAGGAGAACGATACATTCAGACAAATTTTGAAACTACAGTTGCATACGGTGGTGGATCAATAATGGTTTGGGCGGGCATTTGTTTGGGAGCTCGCACAGACTTGGTAGTGATTGACAGAGGGAGTCTGACTGCAGACCGCTATATCAGAGAATAAAAATTCTCTGATATAGCGGTCTAGGTCTAGCGGCGGAAGAAAATGTCGTACCGTTTGCTCCATATATCGGTGACGATTTTGTTTTTATGCAGGATAATGCTCGGCCGCATACCGCTCGGGTAACTCAAGCTTATCTTAATGATATGAATATCACTGTTATGGAGTGGCCGGCGAGATCACCGGATATGAACCCAATAGAGCACGTTTGGGACTTGCTGAAAAGAAAAGTTAAGTCCAGAATTCCAGCTCCTGCCAACGTGGGTGAACTGCGAATCGCCGTAGTTGAGGAATGGCGGAGACTATCCCAGGAGACCCTCGATAACATCATTCTCAGTATGCCTAGACGGGTAGAAACTTTAATAAGAGCACGTGGAGGAAATACGCGATATTAATCACCATTTTTGTAATTTAATTAATTGTTATTTTAATATTAATTTTCACTTTTCCCGGTTACATGAAAAGTTAAAAAATGTACCATTTTTCACAAATAGCCTTTACTCGCAAAATCTGTTTCTCATTTTAAGTAAAACAAATGAAACTTTAAATAACAAAATAAGCGTAGTAAGTAGATTTTAAAATAAAACCATATTTTTTTAATTATGGACCTTTTTTTTGTGTTCCGCTAAATATGCCGGTGTGTTTATTTGAATTCAAATTTCAAACGTAGGCGTAATACTTAAGTGTAACCTTAATTAATAGTTAATTGGTTTTTTTTGTAGATGTTTTAAGTGTAGGTTAAGTACACGCTTAAGTTGCTCATAAAAATGATAAGTTAAGGAGGTACCGGTCCGTACATGCATAAATCACTAACAAAAAGTAAATATAGATAGATATAAGAATATTTTAACATAAAGTTTTTCTTAAACAATAACCGTAAGTTCTTAGATAATATCAAGCAGGTGATGTCACGTGTAGTGGTCAATATTTGGCCGCGGTATATCCGGCTCGTCAAGTGCAAGTGTCAATACCGCTCGACACTATTTGCCAAGCGAACTGACGACAGTCAAGTTTCAAGGTGCTAATTAAATCTAGGGATACAATTAATCTTGCGAACAAAAAATAAGTTAGCGAATGCACTGAATTTGGTAGCGAATTAATATGTTGCCGACTAAATTACTAAACTGGCGAAAGCACTCAGGCGACAAAAAATACAAAAATCGGCAGATAAAAGGCGAAATTTAATCCAAACTGGCACCGAAATTTATAAGTTGGTGACTTAATTTCCGAGTAAGCGTCCATTAAACGATGTAAGCAGCTATAAAACCAGATTGGGTTGATAAATTAATGGCTGCAAAAAATTCAATTTACAGGCTACGGAAAATCGCATATTTGGATACTGTTGGAATTTGGTTTCCTTTGTTATGGGTGTCGTTTTCAAGGTTTTTGGGGGTGCTGAATAATATGAAAATTAAATATATTTTGAAATTCCAAAATGGCGTACATTTTTTTATTTTAATTTATATGGGTGTCCTTTCCAGGTTTCTCGGGGTGCTAATTACAAAATTGAGTTCCAATTTGAATTTCTAAAATGAAGCATTTTCATTCTTCGAAAAAATTACATGATTGCTGATTAAAAAGTTCTTGGGCATGCTGATTAGGATTAATGATTATTATCGCAGTATGATAACCTCTATGTAGCTATGTTAAAGCTATAGAATTTTATGGAAATTCAGGATTAAAAAAAAATCTTATCATAAAGAAAATATGTGGTTACGGGGGTTACTTGGGGCGAGGAAATTTTCATACTTTATTCAGTAGGATGCACCGTTTACGAGATAGAATTGATTATCGAAAAAAAAATACGGCAATGCTCTTGAAAGTACATTGAAACACAAGCGATGTATAAAGCTATAGAAATGTTGAAAAATTCAGGATTTTCAGATTTCTTTTTCTCCCATCATGAAGAAAATATCAAGTTTACAAAAAATAAATAATTATCGCCATTTTGAAATTTCAAAATTAATGAATTTTTGTAATCAGCACCTCCAAAAACCTGGTAAACGACATCCATGTCAATTTAACGAAAAATAAATAGGTATCCGCTATTTTGAAATTTCAAAATGGAAGATTTTTTGTAATCAACACCCCGCAAAGGCGAGAAAAACTAAAAATGGGAATTTTGTACGCTTCTTTACGTATTATGTATGTGCGCTCGTTTTGCTGCTTATTATATTTTTTAAATTACCTACATCAGGAAAAATATATTAGGTACTTACATATGAAATTGGCGTTTTGTCGCACTGGCGACTTTGATCTCAAATATATCTTCGTTGGATAGGAATTCTAATTTAAAATTTATACCGATATTGAGTAAATAGCGTTTGTGTTTCGAAAACCGTAATTAATTATGTGTATGGCGGCGATGTCGCTTGAAAATACAGTGCGTTTTTGGTTGCAACGTTTTCTTTCTGGAAATTTCGACCTGCAGAACTAGCCTCGTGGACGTGGCCGGAGACCAAAGTTGATAATGAAGAATTGAAGGCTATTATGTAAGCTGATCGCAAACCACGTCCGAGTTAGCTTCAGGCTGCGGTGTTAGTGATAAAACTGTTTTAATCCACTTGAAGCAAATTGGGAAGGTGAAAAAGCTTGAAAGGTGGGTACCTCATGAATTGAGTGCAGCAAACCGACAAACGCGCGTCGACTGCTGCGTTACATTACTCAATCGGCACAATAATGAAGGGATTTTAAGTCGAATGTGATAAAAAGTAGATCTTGTACGATAATCTGAAACGCTCATCGCAATGGCTGAACCCTGGCGAACCAGCCAAAGCCTGACCCAAGCGAAAATTGACTCAAGTTTTGAGCGTTACTTGTGAGCGTTAGGTGGACTAGTGCCGGTATCGTTCACTACAGCTTTCATAAATCTAGCCAGACGATTACGGCAGATGACTATTGCCAGCAACTGCAAATCATGATGGAAAAGTTAGCTGCTAAACAACCGAGGTTGGTCATTCACTCTAGGCCACTGCTGCTTCAGGACAACGCTAAACCACACACTGCACAACAGACGGCTACCAAATTAGAGGATTGGAATGTCTAAGACATCCACCGTACTCCCCGTACCTTGCTCCAACAGATTACCATTTTTTTCGAAATTTGGATAACTTCTTGTTAGGGAAAAAATTCAACTCCGATGGGGCAGTCCAAAGCGCCTTCAAAGATTTTATTGATTCCTGTCCGAATGGTTTTTTTAGAAAATGAATCAATGAACTACCTATGATATGGCAAAAGTGCACAGATAGCAATGGTATATACTTTGATGAAAGAAATATATTATGTTAAAAAAAAATCGACTTTATGTTCCTCCTTTACGTTTTGTAAAGGATCTATTAAGAAGCTAATTTCGTATTTAATGACCTAATATGAGCCTACTTTAAATTAAATGTGTACTGTCAAATAGTTGTCAAGGTTATTTTTTCACCAAAATAATATCTGTCTGCCAGTTTGGAATATTCAGTGAACAAAACTGGTATCAATAACTCTCCAGATTTGGAATTTTTTGTTCCTTACATTGATTTTTCAACTTCGTAATTTAGTATTTCATATTTGGTTTTCTCACATCCAAAATTTGATCGTTTTGTCGCAAGTGTAAATACATGCCTTAAATCTATAAGACTAAGGCCTCGTACCCACAAGAGTTTTTTTGTGGTCGCGACAGAAAAAACAGCACTGTATATAGAAGTCTGCGCTAATACAGAAAAGCTGAAAAGCGTGTAGAGTTGTCAAATCTGACATTTGACACTTGATACGTCGATTTTCAACTCTATTGTAGTAGCGCGACCACTAAAAAAACGTTCGTGGGAACTAATACTGGAACGGTAGTTAAATTAAGTGACGCTCAAGTCACATGCTGTCCTTGCCATTTCGGCTAGCAGAGACAACGCTGTCGTTGTTAATAGGAGGACTCTAAATTTTGATAGCGTTTCAGTATTCGGCCATATAAAAAATAAGAAAATGTTCATTAAGACTGAGGCCCCATTAATGCGTTGCGTCGCGTCGTCGCAACTCGTAACGGACGAACGTATGCCACACCTAGTATGTTGCGTCGGCGCACGACATAGACACGACACGACAGGATGATAGCGCAGAGTATCATCCAGCTCCACCTCTTTCTCTCGTCCTTCGTTCCATTGAAATGTCGCGATCGACCAAACGACGCATGTCATTAAAAATCTACAAAAAACGACGCAGCGGCGACGCTGCGACAACGCACGCGCAACGCACTAATCATGAAACGCCCCGCTCTTATACCACGTGAATATAATTTGGACTTCGTATTAGAAAGACCTCCCAAATGCAAAAGAAAAAGAATAATAAAATCATTCACGCCATGTCAACCTTAACCCCTTAGTAGATCTCCCAAATGTAAAAAAAAACATTCGCATCACGTTAATTTAGCCCCGCGGGTTACTGAAGTACCTGTGTTACGATTACAAGACAACGGAAATATAAATCCTTACTATCCACACTAATCCTTACTTCCTTACTAATATTATAAACGCGAAAGTTTCTATGGATGTTTGGATGTGTGGATGTTTATTACTCTTTCAGGTAATAACTATTGAACGGTTTTTAGTGAAATTTGGTATGATAGTAGTTTAGACTCTTTATTATCACATAGGAAATTTTTTATTGAAGCAAAATGTACGGTTCCCGCATACGAAATTATTATCACCATATCAAGGTATGATAAATATTTTTAATGTACTGAACAACCTTGACGTAGGAAGTAGGAACACAGAAACATGCATATTCCTTGGCAGGATTCGATCCCGCGATTTACTTAAGACTTTACAAGCTAGTAGGTATTCCAATTAGCACTATGTATATTTTTTGTTTTAATGATGTCACTATTTTAAAGTATTTTTCCTTAACTACGATCGTATTCATTATTACACTCATTCAACACTAAACACACTATCAGAGTGTTTACTGACATTTAGATACATACCACAAGGATAACAATATGTATTACGAGCTATTATCCGCTGCTCCGTTCGCGTAAATACAGTAGGTATCCCATGGGTACACTATACTTTTTCGGGATAAAAAGTAGCCTTTGTTTCAATCCAGAGCCTAAACTATCACCAAACCTAATTTCAACGAAATCCGTTCAGTGGTTTTTGCGTGAAAGAGTAACGAACATCCATCCATCCATCCACACATCCATACATCTTCACAAACTTTCACATTTATAATATTAGTAGGATTTGAAATCATTAATAAACAAGGACATATTCAAATCTTAGAATTCCTACGCGTTGAAAAGGTCTTTTTAACCGACTTCCAAAAAAGGTGGCGGTTATACGTTCGGCTGTATGTTTTTTTTTTTGTATGTTCAACGATAACTACGTCGTCTGTTGACCGATTTTCAAAATTCTTTTTTTAATGTAAAGGGAAATCTTTCCTTTCTTGGTCCAGTTTTCACAAAAGTGGTGACCTGATGATGGGATACATGAGGAATCGAGGGAACTCCTCGAAATGTATATGGACATATATAGTGATTTTGACTTTTTCAGAAGAAACCTAAGCACATGCTACCAAAAAGTAAGGTTCTGCACCAAGGTAGACCCTGAATCCAAAACTGCAAGCATATGCCATTATGTAACTTACAGGAATCATCATCATTATCATAAATACAATACCTAATGGAAGCTTGGCGCGTATTCAAATATACATTCGATCGTTTATATTAAACGTTCTTAAAATGTGTTAATAATAATTTAACAAATATCACTAAAAGGGAAAAATATTATTATTTTAAAACAAAAAAATTAAACTGACTTCCAAAGTAAAATGCACAAAACAGTATGAAATAAAACTAATTTTCTAAATAATTCCCCTTTTAAATTTTGCTGAAATGTTAACTATTTCTCTACTTAATCTTCAAAATTTTGAAGACGGTACCAGCCAACTTGAACGCGAGTTCTATTTTAAATATTGTTTTATCAGTATGTTGTTCGGGCTGGTGCCGACTAAAAACTTATGAAGATTGAGTACATACATTTTGTGCATTTTTACTTTGGAAGTCGGTTTAATTTTTTGTTTATTATGAAATTGATCAGAAAACGAGCAAACGGATCGCCTGATGGTAAGCTATTACCGCCGCGCAATCCATGGACACTCGCAACACCAGAGGAGGTGCACCTGTAACTGAGTCGCTGTTATAATTAATTATCAATTATTTAATTTACAAATGAATGAACGATGGCTAATTGGGTAGACTTGTGACGAGGTCGGATTTTGCGAATTTCGTCATATCTATTTCCTGATGAAAACGCAAAAATTTACGCAGTAGAAGGTAATGTT
This sequence comes from Phengaris alcon alcon, assembly GCA_037179445.1. Classification (NCBI taxonomy): domain Eukaryota; kingdom Metazoa; phylum Arthropoda; class Insecta; order Lepidoptera; family Lycaenidae; genus Phengaris; species Phengaris alcon. The sequence goes on along the minus strand of JAYRCH010000603.1, from coordinate 290,857 downwards.
AAACAATAAATAAGCTGTTCTATTGACATAAGCTTTACTTCCATTGATTATAATATTGATAACTATCAACATTATTATGTTAATATGAACATTAACAAAACACAGGTAAAATTCTAACGCCAAAATTCTCAAACGCTTTAAGTCTCTCAAGTCGTCCCTGTTTTCCTCTGAAGCAGAGGAAGAAGCAGACCGCCTGTGATTTAAGCAACACTTAGCTTAATCGAGCATTTGAGGATATGCCCATAGTATTAGTACCTAGGTAATGTCGACGAAGTTCCTACTCGAACATTTCCCTTTGCATAAGGACGTCTTAAAATATTTAAACACTAAAGAAGTGGCCGCACCGACTGCAGACGTGTTTGAGCTACGTATTCACACGTGAGTATGTGCGCGTGCGCTCGATTCAACGGCGCTGTTAGCGCTTTTTATCTTATGCCTGGTCGAGCGGCAACTTGCTCGATAGTACAGCCGCCATCAGTCCCGGCGTACCACTTTTAAAACTTATTGCTAAGTTATAAGGACGAAAGTGTCTGTCGGCGACCGCGACAGTACATTTGAATAAAATGGAAATTAAATTTCAGTGTCAAAGCGGAGGCTGTTCCGAATTAGCTTTTCTTCCGATTCTAATTTGAATACCTCAAGACGTAATAAGCAACCGGTTCCTACTGACGCTGGTCCCTACGAAGGTTGCGGGTTGCGGGCTCCCCACGGAAACGTAACCAGCCACCGACAACCACTACTTCGACTGCATTACAACGAGACTACACGCGCCAGCTGTCGTAATTTATTGTAATTTATACACTATCATTTGCGCAATCATAATGTTATGTTCTATTGATAACTATCAAACGACAAGCATCTTAATAGTTCCGATTATTGCACTAGGTTCCAACTATCAATGTAGCATAGTAATGAGACAACATCTCATGTTATACGAATCGACGAATACGAATCTTAGAAGTTGCAAGTTGCAATGATATAACCGCTCCGTGCAGTGCACGTGCTTGTGTTGGGTTCAGTGTAAAACAATGTACTCTGTGGTTGTGGGTACAACAAGCACGTGCTCTGCACGGTGCGCTTGGCCGATATGACCAGCATACATTGATTTTAATATGAAAGTTGAAACAGACAATTATTTTCAGACAAACAAACTTCATACAATACAATATGCAGCTCAAGTGGTTACTAATAAGTAACTCGAATAAGTGAGCATGTGGAATTATATACCTATCATATAAAAAGGACGAGAGAGAGAATAATTTATGTTTCCCAACATAAATGATATATCATTGGGATATAAGATATAAGATTGGGAAACCGTGTTTAACAAATATGACTATAGTCATATTTGTTAAACACGGTTTCCCAATCTTTTTTTCGTGGAGACCCCCTCGGATTACAAATAATACTTTTATGCCACCCTTGACATCTGTCTACGCCCCCCTAGGGAGGCGCGCCCCATTGGATGAGAACTCCTTATGTATTCACAATGATCATCTGTCAAAATGAAAATAATTATAAATTCCGACATACCGTGTGTCATTCAAAACTAATAAGCTATTTCACTTGTATTTTATTCTAGCGTGTGACATACTCGTATTAATTGTGAACCATCGGTACGGCGCCATTTTGAAGTTATTTTGGTAGATTTGTTATTCAAGTCTGTGACAAAGTGACGAAGCTGTTTTTTTCAATTTGATACAAAGGTGCGAACGTCTTATTGTTTGTTTGTATTTTTTATTTTGTCTTATGAACTCGACTGTAGCTCCTTGAATACGACGTCAACGAGCAAGACAGTGGGTATCTTGTCCAATTATGACGTAAGCTAATTACGTGGGCTTTCTCCGCTCAGGTGGATTATAATGTGTCAGTCGGTACTGCAGGCTACTGCTGATGGTGCAATCGATGCAGAATTTAGCACGCTACGTGCCTACTGTGCTACCAGTGGATCGTATGCTATTCAATTTGAATAATATCGACAGTTATCTGAACTACTTAAGATCTTGTTTACAAATCCTTCTACTATTATAAGTGTGAAAGTTTGTGAGGATGGATGGATGTTTGTTACTCTGGCACGCAAAAAGTACTGAAAGATTTGAGAAAGAAAAGGATTTTGATGAAATTTGGTATGGTAGTAGTTTAGACTCTGGACACTGGCTTTACATAGGCTACATACATAGGCTTTACATAGGCTTTTTATAGAAGCAAAAGGTACGGTTCTTGCGCGTTTCTTTTTGCGTGTACGAAGTCACGGGAAACGTCTAGCTTGACATAAATTAGCTGTTTGTCGGTCCACCAAACCCTACAAATGTGTCACAAATAGAGTAAGTACTTCTTTATGTAAAATTGGTGTACAAAATATTAAAAAAATATGATTTTAAGTAGAGCATAAACATTTTTGCAGAACTTCTTCACCCAAAATTTACAAAAAGAGGTCGTGAGGAACATTCTTCTGCTCTTACGTAGCTTACTTTGTTTAAAAATACCCAAAGAAAGCGTATACAATCACCTTAAACATTTGCTTAAATAATCCAACAATATTAAAAAAAATATTTGGAAAAAGCATAAATAGTCAAAATTTTAGTGTTTTGCTATTATGCCTGAATTTTACATGTAAATAAGGTTTATTACTTTAAAAGTTACTGCCTATTTTATCATTTATAAAAAGTCAGAAACGCACTTCCGACTACTCTGGGTGTGAATGGGCGATAGCATCGCTTTCCATTAGGTGATCCATACAATTAACAAAAACAATAAAAAAATTTAACCCGACCACTTAAAAAAGGGGTCTGAAAAGGCCGAAACAAAAAAGAAATTCTGAAAGAAATCGAGAAATGCATAGGTACGAAAATGGTCAAGTTAGAGCCGTGGTCGCACCCACTAATGGCATCTAAGCGTTAGTTCACACCTAGACGCTGAGATAAGTTTCTAGAATTATACCCCAAGATAGATACCATAGATGTTGACCATTTTTGTAACTATGCATTTCTGGATTTCTATCTGAATTATTTTCTTGTTTCGGCCTTTTTAGACCTTTTTTGACGTAGTCGGGTTATAGTTTTTTTAACTTATTTTTTTATTTCATATTTTTCCTTATCCCAATAGAACATATTTTTGGAATAATATTAGTAAGTACCTAATCCAGCGTTGCCAGATCTAGAGGAATTGCCTTAATCTAGGGGGTTTTAGAGGTCGTTGAGGTTTTTCTAGAAGTTTTAATATCACCAAATTAAAGGTTATTTACGAATTATTTTGTTCGTAAGGTAATTGATTTTATCAAGGATAATTATTCCAAGATGTGTTTTCTGAATAAAATAAAACAGCACTCTCATTTAAACTGACTTCCAAAGTAAAAATGCACAAAAAAGTATGAAATAAAACTTATTTTCTAAATAATTCCCCTTTTAAATTTGGCTGAAATTTTAACTATTTCCCTACGCAATCTTAATAATTTTAATGTCTGCACTAGCCCGAACAACATCCTGATAAAACAATATTTAAAATAGAACACACGTTCAATTATAAGGAGACAGGGGTTCTCTTAAGTACTGTTGGATCCAGGGTATACCTTGGTGCAAAATCTTACTTTTTAGTAGCATATGCTTAGGTTACTTCAGAAAAAGTTGAAATCACTATACGTGTCCATATAAATTTTGAGGAGTTCCCTCGATTCCTCATGGATCCCATCATCAGGTCACCACTTTTGTAAAAACGGGACCAACTTCGAATTATACCCTTTACTTTAAAAATAAAAATTTGAAAATCTGTCAACAGACGGCGGAGTTATCGTTGAACTTGCAAAAAAAAATGCAGCCGAACGTATAACCGCCTCTTTTTTTTTTGCTCCGAGTAATGATTGCTCAAATATAAAGTGTTTGGGTGCTATAATAAGATACTGGAATGGGCAAAAATCAAGAATAATTGACACCATGTACTGTTTAGTTTCATTAAAGGAATGTAACGCTCTTAGTATTACCACCTCATTAATAAAATCTCTAAATGACGATGGTCTTCCTCTGAAGCACCTTTGTGATATTGGTGTAGATGGAGCTGATACTCTATGGTAGGCGAACACAATTCAGTTTTTACTGTAAAGTAAGTAATTAGACAATAAGCTGATGAGCATCTTATTTTAAACAAATGTATTTGTCATTCTTTTCATTTAACAGCATCGCACGCAACTGAAACATTACCCAGGAATTTAGATTATCTCGTTAGAGAAACTTGCTCATGCTTTTCATATTCCCACAAGAGAAGATTTCAGTATGCTGAACTATATAAAACATTAAATGACGACAAGTACCCTCTAAAACTGTCCCATCTCAGAGCCACAAGGTGGTTGGCGAGACGTGATTGCATAGGTAAAATTTTCGATCAATTGTTGCATTGACTTTACACTTTGATTTAGCTCGCAATGCGGAAAGATGTAACACAGCAGATATGTTATCCAGTATAAAGATAAGAATAACCAATTATTTCTGACATTCGTTTTTTTATATACTGGATGAAGTATTTAAGCGAATGGAATTTTTCAAACGAAGAATCGCAATGCTTTATTGATGTTCGAAGATCTAGCAGATTTATATATTATTCTGCTTAAAAAAGTTGTCGTTCCTGATCGTATGAATATGGTAACGAGAGAAAATGCAATTGATTTCGAATTTGAAAAATATTTGATGCACACATCAGGTATGCACTTTGGATACAAGTTTCATTTATTATCAGCTTCCAACAATACTACAGCAAATGATGATATCAAAGAAAGATGTAAAACACATTTGGTTGCTCTGATAAGAGAGATAAAGGTAAGGTTACTAAATAATTTAAAATTGTTGGTCAACCTGAATTAAATCAGTCCTACAAGTGTTACAAGCGTAACAAATGAACCCGGTATTATCCCCTTTGCTACTAAATTTAGTCACTTCATTGATGAAAACATTGATGCGTGCATTTCCGAATACAAAATGTTATCCTCAGAACCGTCACTACAATAATTTGTTAATGAACACCCTAAATATATAGTAGGATTTTGGTTTAAAGTTCTTGCCATTGAAAACTAAGCCGGCTAACTAACAGAAAAGAAACAGCCCTGACAATGTTAGGAGGACGAAAAAAAAATTAAAAAAAAACTAAGCCGACAAACAGAAGTTCGAAAATATCGCTAAATTATCTTTGACGCTTTTGACTTGTCCCTTGTCTAATGCTTCAGTTGAAAGATTATTTTCAGAAATTAATGTTTTGAAAAGTACACTTCGAAATCGCTTGCTGGTACGAACGACTGAAGGAATTTAGTTTGTAAGAAACAGTTTGAAAAATATGCGTTCAGAAACATGTGTTTCATATAAAATATCTGTTGAAATGTTTTGACTATTTCAAACAGATAAAATTTATAAGGAAAAATCGATGGAAACATTAGACGAATTATTCTTCTAAGTGCAGAATTATAATAATTTGAACAAACAAGTTTTCTTTATTCAAATAAAGAAAACTTGTTTGTATTGTTAGTCTCAATAAAAACTTTAAAAATTAACTTAGATTTCATTGTTAATATTATGTAGCTCGTATGTAACTTAACTTTTTGTTTTTGATAAATCTGTTTCACACGAAACTTGACCGAATAAAAAGTCTAAGGTTTTTTATCCCCCTACATAGGGAAACTAGGGGTTTTTTTTAAACAATCTAGGGGGGAAGGTGAAAATAATCTGGCAACACTGACCTAATCAAAACACTTGTAATTAAAAATAATTTCTTCACGAGCGCGGTGCGAGCCAATTTTTTTTCTAGATTTAAAGAACGATAAAAATATTATTATATTAATTATGATAATCAAGAAATGCGATTGAGAGTATTCAACAGTCAACATTAATTCACTTATTCACCGTATAATAAATGTATACTGCGATTTAGAAGTATGTAAGACTTGCATATCGAACGAGTAAGTCATAAAAGTGCTAATTATAATTGACACTTTTCAGAAGAGCAATTCAAAGTTTATTTTTCGTATAACTTTGTCCTTAATGGTTAGGATCCTTATTAAAATTTGCATAAACAGTATTGTTAAGATAACAAAATAGTACATTGTATCGAAAATTCAAAATGTTGAATAGTTTTCGCGAAAATTGACTATCGATACCACGTTATTGAGCTTGCTCTCCTTTTAAGGTTATCGAGAGGTTATTCGTAACTGGTACTTCCAATTATTTACTAGGAACTGCATAAATAAAAATGTATCGGATTTGCCGATAATATTTTATTGTTACATTCGGTCATGTAGCTTGTACCTACGATTAATTTTAATGTAATAACAAGGAGGCAGTTACGGCCTTTTCGCACACTCAGGTGCACAACGTTAACTCGAGTAAGTTAACATACGTTGGTATTGGTCGGACAGACTCATTTATTTTAGAAAACGTGATACTAAAGATACCTATATATATATATAGCCATGGTATGAGGCCAGGAACGACCAAGTTTGGTCGTTCCTGGCCTCATACCTTCAAATATCTAAGCATCGAACATAAATTTTGCAACCTTATTTTTGAAAGTTGGTAAAAAACACTTACCGTAGAAGCTTCTCGATCAGCAGCCTCCCCAAGAATCCTGTGCCTCCAGTCACGAGTATGGTAGAACCGGCAAACACCTTCGCGATCTGAGAGTCCCCCAGAGAGACCTGAACCTCCTTGGCCTCCTTCACCGGATCCTCCATTTTCGTATACCCAGACTGCACGTCCACCGCCATTTCTGAGATCACAAGAAATTACAATTAACTATAAGAGAATGAAAATTATAGTTTCTTCGAACTTAACAAACACATACAAACTACAGTCGCACACGATTAATCATCAGGGGAGACTGGGGACATCCCTCCTTTTATTTTTTAGCACTATTTTCCTTCTCAAAAGTCCTACTTTAAATAAGATGACACCTGAATACGTGAAATTTATCTGGCTAATTTACATACTAAAACTAACGACAGGGAATCCCAAGTGTTCCCATATATGTAAGGGTTACTGGATCCCCTATACATATAATTACTAGGGAATTTAATTTTTTTTTAAGTTGATATAACCTTCATTTCAAAGATATTAGACCACTAAAAAATTAAATTACTATGTGTTGTATTCGCATGCGGTGTTTTAGCATTAATTTCACCTTAATATTTTTGACGTAAATTTTTTTGGTGTGGTACTCTTTCTTGTGTGTACCTTTTCTTGTTTTTATACCTTAGGGCTATGGAAATGTTCAATAATTATAGAATAATTAAAAATATTTTAAGGGGCACATGGATCCCTGAGGGATCAAATCTCTCCTTATTATCTGTACCATGTGTTTCACTACCCGGGTTTAATAAGGCATAAAACTACTCTGTTTTACGCTAAAATATACAAATCAATTATAAAAGTCGATTAAGATTAACACTTTAATTTAATAAAATCGTATTCGTTTTTGTCGTCCTTTCAAATACTTAACACTTTCATTAAGACATACATGTAAATTTTCGTTTAGGAGCTACGACACAGACTGACACACCCGTCCTTTCGCCCCGAGGGGCTGATGAATAATTCACTTGCTATGGGAACAAGTGCTCTTTGTGTTGAAAGGTTCAGGCGATGAGGATTGATGTTATGAAACCTTTTAGGCCAATTTCGACATGCCACACCATATGCTCGAAAACTGATGAAATTTCTTCGTTAATATAATAATAAGCCGCCTACTTAAAAAAAAAAGTACTTTTTAGCGTAGAGCCCGCTGGTGTATTGCCACAACTACAATCAAACTTGTACATAGCCACCTACCACCCAGTAGGTACTACGTTAGTAATATTTTTGGCGTATGATCTACTGCTTATGAAAAGAAGTTTTGGCATAAAAAATATATATATATATATACATTTATAAATAAAATTACATTGCGCTCTCTACAGCGCTGAGGTCAGTAACCTCACAGATACAGCTGATTTAAAGGTGAAGCAAAGGCTGCCTAAATGCTACCTATGCCGGAGCCCTTTTAATACCCGGTATAATAATCACTTTAGTACCTAAAAAAATATGTGCTTGTTTGCCATGCAGCCAGTATGTATACGTATAATTTTTTTTAATAATTATGTTTACGCATAGGTAGAGCTATATCAGTATCAAAATTGAAGATAATAAAAAAGTTTTTAAAAACCGACTAAATGAGACTCGGGCACGAAGGGTTCCGTACAACAAAAAAACAGGTTTGTTGTATAAGGTATTACTTCAATATTTATTTTATTCTTTTTTTAGTATCTGTTGTTATAGCGGCAACATATATACCTACATCATCTGAGACAATTTCAAATGTCTAGCTGTCACGGTTCATAAGATACAGCCTGGTGACAGACAGACGGACGGACATACAGCGAAGTCTCAGTAATAGAGTCCCGTTTTTTACCCTTTGGGTACGGAACCCTAAAAAACATACAGTGCGAATTGCGTGTAAGATTTATAATCATAATATGTAGTAAATTTTATAAATTACGTTTTTACATTAGCACGCTATAACAATCGTTATTAGCTTTTTCGTCGTGTATTTTTTTTTTGCAAAAAGTTCTCTTAATTGTTTACACTTTACATATTTAGCAAAGCTTAGATTTATTTTACAATGTAAAGTTTAAATGCCGTATTGTAATTGTATGTAAATAATAATAATAATGATAATTGATAACATATAACACTTAATTATGCATAACTATTTACATACCTACTTAAGTAGAACAACTGGTTTTAAAAAAGTTTATTACATAGGTATTAAATTATGGGTAATACCTAATTATCATTACCTAATAAATTTAAGATATTGTTTCCGCCGACATCCACCGTACGGGTAGGTCAGTCTGTCCACTAATTGAATATCAACTGATTATCATTATCGATCTTTATTTCTCTCGAATTTTTTGGGTTCCGTTCCCAAAGGGTAAAAATGGGACCCTATTACTGAGACGCCGCTGTCCGTCCGTACTCCGTATGTCTGTCACCAGGCCGATAGCTAGACAGCAGACATTTTCATAGATGATGTGTGTTGCCGCTACGTTCTGTACGACTCAGTTTTTAGCTTTAATCTTAACAAAAAAAGGTCTGCGTAAAATTATAAAATTCAAGAAAATTTTGCGACTCACCCTACCTGGAATATTAAGGAACATATACAGGATATGTGAACTGTTTACGCTTGATCACCGGGTGGGGGGAGGGGGCTTAGGTTTTTGTCACGTAGTCAACATCTTCTAGGAAGTTCTTGCGCGACGGCCATATTTAGTACTACGTGAAAACAAGAACAAAGAAGTACCTGTGAAATAAAACTTATTTTCTAAATAATTCCCCTTTTATATTCGGCTAATATTTTAACTATTTCTCTACTCAATCTTCATAATTTTGAAGTCGGTACCAGCCCGAACAACATCCTGATGAACTCAAGTTCTATTTTGAACATTTGAACTCGCGTTCAAATTTGCTGGTACCGACTTCAAAATTATGAAGATTCAGCAGAGAAATAGTTAAAAATTTTGTCGAATTTAAAAGGGGATTTGTTTAGAAAATAAGTTTTATTTCATACTTTCTTGTGCATTTTTACTTTGGAAGTTGGTTTTAATTTTTTGTTTAAAACTAATAATTTTTCCCTTTTTAGTTAAATTAATTATCTATTATTATTATAATATTATGAACACATTTTAAGAAAGTTATAATTTTTTTTAGAATAAAGCCTCCGCTATTCTCACTCTCTCGGCAAAACAAACTCAAGCGATATTTAATGCCAGTTTTCTGAGAGGCCGTGGTATTTCTCCAAATAAGCATTACCCATCTGCGGACCTACTAAACAATCACCAGTGTTGATAATGATTAGATACTATATTATTAAATAATAATTATTATTATCTATTGTAATAGTCGGCGGAAAAAATGTAGCAGTAAGCATTAAATATACTACAGTGATGATGATGATCACGAATATAATGTTGGCAATAGCAAAATTTCAAAGACATTGATATCGGTGCACAAAACTGATGAGTAGTGAGTACCTATGTCATCATAATAATATTATGTTGGTGTTTCGTGTGATTGGTGGTGATGATGATGATGATTACTTTAAGTGGTATGATAGCATATGCTTTCAGATCTTTAAACAACGCCGGAATCCCCAAACATGTATCTAGTTCATATCAATAATAGGTTTCAATGGACGCTTCCACACCACGTCAATCTGGTCCTGTACTAAGTATCCGAAGAACTTGTATATATATTGTATATATAGGTATCAGACAACGGAAATATATTTAATACTTTTTATACTCTACACATGTTTAAGATTTTTATTATACCATAAATATATTTAATACACACCCAAGACCCAGGACTTTGTTCCTTCAGTGGGATTCCAACCCGCGACCTCTGGCTTAAGCGTCGACGCGCTAACCACTGAGGTCGTCCAATCGTAATGCATTCAAATGTATTACGATTATGGAATGCTGCATGTGACAAATAGGTAACTAGGTATGCACGTTTATTATCACTACATAATAAATAATAAAACAACTTCTACCGGGTACAAACGTTAAAGAAAAAGTACATTTACACCTGAAGTCATTTTTACTAGCTTCAAGGTTGAGTATACAGAAAAAATTATAAAACTGGAATCGAATTCCACTTTTTAAAATCACAAACAATTGGTGCATACAGCGTGATTTACAATGGTGGCGAAAATCGCGCGGCTCTAGTCACCCGTGTATGGGACTGTAATGTAAATTACCGGAATCTGTCCAGCCGCAGAAAATTCAGAGCATTGAAAATAGAACTCTGGACTAATACGTAATATAGTTCCAGCCTAAATCCCGCATTATGCATACAAGACATGCGCTCGCCCGTCGCGACGTCGCGAGAAACCTTTCGATTTTGATAAATACCGATTTTTAATTAAAAAAATTAAACTGATTTCCAAAGTAAAAATGCACAAAAAAGGATGAAATAAAACTTATTTTCTAAATCATTCCCCTTTTAAATTTTTCTAAAATTTTTACTATTTCTCTGCTCAATCTTCATAATTTTGAGGTACCAGCTCGAACATCCTGATAAAACAATATTTAAAATAGAACACACGTTCAAGTTGGCTGGGTACCGACTTCAAACTTTTGAATATTGAGCAGAGAAATAGTTAAAAAAAAAATATGATCCTCTCCCTCCTACAATTCCTCGCCCTATCAACCTTAAACCTGTTCTGTGTTTTGTAAATACTCCTTTTACTGAAACTTTATGTACATACCTATTAACAAAAGAAAACTGTGGTACTGACCCGAAATGTTTGTGTTTGTTCTAGGTTTTAGATTATTCAACAGACTTCCTCCTGTACACCGTGCGCTTGTTTATTCATAAAACCCACTCATAAGGCAGACTTTTTGTCAACACAACACATTGGCGAATCACTAAAGAGCCACATTAAAGAATAAGAAGAAGAAGAAGAACTTTTTTCAAATGGCAATGATCCGCATTCCGTTTTACGTAGTTGTTAAAAAATATGGATATTAATATGCTAGACAATAATAAATATTAATATCTACGTGAAAATTAATGAAAATCAGTTTTTTTTTTTCAATATAAAAATACAGACTAAACTTTTTTTGGTATTTATATTATTAAATATTAGATTTTTAAAAAGAAATATGGAAGGAATGTATAATTAATAAATCCGTTCTTTGTAAAAGTGTAAACGAAACGTTATTTTATTCGTTCTTTGTCGTGTAGATGACGCTCAAAAGTTGAGTAAGTGATCTCAATAACGTTATCAACTGAGACGGTCTTGAGATCATACTATGAATTAAAGACCGTCTAAAGAAGCTAATCGTTACTTGAGACTGTCTCAGCCAAGAAAGGTCTTGAGAACGAGTTTGAGAACGGTTTATTAATACGGGCCTAAGAAACAATTTGCATTTATTAAAAGGTTTAAATAGCGGTTAAATGATAACTTACATTTACATATTATTTTATTTATTCGTTTTATTTTTATTATCTAATTTCCTGCTTCATAGCTGTTTATGAGTTTTTGAACACTACAATATTATAAATAGAAACTACTTACAATAATTTAAGGCACCTCAAAAATATGGATACCCGCAACACCGGAGGGGTCGCAAGTGTGCGTTGCCGACATTTCAAAGATAATTATCGCTCTTACGCTCTTTTTTGGAGGTTTGAAGGTCGTGATTATCCCGAAATACCGCTGGCGACAGATCATTCCAGAGTTTTATTGTGTGCGGCAGAAAGCTCACGTAAAAAGCAGGTAAAGCGCACGGTGAAGGACTGATTATTAGAATTTTTGTCTGTTTGTTTATGCGCGTTAATCTTTGAAACTACTCAAAGGATTTTGATAAAATTTGGTATAGTAGGCAGTAGGGCTCTGCTTTATACTTATGCCACTAAATTTAAACTTTAAATTAAATAAAAATTAAATTTCAACAAATTTTTAGGTATGCCCAGTGCGTAGGTACCTAGGTACTTAGGTAGGTACTTAATATTGTTGCCTAATGTTGGGTAAAATATTTCATTAGAATACACCCCGTAAACCTGGTATCTACATTGTGCATTCTGCACAATTCAGTGAATGTACATTGTACGTTAGAGATATTACGAATAAATAGAGGCACGTTCTCTAGAACGAAACATAATCAAATGTAGACCTACCTGATTGCCAGCACGTACCGCTCATAGAAAATTTATGACGGAGTAATGTTGGGGACATGACCTTTTCGTAAAATAGCGCAGTTTTTTTTTGTAACAGGTGTGTTGACCCATTTCACTGACTATATCTCGATTCAGATCCATTTTAATCTAAACGAGAGCAAAGACACATAGCGCCCTACAATGCTACCAAATTTGATATTTTTGTTTGCGTATAGATTAAATTGGAGCTGAACAGACTACAGAGTATAGGAAGCAGTAAGAATTGGACCTGAACAGACTTTTTTCCTAACGCGCTCGTATTTTAGGAGTATTTATTATCGTTTATATTTTTATACCTACCCACAATAAATCACGTTGCTAATGTCTTTCGGGAATCGTCGTTTTTCGTACATCGTCTGCCACTTCCATAGAAAAACGATGATTTCCGAGGGACATTAACAAGCTGGTCGTATGGTAGATTCGATGAAATCATTTACCCAATAGACTGAATATAAACTCTTTACATTGTTTATAATATACAATATAATACACAGTTAAATGCGAGATAAATATTTTGTCGATCTTTCAATTCGTGAAGACGCGTATACTATATACTGTACACAGCACAATTTACAAATAACACACGTTCGTTAGTCGAAACATCACATCTACTTAATAAATAATGCATGCTTATTACCTACATACAACTAAGTGATTTTATTAGTAAAGGTTTTGATGTAATATTTGTTTTTAAACTCACTACAATTTCTAAAATTTTACATCACAAATCTTATTGCGGAATTTTATATAAACTATAATAAGCAGGCAATATTATTAATAAGTAGGCACCTACACTTTCAGTATTTTTACATGGTCTTGAATGTCGAAAATCTAAATATTTCTAAACCACTCGTTAATTTCTAAAGTGAACATTTTATCTACTGGCAGTAAAGATGTAAATAAAAAAAATATTAATGTACTGTTAATAATTTAAGCTTCGAAATTAAATAATAATTTCTTAATAAATAAACAAATTTTGTTCTTAAAAATATTTATGGACTGAGGTGCACTGAATCTATGAATCTATGGTGCTCTTGTTTCTATGATTTGCGTCAAGATTTTTTTTAAATAAATTGCTCTGATTTAGGATTTACCTATATTAATTTTCATTCATCGATAATACACTTATTTTTTAATGATTTAATTTAAAAAATTATTTTTGTCAATTCAATAAAATATGCTCAAGCGCAACTCACCGTAAGAACAACAGGCACTATTGTAAGAGAACCGCGCGTGCGCACTGAGCCGACGGCGAACTGGTACTCACTGCCTCCTCCGACCTCACAGTAGAGCCTCCACTATATTCCGTTCAGAGCTATTTTACCTCGGAGTTTCTATGAGTGATCCTTTTGTCGTTGGCGTAAATGTCCTGTCAGAGGTAAAATAACTCTGAACGGAGTACGGACTGTTGACATGACCATCAACTATACTATTCATGTCTTCGTGAGTACGGGCGGTGAAGAGTGGCTACAGCTTGTAGGGTAGTCACAGTAAGCTGCGACCTCACAGTAGATCCTCCACAGCCCGCAGTATGATATAACCACCGTTCCACCATTTGCGAATACGGGCCTTATGATGTAGAGCAATGGTTGCTGGACTGCATTCTTCGTTTGACATTAACGGCTGATAATCGAACAAGGCTTATATTTGTTCAGTTCCACGTGTCTTTGTCGTTTAAAAGGAGAACGACGCGATTTGGAAAATATATGTCTACACAACACTCATGACGCCAGAGATCGTGTTGTCGTCGGGTATATTTTTGAATCCAGAAAGCGAAAATCTTCCCGTTAAAGCCTACGTTGCGTGTTGACACCGGGTGTAATTTCAGATCCTGAATCGGAAATTATATTACATAGTAGTAGTATTTAGAAGTATAGTATGATACGCCTACGCAGTTAATGAGAAACATACCCGACTACAACGATGCAATTGCTGGATACTCTTTTAACACGTTCCAATTTCAATCATCTATATCTGCTCCCATGATTTCAATAGGCTATTCTACATCTTTGTCAAATATATTTTTAAATGTTCGTATCGATTCGATGGTAAACTAGTATTTTTATTTCCTGGAAATATTTTTTCTCTTTATGCAAAGAAAAAATAATTTAAATTTATACGACAAATGTGTGCTCCAAAGCGACAGCCAGACAGACAGAAAAAAATCGGTTGTCTGTCAAGTCGGTTTACTGACGATAGTTGAACGTGACAACGTCATAAGAAATGGAACAGAGCGAGGTAACGCCGGTAACGCCGCATGAGTCATGTTTTTTCGTGCGTGCAGCCGGCTCCAACGAATTATAAGACGTTGTCACGTCAAAAAAATGTAGTGCATGAACTTTAGATTTAACTTTCGCTGTTGTTTATTTCGATTTGATTATGTTTTTATGGCGTCACTTACAAGAAAAATATGGCGGCTGGCGTTTTCGATCACGTGACATACAGATAGTAAAACTACAGTTTTGTTTTCGAAATTATAAATAAATCGCATATTTATGTTACAAAATAGGGTTGTATTTGTATTACTTATGATAGAAACTATTTATATAAATAACAATGTATATTATATGATAGATGCAACTAGCTTTTTGTTTTTTCTTTTATATGACACTGCGACAGCTGTTGTTCTGCTAGCTATGCTGCCAGCTATGTTGTGTGTTGTGTGTGTGTAGAGCAAAATATGTATTTAAAGCTACGTTCCTTCTGCTGCAGTTTGCAACTAACTATTTTGGGTAGAATATTTCTTCTTTAAAATTATTTTCTTAAATTATTATGGAAAAGCGCCCACAAATATTTTTATTATAATGTCTTTTTCGGTTTCTGCGCATGATGACCTGGGGCAACCTGGGGGTCAGCAACAGAAGCAGGCAATGTTAAATTGTAAAAAGTTACTTATTGCGACACAATAACGGTTTCTGCGCATATTTAATTTTTGCCAAGGACTCGGTCCGATTATAATACATTGGCAGTAGACAATTCGAGACGCCCTTCGCTGGATGCGATCCAGAGGGAGAAGCTGGTACTTTGGCGCCCCTGCCCAGAGATGAGAACCAGGTGAGGTCGAACCTCACCTGACAGACACCAGACCAAACAGCCAGACAGACAGAAAAAAATCGGTTGTCTGTCAAGTCGGTTTACTGACGATAGTTGAACGTGACAACGTCATAAGAAATGGAACAGAGCGAGGTAACGCCGGTAACGCCGCATGAGTCATGTTTTTTCGTGCGTGCAGCCGGCTCCAACGAATTATAAGACGTTGTCACGTCAAAAAATGTAGTGCATGAACTTTAGATTTAACTTTCGCTGTTGTTTATTTGTCAAATATATTTTTAAATGTTCGTATCGATTCGATGGTCAACTAGTATTTTTATTTCCTGGAAATATATTTTCTCTTTATGCAAAGAAAACATGATTTAAATTTATACGATAAATGTGTGCTCCAAAACGACAGCCAGACAGAAAAAAAAATGTTGCGCATGAACTTTAGATTTAACTTTCGCTGTTGTTTATTTCGATTTGATTATGTTTTTATGGCGTCACTTACAAGAAAAATATGGCGGCTGGCGTTTTCGATCACGTGACATACAGATAGTAAAACTACAGTTTTGTTTTCGAAATTATAAATAAATCGCATATTTATGTTACAAAATAGGGTTGTATTTGTATTACTTATGATAGAAACTATTTATATAAATAACAATGTATATTATATGATAGATGCAACTAGCTTTTTGTTTTTTCTTTTATATGACACTGCGACAGCTGTTGTTCTGCTAGCTATGCTGCCAGCTATGTTGTGTGTTGTGTGAGTGTAGAGCAAAATATGTATTTAAAGCTACGTTCCTTCTGCTGCAGTTTGCAACTAACTATTTTGGGTAGAATATTTCTTCTTTAAAATTATTTTCTTAAATTATTATGGAAAAGCGCCCACAAATATTTTTATTATAATGTCTTTTTCGGTTTCTGCGCATGATGACCTGGGGCAACCTGGGGGTCAGCAACAGAAGCAGGCAATGTTAAATTGTAAAAAGTTACTTATTGCGACACAATAACGGTTTCTGCGCATATTTAATTTTTGCCAAGGACTCGGTCCGATTATAATACATTGGCAGTAGACAATTCGAGACGCCCTTCGCTGGATGCGATCCAGAGGGAGAAGCTGGTACTTTGGCGCCCCTGCCCAGAGATGAGAACCAGGTGAGGTCGAACCTGCGTCTTATTTCCGAAATCGTTTCGTATAACTTATAGCACCGCTGTTTTCGTTGGGAGTTAAAAAGAGAGGGGCGGGACCGACACTGTATATGGTTATTTAGTGCATGCTTATTTTACTAGGTTGTAGGAATTTTGTGTAATTGGGTACCTACTTGCTTACAAGTAAAAAGTTTCAAAACATTCAGAAATAATGATGTATTATAACATGATAAAAGTAAAAAGAATTGAGATTCTGAAGTTTTGTAATTAGATAAATTTCAGTCACAAAATTTTGAAATATTTTTTACAACATTAGTGTAGAATACCTACATAATTAGTTTACTTATATTACATCAAATACAAAAAAGATTTATTACGGTGAGTATAAACATAAGCGCGCAAACTTCGGAGATATCAGAAATTTGTACACAATCCTTTAGAAATTATTGTCGCGTATACTGAACCGTGCTCGTGAGTGCACTCGGCAGTTGGTAGGCCTCCGGCGCAACGACGTACTCTCAAAAGGACAGATATTGTTTTTTTTTCCATGATTTTTTGCATTGTTTTTGCATGATCTTTCGTGCAAAAATTATTGAATAGTTTTTAATAAAATTTGGTATGGTAGTAGTTTAAGCTCTGGATTAACAAACACATAGGCTACTTTTTATCCCGAATAAACCATGTTTCCGCGGTAGGAGCCGCGGGCTCATAATTAGTAGCATAATATAACCAGTCCCGGATAAAGTTTATTATGACTTACGCCCCGTAGCTCAATTGCCCTTTAATGATTTTTTACTGCCGACAATAAAGAGGAGTGTTATAAGTTTGACGTGTCGTGACTTCCCTTTCAGAATACATCATGAAGACCTCCAGCCGGCACTAATATAATATATTTATTTTTTTCTTTCGTAATGGTCTATCTATGCTAACGGTCGGGTTAAGACCACTGTAGCTACGTCGGACTATAACTAGCCTGGTGGCTAGTTGATTAGATAAGAGACGATAGGAGGGTTTGACCCTCCCTAACATCACCCGGGTGATGTTCAGACCGGATATTGGGGACAGCTACGGATCTACGACCATCCCACGGGTTCCCCTGACTGCCCAACATACAAGGCAAAAATGGAGCAATTAATTTTAACAACTCGCTATGGATAAGTTAGTTATAGGACAGTTGAACCTACATAACAATAAGCACGCGACGATTGAATTAGAAAAATTGGTGTCGGATTATAATTTAGACTTAGTTCTCATACAAGAGCAATATCAATCCGCGTCGCTAAGGTCGAAAGTCGTACAAGTTAACAACCTAGCGCGCGCCGGCATTTACACACCTCAGTCTAAATTTTCAATTACGGCCCTCACAAATCTGTCAACGTCTCACTGTGCGGTAGCGGAGGTTTCGTGTCTTCACTTTAGATTGTACGTAGTTAGTTGTTATTTTCAATACTCCGATCCTGTAGGTCCTCACTTACACCAACTACGTCATGTCCTACAATGTCTTGCGGGGAATAAAATTGTTATTGGTGCCGACGTAAATGCTTCTTCGCCCTTATGGCATGGGGAACTTAGATACACTGACCACGACCGTCGTAGCTCAGTGGAAGACTTCATAGCAGAGTTCAACCTGCAAATTCATAACACTCCCAATGCACCACCTACATTTAGCAGCCCCTCTGGTGAATCTTCCATCGACGTCACGCTTTGCAGCGCGTACGTCCATAATAACAATATAATAAATTGGCGCGTCATTCCTGATGCGTCGTGCAGCGACCATCGTTGGGTTAAATTAAAATTAAAGAGGTATTTCCCGTGACAATATATATTAAGAAAAAATAAGGGTCGTGGGTAGAAGGCCGAAGGATCTGGTTTAGCTTCTTGGTGTCTGTGGGTATCGAAGGGGCTTTAAACCACGTCGGAACTTAGCTGAGTCCAGGAGCACGTGGTGAGGGCGAACTGGGGCTGCAACTTCTGGTAGCGTCTCTCTGTCACCGCTACGTCCGAACGTCGTTGATAGATCGTCCAAGGGGGCGGTTCAGCCTGATTCCAAATCCAGTAGTCCAGTCCGGAATATCTAGCGGCCTCAGAAATCCGATTGTGGGAAAATAGCCAATAGTCCTTGTATAAGGGTGCCTTTAACCCAGTATATAGATCCCTGGAAAATTCATGATAAACGTGTGGGTAGGAGTCACACAGCGTGATCTTAACCCCAAACGATCAAAAACACGGGCTGTGTGACCATCACAAAAATGAAGGGTAGGCAAAAAATAAAATGATAAGATGATATTAAGGACAATTAATATGATACAAACATCCTAATATTTTGACAATGCTAGATCGGAAAGATGAAACTACAAATTGAGCACGTGGCCAATCAAATTTTTCTTTAAACAACTAATTTTACAATGGGATAATTTTACATGAAAGAATAATGTGTTTTAATTACAAGCGTGATTTTCCAAATATTCGCAACACAGATATAAAAAGAAAACTCACCGTGAACGCGGGATTAAAATATAAGATACACTTGTATCTAGAAAAACTTGAACAATAAAATTAGGCAGAAGTATAAAAAAGGCCCTGTCATCTCGCGACAGCCCTTATATACTCCTACTGTCATTATGTTTTTTTTCTTTAACTGACAACTAGCGGTAATGCGTAATCCAAATGCCACAATAAAGAAATATTACAGATGAAGCTCCAGTTAGAAACGTTTGCCAATAGATGACGTTGTCTAGCATAAATTAGCTATTATTATTATCAACAACATCTAATAGATGACGCTATAAGCGTCGTTATCAGCTATAATAATACGTTAAAAATGTAGCTATGCTACATCGTTTAATTGTCTTTGAGTTTATTCGCGCACCCTCGAGTTGTCCCGTGATTGAGTCGAAAGATTATAAATATAATGTTAAAAATGGTAATTGGAATTTATTCCGGTCCCTTATGTTCGCTCATTCCAGAGATTTCACTCGTCCAGACTTGAACTCAAATGATAGTGCGGAAATAATGACCAACACCTTTGTCTATTGTGCCGACATCGCCCTGGGCCGAAGGCCACTTAAAACAGAAAATAAGTGTAAATGGTGGCACGATAATTTATATCACTTGCGTCGAGAGTTTAGGAGAGCCAGACGGAAAATTAATTATGCACGTAGACAGGGACTCGGTCTATTGGACGATAATTACGTATCGTACCTAGCTGACCTTAGGGCTTCAAGGTCGCGTTATCGCGCCGCCGTCATCTTAGCAAAAAATAATATGTTGAGAAATGCTGCCGTTAGACTGGATAAGGAGGGACCATGGTCTTCTTTATACCATGAACTCAAACCAAATAATACCACTGCTCCACAGTATTTTTCAAATATCAAGATTAATAATTCGTATACTCATAGTTTAAGAGACACGGCGAAGGCGTACCTCGACGTAATAATTCCAGACGACAAGCCGGACTTGGACAATGATCTCCACCGCGAGATAAGATTCAGAATGTTAGACCCCATCAATACGGCCGGTATCTGACTTACCTACACTTGATGAGTTCATTTCAACAGTTAATTTGTTACCTACGAAAAAGTCAGCAGGCGAGGATAAAATATCTAATATTATGATTAAGCAGGCGTGTCTAGCTGTAGGCTCATCTATATTACAGGTTTTTAATAAATGTATTGCAGAAGGCAATTTTCCAAAAATCTGGCGAATCGGCACAATAAAATTAATTCCAAAAGCCGGTAATAAACCACCAGACGATCCGAAATCCTACCGTCCTATAACGCTATTATTATGCTTAGGTAAATTATTAGAACGTCTTATTGTTCCCCGCTTGCTACCCGGTGGCCCGAAATTTAATACCGCCAGGAAGTCAACAGTGGATGCAGCGATCGAGGTCAGAAAAACAGTAAATCCATCGGAGTGTAAATATGTAGTACCTAGGTATATCTATGGATATCGCGGGTGCCTTCGATAATGCCTGATGGCCCATGCTACTACTGAAGTTAAGAAACAGAGGCTGCTATCGTAATATTTATTATTTAATTTTAAAAGCCACTTAAATCTGTGATTATCAATTTTCTTGGCAAATTGTACAACATAGGAACCTCT
Source organism: Phengaris alcon alcon (assembly GCA_037179445.1). Taxonomy (NCBI): domain Eukaryota; kingdom Metazoa; phylum Arthropoda; class Insecta; order Lepidoptera; family Lycaenidae; genus Phengaris; species Phengaris alcon. The sequence goes on along the minus strand of JAYRCH010000603.1, from coordinate 269,834 downwards.
TAAAACATTTTTTACTTGCCCGACATAACGATGAACAAGGTTCTTCATTGAGGTCAAATTAAATATAACTCAGTCATCCATTTTGATTGTGATACTTTGATTATCACTTCGACTCACAACTATTTATAAGAATAGTTACCTAAGTATTTACAATTTCTCTCGGACACGACACAAATCTACACGCTTGTCCTTGACCGACCGAACGCGAACGACCTTGACCATCACACATAATATGGTGCTAAATTTCCTTTCAAAAAAACTTGCACAACTCACGTGTAGGGACTAGGGCTTCCCTCTGAAGTAAAACCACCCTTCCCCACTGGTAGGATACCCAACTCCTCACAAACTTACAGCAGAGGTATCGTGTTTGGGCTTATTTTAGTGATCTCTAGAATAGCAATAGACCCATAGCAACAAAATAATGTCACAAAATTAATAATTAAAATGACAATACAATTTAAATTTAAAATTAGGCACAGGTAAAGTATAACATTGATAAATTTTGTATTATTATTATTGTTATATATATATATATATATATATATATGTGTAAGCTAGGAACTTACACATACGACTTTGAGCTGAGGGAAGTAGGTATATAGGTTAATGTGAGGGCTGGAGAAATCTGGGACTGACCTTATTGTTGAGCTGGTGGTTCTGTATCTGGGCGGAGGTTTCTTCTCACTACACTACACAGCTGTTGAGCGGATTATCGATAGATTTATCGCGGTTCGCCGGCGAATTTGGTATTATATTAACGAGCACAAATAAATATGCGCACACGCGTTCGCGTTCACTAGGTTTCGGGATGAGCTGAAAATGCATCCAGCGCGGAAGGTGATCTAAATGCAAGTGTTCGTCACTCTCTGACAACGCCCCTGAGTCGGTCGGCCATACTTCACGTAGTGATGTCCTTTGTGTTTATTCTAAACGTCGCGCTAGGGTTGGCGCGAACATCCTGGGGGGCCCGCACAGGCGGCGAGCTGAGCCCCATCCTGAGCAGAATCCAGTGGGAGCCGGGCAATCTTGCCGACAGGCCTCCGCAGCTGGCCTTGAGTCGTGTCCAAGTCCACAACTCTGATGACTCCATCCTTCCCAGGTAGCAGACGTGAGATTCTTCCCATCTTCCATTGTAGAGGAGGCAAATTGTCCTCCTTGAGCAGAACCAGTTCTCCAATTTTGGGTGGAGAGGAAGAGGAAAGCCATTTGGAGCGGATTTGAAGGGTATGGAGGTAGGACTTGGTCCAAAGGTTCCAAAAGCGCTGAGAGAGTGATTGAATGAGCTGAAAGCGTTTGAGCGGAGATATTACTCTTTCATCTAGAGTCAGCTCGGGGAGAGCTGTGAGCGGACGGCCAATGAGAAAGTGGCCAGCAGTAAGGGGCTGATAGTCCGTGGGATCGGACGAAAGTGGACTGATGGGCCGAGAGTTTAACACAGCTTCGATTCTAGTGAGCAGAGTTAAGAATTCCTCGAAAGTGAGGTGTTGCTCACCGATAACACGGTATAGAAGTTGCTTTGTGGATTTAACATTAATCTCATGGATACCTCCCATCCATGGGGCTTTAGGCGGATTGAGTAACCAAGTTATATTTTGAGTTGAGAGTTTATGAGAAATGGCGTCGTTATTGTCATTGAGAAATTGTTGTACCTCTAGTAGATGATTCCTAGCTCCTACATAATTTGTGCCACAATCCGAGCGTATCAATACCGGAAGTCCGCGACGTGAGCAGAACCTTTGTAATGTTGCAATAAACGCTTCGGCAGTGAGCGATGAGACTGGTTCTAAGTGAACCGCCTTTGTAGTGAGGCAAACAAATATGCAAAAATATCCCTTAATTAACTTAGCATTACGTAATTGACTTGATTTGAGCAGAAACGGTCCGGCGAAATCTGTTGATACGTGACTAAATACGGGCTGAGGTATGACTCTATCAGCTGGCAGGTCAGCCATGATAGGTACTTCGGGCTGAGCGCGGCAACGGAAACATCTTATGCATTTAAACGTTCTGTGCCTTATAATGCGGCGGGCAGATAATATCCAAAATTGCTGACGTAAAATAGCATGTAGCGTGTCCGTGCCAGGGTGGCAGTGTATGCGATGATAGTGATCTATTATGAGGTCTACGAGCGGACTAGAACTAGGCAAAATGAATGGGTGTTGAGCATCGTATGTGAGTTCCGAACGAGTGAGTCTACCTCCTACTCTGAGGAGACCGTCCTGCGTAAAAGGCGACAGACGTTGTAGTCGTACTGTGCAGATTCTATCGGTTTGCAGGCGGTGAATATCTTCTGCGAATGCATTCTGCTGTACAGAGCGGATCCAGAAGAGTAATGCTTCTCTACGTTCACTTACAGTTAGAGGGCCTAGTTGTCGCGAGTTTGAATTTAGTTTACAGTTACGAATGAATCGCCTCATGTAGGCAGTGACACCAGTTAGTTTTTCTAAAGAGCTGAAGCGAGTGAGCAGATCACTATCGACACCGGGTATCGAGAAATTGCATGGTACGTATTTTGGTTTGAGCCCTGGCAAGTCTTGTCGAGTATGAGCTGAAGGCATCTTGGGCCAGGTATCCTCTGGCAATTTGAGCCATGGAGGAGACCACCATAAATCATGAGCGGAGAGAGATTGAGCTGATAATCCTCTGCTTGCACAGTCAGCAGGATTTAATTGGGAAGGTACATGACGCCACTTAAGTGTGAGTGAATTTGAGTTAATTTTTGTTACTCTATTTGATTCAAATGTTTGTAAACGATGGGGCGGAGTTTTTGCAAATATCATGAGTAGAATGAGCAGAATGTGTAGAGTGAGCCGACTGAGTATAATGAGTATGAGTAACATGAGCAGAGCCAACTTGAGCTACAGGTGAATCGCATGAGTGCTCAACGAGTCCTATGAGTGCAAAATCAAAAATCGTGCCGAAGGCTATGGGCTTCCCCGGGCCCAAAGCAATCTCCATAGGTCTTTAAAACGCGCATTTGTTACTCCGATTTGTTAGACTTTGAGTCACCTTTGTGTAATGCCAATGCGATCTCTCTGAGCCGACTAATAGATTTTATAGTTTGCCTAAATATGGCCGCTTGCGATTTTGTAGGCATGTTTAAAAACATATGCGTGTAACTAAGTTAAATATTTAAAAGTAATGAGCGGAAAATACGCGCGCAGTTAATTAAAACGCAGAAAATAGATTTTAATAATGTGCCGACAATATATACAATTTTATCATAAAATGTGTACGAGTTAATTAACAAATGAGCTGACCGATCGCCTGATGCTAATATAGTATTAGTGTATGTTTGATGAGCGGAGATTAATGCGTTAGAAGTCGTCTGTAATATTATTTGGAGTGGGATCGTCCCAGTCCAATTTAGTTAACCATAACCTTTGAAGAAGTATTTTTGCGCGGAATATGACGGGTGTAACCCAACCGTTTGGGTCATAGAGAGAAGCTACTATATATATATATATATATAGTTTAAAGTTAAAATGCAATGATCTAACCAACTACATGATCCGTGAGCCTCACTTATGTAAGTGTAAGATCCTGAGTCTACGCCTAAAACATCAACATCAATACACGATAACGTAATATTATCTTTACAAAAGTCTAAAAGTTCAGTGAAAAATAAATCACGTACAGCGGCATTGTAGTCACCCACCACATAAACTGTCTCGATATCGTGTTCTTCAATTAAAGCCCTTACCGTACTTAAACAGTTCGTAAAGTCAGGCAAATTTTCCACTGTATTTGTAGGCATGTAAACACTTATCACTATCATGGGACACTGCGCAGTATCAACTTTAATAGCACAAATTCTACGGTAACTACGCGGTAAGATGGTCACTTGTTGAAAAATACTACTCCTCCCCAACAGGGCCACACCGCCGTGGGGACGTCCCCGCAGTATGCCACTGGAATTATCAACTGCCGGCGTTCCGATGTAACCGAAGGCAGCGCTGATTTGCCCTAAATATGGTAATATCTTCTGGTAGTAACCATGTTTCTTGCGGGGCAATTAGGTCCATTGTGTCACACAGCTCACGAATATAATCTTCTGATCGTTTAATACTTTTGCGATTGAAACTAGCTATGCGATATTCACGGGTATCCATTATTCGTGGTTCAGTTTTTATTTGCCTCATTACTCCGAATATTTATAAATTTCCTGAAACAGATCCCAGATGGCTACAGATTGTCATTCAAAAATTTAATTTATATTTCATAACAAAGATTTTGAATGAATCTCAAGCTCTTGTGAATGAAACAATTATTTTCATTTTGACTAAAGATACTGTCTCCCCATGTTTTCTTATAAACATTGTCAATAATATCTTGCTCACACACATCTTTGTGTACAGAAATAAACAGAGGTACCTTGGTTTCGGCCGCTTTCAATTTAAGACGCTCCTCGGAGTTAATTATTGCGTTTGCTCTTTTAGCAATAAACCTGCTTTTTGTCGCTTTTTATTTTGTACAAGCGTCCAATCTCCTTTTTTATTAGGCATAATATGACTTTTAGTTACCTCTGCACATATTACACACCTGCAGCATGATACTAGAACCTTGCTTATTACATTAAAAAATGTATGCATATTTTATAAGTGCTGGTAAAAATATAAAATGTATCTATAGTCATCGTGTCTATATTCCAAGGAACCTTCCACTTATATTTTTCATTGAATTAGGCAATATTAGCATGGGTCCATTCCATTTGAAATTATCATAATTTCAAATGGAATGGACTTCACAAAGACCAGTTAGAAAAAGGTTGTAATTAAATTAATTTAAAAAGTATGAAATACAAACAAAATTAAAAATGTTAAATTAGTTTAATAAATAATAATAAAAAATAAGTCACCCCCGACACAAATAACTCTGAAAAGTAAATAAATAAATTTATATTTTAGCCTTTCAATATTTTTAACCGACTTCCAAAAAAGAAGGCGGTTATACGTTCGGCTTACTATTATTAAATATTAAATAGTTCGGTTAAATATTTGTTTTATTTTCAACGATAACTCCGCCGTCTGTTGACGGATTTTCAAAATTATTTTTTTGATGTAAAGGGTATACTCCGAAGTTGATACCGTTTTCACAAAAGTAGTAACCTGATGATGGGATCCATGAGGAATCGCGGGAACTCCTCAAAATTTATATGGACACATATAGTGATTTCGACTTTTTCTGAAGTAACCCATGCATATGCTACCAAAAAATAAGATTTTGCACCAAGGTATACCCTGGATCCAAAAGTACCGAACAGAACTTCTGACTCTATAAGATACATGTTTGGGGATTTCGGCGTTGCTTAAAGTACTGCAAGCATAAGCCACTATGTCAATTAAAGTAATCATCATCATCACCACCATCATCACACCCAGAATTATGACATAATGAAAAAAAAATATAATAGGTACTTCTCTTAGTATTTTACATCGACACGGATATCTTTGAACATTACTCTGCCGTTTATGGACCGATTTTCAAAATTCTTTTTTTGATGTATTATTAGGTATATATATTAGGTATAATCCGAAATTGGTCTCGTTGTCACCAAAGCGGTGACCTGATGATGGCATCCATGAGGAATCGAGGGAACTCCTCGAAATTTAAATGGACACATATAGTGATTTTAACTTTTTCAGAAGTAACCCAAGCATATGCTGCCAAAAAGTAAGATTCTGCACCAAGGTATACCCTGGATCCAAAACCACTGAACAGGACTCCTCATTCTTTAAAGATAAGCGTTTTAATTTCGACATTGTTTAAAGAACTGCAAGCATATGCCATTATGTATAACTTACAGGCATAATCATCATCATCTTATATACAATACCTAATGGAAGCTTGTCGCGTATTCAATTATACATTCGATCGTTTATTTTAAACGTTCTTAAAATTAATAATAATAATTTAACAAATATCAATAAAAAGGGAAAAACTATTATTATTTTTAAACAAAAAATTAAACCGACTTCCAAGGTAAAAATGCACAAAAAACTATGAAATAAAACTTATTTTCTAAATAATTCCCCTTTTAAATAGAGTGACGTCACAGTCGACCGAACGAACCTATGCGCTCGTCCGTTTACTTGATTTAATAATTAATTGCGCGCGAATTACGATTTGTCGGTGAAACGAATTTGTTCGTTAAAGTGCAACTAGTGTGTGTGAATGTTTACTACTCTATGCGCCTGTTCATTGCATTGATAATCAGCATTTTGTGAAGTGGAATCTAGAACTAATAATTACTAAAAGTGGGTACCGGCAAACATTAACAGCTTAGCAAATAATTGTAGTGATAGCTCAAAGCACCACCTAGTGTTGAATTGGGTACTACATTATTGGCGTATAAGCGCCATCTAGCTTTTGTCGTGAACATCTCTATCGACGAAACGGCCATGAGTAAGTGCGGGGCGTGTGGTAAAATTCTTTCGCCGATAGGTGCCGCTAGTTGTACCATCTGTCCCAGTATTTACCATAAGGGGTGCGTCCGGGTCCCTGATGCGGCTACTATAATAAAAGACTGGGATTGTCCTGAATGTAAAAAAAGGCTAAAAGGGGGGACAAAAGCTCAACACCAATTAGAGGTATATGCAGTGGCTCTTCATTGCACACCTCCCCTACTATAGATATGAGCTCGGATATCAGGGTGATGCGACGCGAGCTCGCGGACTATATGGCAGAGATTCGCCAATATCGTAAGGAGATGTCTGAACTCCGGAGTGCACTCTCAAATATTAATGAGCTTCTTGTCTCCGCCGAGCGTAGAATTGATGCAGTGGAGCAGGTTTCAGGATCCGAACCATCGAATAAGGTTGTTGAATTGGAGAGAACGGTCGAGCAATTGAAGGCGGAGCTCAACGATAGAGACCAGGAGGCATTATCAACGGACATTGGAAACGTCCTGGAGCCTACAGGAGAGAATGCGGTGCACTCCGTCGCTGTGTTGGCCTCTAAACTCGGAGTAACCCTGGCACCTGCAGATATTGTTTTTGCTGAACGTATGGGACGCAGTAGCGAGAGCGGTGTCCATGAGCCCAAACGAGCGTGGCGATTGGTGGTGCGGCTGGCCCGCCGCCAGCTGCGAGACGAGCTGCTGCGCCCGGCGCGGGTTCGCCGCACGCTCGCCAGCGCCGACCTCGGCGTAGCCGGGGCGCCACAGCGGGTGTACATCAATGAGCGGTTGACGCGCTATTATCGTCAGCTCTTTCATAGAGTCCGCGAGGAGTGTCGTCGTCTCAACTGGCGATACTCGTGGACAAAAAGAGGATGTATTTTTGCGCGACAGGGAGATGGTAAACCGGTGCACCTCATGCGAGCGACTGCCGACGTTGACCGGGTTTTTAAGACCACTAGTGTTTGACGGTCAGTGCGCTAGTTTACGTTATGTCACTCTATCTGTATATAATGTTTTAGCCAGTAATTCTTACTTTTTTCACTTTTGGTGTGTTTTAATTTTGTATGGTGTATGCTCGTTGCTAATCGCATCATATAATAATCCTATTCTATTCCCAATTAAACATAAAGTAGAGTCAGCAATAATCAATATACAACGCCTACCTATATTACATGTATCTTAATACGACTATTAATATAAAAAAACTAGACATCATAATACAATTAAACAATTATAGCATTTACACTAATTCAACATTTACAATTTTATATAATTTAATATTTACAAATTTATATAATTTAATATTTATACTTTATAACACTAGCATAATTTCCTATAATTTGTGTTGCCAAAAGAGATATAAAAAATATAATAATTTTTCAATACAAAACTTTATTCATAATATTAATTCCGAACATCAAATACAATTGCTTTTCATCCGCCAATATTATGACATTCCTCTTTCCCCTAGGTGGGTCCACTATATGGTTTTGTATACTTTGTTAAGTAATGGTTAACAAAACCCTAAAAGTTGGACTATACAACGCGGGCTCTCTAGGCACAAACCACGATAATTTTCTGGCAAAAATTAATGTACTTGACTTGGATATACTGGCTCTCAATGAGACGTGGTTAAGAACAGGAGAGGAAGGTCGTGCCCCCAACGTCATGGGATACTGACTTTGCCATAAGCCACGACCTCGAGAGATACGTTCGCGTGGGGGAGGAGTTGGATTTTATATTAGAAAAGGCATAACTGCACGGACCCTTTCACCACCCATTGACCCACTATATAAAGATGTTGAACATATGTGGCTTAAGATATCTTTAAATGGTAGAAGGCTAGTAACTGTTTACCGACCCCCATGGCTGGATACTGACACTTTTCTAGACGCTCTTACAGATGTTATTAATGCAATGCCCAGCCATGACCACTTAATTTTGACTGATGATTTTAATATAAATCTCTTATGTCCTGATGGATCAAAATCAAATAAACTTATTTACATTAACTTTTCTGCGGTGCCTGGGCTTAATTCAATTAATTACTTCGCCAACTCACTTCACACAGTCCAGCCAGACATTGATCGACACAATTAGTTCCAATCTTACAGCTAAAAACATATTTCTTGAACATGTTGGTTCCTTATTTGGCCACTGTCTGATTGGCTGCGAATTTAATATAAAAAGAGAAAGAATTAAACCTTACTCTATAACGTATAGACCTATCAAGCACATAGATTTAGACAGCTTTAACACTGACTTACAGGCTATAAACTGGGATAGCATGCTGTCTTTAAGTGATGTCAATGCAATGGTGAATAGCTTTAATACACAAATATTGGACCTTTTTGACGTGCATGCACCGGTAAGAACTGTCCGTATAAAAACATGCTCTTACCCTTGGATTACAGACACCATCAAATCAATGATGACACTGTGGGACAGAGCATGGCAGGACTGTCATAAAACAAAGTTAGAAAGTAAAAGGGAATATTATAAAAGCCTAAAAACTCTAGTAAATAAGTCACTGTATAATGAAAAAGTTGCATACTTTAAACACAATATTAATCATAAAATCAAAGAACCTAAACAGCTGTGGAAGTTTTAGAAGAAGTTGTCTTTATATTTATAAAGAAAACTATTTTAAGTAAACATGAAAATGATCTACCTTCACAATTTAATAACCCAAATCTTATTAATAAACATTTCTTAGAAACACCTACGGTTCCAATCACTCAACTATCTTATATTACATTTTTTGAATACCATAAATTTTGTGACAGTACCTTCCACCTTGACACAGTATCCACCAATGCACTGCTCAAAACTATAAAAACATTAAAATCCAAAGCTATGGGTGCTGATGGCATCGGCTTAGACATGTTGTTATTGTCTCTGCCAAATACCTTAGATGTTATTAAATGTATCATAAGTACTTCTACCCGGACTGGTGTTTACCCCCTTCTCTGGAAGCAGTCTGTAGTGAGGCCTCTACCTAAAATCACCAACCCTATTGAGACAAAAGATCTCAGGCCTATAAGTATCTTGCCTTGCTTCTCAAAAATACTGGAAAAGGTGGTGTGTGAGCAAATTACAGGCTACCTGGAAAATAATAATTTGTTACCTGAGACACAATCTGGCTTTAGGAAGGGTCGGAGAACTGTGACTGCACTACTTGATGTCACTGACAATATTTTAACTTCACAAGACAGAGGTCATTGTACCCTACTTGTCCTACTGGACTTTTCCAGGGCTTTCGACACAATAAATATAAATATCCTATTATCAAAACTAAGATACTACGGATTTGATGATGCAACATTGAAATGGTTTTATAGCTACCTCAGTGATCGTCGCCAGCGTGTGCAGCTCTCCTTTAGTGACGGTTCCTTCTTGTTATCTGACTGGTTGGATGTCGAAAATGGAGTACCACAGGGTTCTATTTTGGGACCAATATTATTCATTTTATACATAGCAGATTTAAGAACCCATATTAGACACTGTAAATTTCACTTCTACGCTGATGATACCCAAATTTATAATATCTTGTAGGCCAAGTGATATAGAAAAAGCAGTTGCTTTGCTCAATGAGGACCTTAATAATGCTGTGGGCCCAAAAAAACAGCTTCTGTCTTAATCCTGCTAAATCCAAATAGGTACTTAATCTGTGGCTCCATTAATCAACTCAAACATCTGAGCCTTACAAGTGACGTAAACTTAATGGGTGAACCACTTGAACGCATTTATGCGGCACGTATTCTGGGTCTTTTACTTGATTGGAATCTGCGGTTCCAAGAACATATAACTAGCCTAGTCAACAACTCCTTTTACAGACTGAAGATACTATACAGAGTGAGACCGTTTCTGTCAGTGGAAATGCGTGTTCGTCTTGTAGAGTGTTTGGTGTTGTCAAAGTTGAACTATACAGATGTTGTTTTTGACCCACGTTTAACATCTGGAACTAAAAAGCTTATACAAAGAGTTCAGAATGCCTGTGCCCGTTACTGTTTTGATATCCCACCTAGAAGCCATGTGACCCCCTTCTTGAATGAGCATTTTATGTTGAAAATGAAGCATCGGCGAAAACTTCATCTTGCTTGTCTTTTGTTTGACGTATTAAAATATAGGGAGCCTAGATATATATATGATAAACTCTCAAGAACTGCTAGCCTTAGGTCTTGTGGGTCAAGGCAATGTTCTGTCCAGCTAGCCATCGAGAAACATCATACAGCGTCGTTCAGGGGCAGCTCTCGTTATTCGGCATCCAAATGCTGGAATAACATACCGCCGCCGCGCCGATTAGAAATCTAAAAGTCTAGCTTCTTTTAAAAAGCAACTCCGACAATTTATTTTACGCGAACAGAAAGCACAGGAAAGCTTGCGACATGATATAAGTGTATTATAGGTGTATGTTTCAGGTTACTTGTTTTGCACTTTGCTTCCTGTATTAAAAATACTGATTCGATTGATATCCTTAATTAGTTGTTTTCATAAAATATTTTCTTTGGTGTTGGGTTATGTGTAGTAGGTATTCACATTTCACATTTATTTTAAAATAATTAAAAACTAAAATTCTTATATGTACAATTTCAATTTATAATTGCGATTTTGGTCATGAGTCAAGACATTTGACACTTGTTACAGATTTATTGTTTATTTTTTAATTCTCTTTTTTTTGTAATAATCTCAGATCAAATAAAAAACCTATATTTGGTCTGAGGTAATAATATTATTTTTGTTTAATGTAGTGTGTAAGCGTTTGGACGGCTGTGAGGTCACGGAATGGGTCAAGCGGAAGACCGGTGCTGGACATACCTAGGTGTGCCAGCAATGCCGAGCTTGATCCAACTTGCGGCTACCTTCGCTATTTTAGTTTTAGACGTTTTTCATTTATGTATTTTTCTTACTGTGTTAAATATTAGCTTAATTATTATTTTTAGTTTTTAGTAGAGCTGCAAATAAATGTTTCTTATTCTTATTCTTAAATTTGGATAAAATTTAATTTAACCAAATTTAAAAGGGGAATTATTTAGAAAATAAGTTTTATATCATAGTTTTTTGTGCAATTTTACTTTGGATGTCGGTTTAATTTTTTGTTTAAAAATAATAATAAACACACCGGCATATTTAGCGGAACACAAAAAAAAGGTCCATAATTAAAAATATGTGGTTTTATTTTATAATCTACTTACTACACTTCTTTTGTTATTTAAAGTTTCATTTGTTTTACTTAAAATGATATCACATTAAGAACAGATTTTGCGAGTAAAGGCTATTTGTGAAAAATGGAAACATTTTTGAACTTTTCATGTAACCGGGAAAAGTGAAAATTAATATTAAAATAACAATTAATTAAATTAGAAAAATGGTGATTAATATCGCGTATTTCCGCCACGTGCTCTTGTTAAACTTTCTACCCGTCTAGGCATACTGAGAATGATGTTATCGATGGTCTCATGGGATAGTCTCCGCCATTCCTCAACTACGGCGATTCGCAGTTCACCCACGTTGGCAGGAGCTGGAATTCTGGACTTAACTTTTCTTTTCAGCAAGTCCCAAACGTGCTCTATTGGGTTCATATCCGGTGATCTCGCCGGCCACTCCATAACAGTGATATTCATATCATTAAAATAAGCTTGAGTTACCCGAGCGGTATGCGGCCGAGCATTATCCTGCATAAAAACAAAATCGTCACCGATATATGGGGCAAACGGTACGACATTTTCTTATAAAACTTCTCTGATATAGCGGTCTGCAGTCAGACTCTCTCCGTCAATCACTACCAAGTCTGTGCGAGCTCCCAAACAAATGCTCGCTCAAACCATTATTGATCCACCACCGTATGCAACTGTAGTTTCAAAATTTGTCTGAATGTATCGTTCTCCTTTGCGTCTGTATATTCTTTGCCTGCCGTCAATTTGATTTAAGAGAATTCTGCACTCATCACTAAACAATACCTTACTCCATTGGTCCGCGTTCCAAAGTCGATGTCCCTGAGCAAAAGTTAACCTGTTTCTACGATGATTTACCTCGAACCTTCGAGCCTTGGCGGGCACAAATGAACCCAAACAAGCTTCTTCGAACCTTCTTCGTACCGTACGCTCACTCGTAAGTGATCTATACGGTTACACCCCGCACTGCTTCTAACTCATGTCGGGCTTGGACGGCCGTCAAACGGGGGTTCCTACGTACACGAAGCCGAATGAAACGATCATCCCTACTCGAAGTGCGTCTTTATCTGCCTTGTCCTGCTCTTCTCACATAAGTACCGTTCTCCCTGAACCGTTGGATACTGCGATGGATCGTTGAAACTGGTCGACGAAGATCTCTGGATATCACTCTGTAGGTTTGACCATTTCTTCGCATTTCGAGTGCCCTGGCAATCTCCGTTGGGGCTAAGTCAGGCATAATTTAGTCCTCAACTCCAAAAAGATACGCTATTAAAAAAAAACAAACAAAAAACAGTATTTCAATGAAATTTTAAATCAAACTCAGAAGGAAGAAATACTCGAAGTTCGCTCCAGATAAGGTGTATTTGAATAAAATTAAAACAATTGCATAAAATGTGATGTTCAGTTGTTTTCTTAATTTGAAAATATTTCTTTTTAAATTAAATGACGTATAAACCAGCCAGCAACCTTATATGATACTGATATAAAACCTTTATTTTATGTTCCGCTAAATATGCCGGTGTGTATATAAAGGATCTTTTGTTTTTTTGATGTGCGTCGCCACAACAATTATCAAAGGTCCTAACTCCTAATGACTCCTTTACTGAATTAAAAATCATTGTCACGGTTCTTAGTAAAGTACGTAATAATTTATAATCTATGCAATTGTATTTATGCAATTACGAGGGAGGTCCAAAAGTTCGCGGAATGAAAGGGTTGTTAATAAAATATAACAATAAATTTATTTTTCCTTTTCAATATAATCACCCTTAAGTGTAATAAATTTATTTGATCTATGGATTAATTTTTCTAAACCATCGAAAAAATATTTTTTGTCTTTGGCCTCAAAATGCGCCGAAATTGCCTCCTTCACTTCGTTATCGTCGGAAAATTTCCTTCCCCTTAGCTCTTTTTTTAAATTTGGAAACAAATAAAAATCGCTAGGGGCCAGGTCTGGACTGTAGGGTGGGTGAACAAGTGGTTCGAATTCATGCGTGTGAAAAGCAGCCATGGCAACTCGGCTCTTGTGAACCGGCGCGTTGTCTTGCAAAAGCAACACACCCTTGGCCAATTTTCCACGACGTTTTTCTTTAATTGCCTCCTTTAACTTTTCCAATATTGTGGCGTAGTATTCTCCGGTTATAGTGGTACCTTTTTCTTTATAATCAATCAGTAATATTCCCTCACAATCCCAAAAAACAGTGGCCATCAACTTTCCAGCCGATTCTGACACTTTGAATTTCTTGGGAGGTGGCATTGCATGGACTCCTGTTTTGATTCAGGTTCAAAGTGATGAACCCATGTTTCATCTCCAGTAACAATCCGCTCCAAAATCTGCACAGGGTTGTCTCCACACACCTCCAAAAAGTGCTTAGACGCGTCGATGCGCTGCTGTTTTTGAAGCGGCGTGAGCATTCTCGGCACCCATCTTGCACTGACTTTTGTCATGCCCAAGTGGTCGTGCAGGATCCGCAAAATGGTTGTATCTGATACTCCAACAAATGCAGATAATTGTTTTTTCTTTAAACGTGTGTCTTCCAGTACAAGTTTTTCGACTTTTTCGACGATGTCTAATGTGGTGGCCTCAACTGGCCGCCCAGAGCGAGGGTCGTCTTCAATTGAATCTCGACCATGTTTGAAAAGTCCATGCCACTTATAAACCATTGTTTTACCAGGGCACTGATCTCCATAAACGGCTTCCATTTCATTTAAAATGGTTTGAACGTTTTTTCCTTGCTTGGTAAGGAATTTTATCACAGCGCGATGTTCAATTTTCTCCATAGTTGCAGTTTGCTTCCGGATTGACTTGTTTAGCAGGCGAGTACTCGTAAACGAATGGAGCTATAGGGTTGAGATTTTATATATATACTAATTATGAGTGCTCAATTTGTATGACACTAAGCGAGCTACCCTATCCCCACTCCATCCCCTCCATTCCGCGAACTTTTGGACCTCCCCTCGTATATATGCAATTGAAACTAATTATATCAGGTATCAAGTAAACGACAAATTTAAATGTTTTATTTAAATTTGTCGTTTACGTTGAAAAAAAATGTTTCAATTTACCCCACTAGGAGGTCAATTGAAACAATAGGTCAATTAAAAGACTGAATATTTTTTTTGAAACTTAATTTCTATTTATTAGAACATGTTATAGAAATAGTTTTCAACGATATCATAAAAATACGGGCAAAATTGGACCACATTTACCAAAATGATTCAACAAAAAACAAACTAGTTTTAAAATTTTAAATAACTTGGAAATTATTTAAGCTACAATAGTCTTTTTTACACACAATACTTTCATTTAAAATAAGTAATTGAAAGGTAACCGAATGTTAATTATAGAACCTACAACAATGGCTAAAATAAGATAAAAATAGTTTCATACAAAATGGTAAGTTTCAATCATGACTATGTTTTAATCATAACGATATGTTTTTTTCTTATTAATTAAATTATAAATAATTAAATATAATATAAAATTTGTATTCAAAAATTACAAATAATATCTTCATTAATTCTAACTAAACAGCGCCAACAATTTTGTTGTTGGAAAAGGCGCAAAAACTCTTAACAAAAATATTATCGAATAACATTTTCTCTTTATATCTAGGTATATAATCAGACAAGAACTTAACGAGTATTTGACTTCTATTTTATAATTTAAAATAATTAACATTACAATAAAAACATAAGTGTTAGCAACCACTAGCAGACTTCAGTCTCGACAGTGATGCTACATCCGGATCTGTATAATATTTTACATTTACTCTGTTTATTATTAATATCAATTTGGTTTCATTTAATAAATTATTAATCAACTGATTAATATAAATTATATTATTGTTGACATGATGGTTATGACCAATGACGCCACATCAGAATTTAGTCATGCATTTTATATTAAATATAAATAATCAAATGTAATTAAACACATTATAATTAATATTAGTAACTGGTAAAATAAGAATTATATTTAATTGAAATCTATTTAGTTAATTTATATTTAATTGTAATACCGGATATAAAGTGTTTATTTTGACTAGCTCTAACGACCTTCAAGTGATATAAAAGGGCAGGACTCTCTGTAGCCGCCATTATTACTTCTTAAAAATTGTTTTAAGGCAGATACTCTGTCTGACGATAAAAGTGTAACAGTGGAATAAGTGATTTTATTTACGCCCGTCACATCTCAGAAGTGGGATTAGTGGACAAGATGTCGGGACTATACGCAGCTGGACTCGGAAAAAAGAAACGGACAGGGCAGGTCAGTCATGATTTTTTTTTTCTGTCGACTCCACGCCAAGCCTTACGCCCACCAAGAGAAAGACATACCGCGTGACTCATGCCGATGCTGAAATTATACCAAAATTCCGACCAGAAGATGGCTCAAGTAGTGTTACCAGTTGGTTGCACAAAATCGACCAGCTTGGTGATATTTACGGGTGGGATGCAATTCAGAGACGATTTATTATGCAGCTTCGTCTACGAGGCTCAGCCAGACGATGGTACGATGAGCTTGATTAATCATCAAATAGTTTAGATTGGGATGCATGGAAACGAGCCCTAGAGATTGCTTTTCCTCGTTCGGTCAACTTTGTAGACAAGTTGAGCACTATGTTAGCTAGAAATAAAGAAGACACCGAATCAATGACTCGTTAATATCATGACAAAATCTCTCCACTCAGCAAGTGTAATATAACTGGTGAAGATGCAATTTTATGCATAATAAAAGGACTACCGTTAGAATTGCGTGCTAACGCTAAAGCTTATCAGTGCCAGACGCCAGAAATGTTATATTTTGGATTTCTTTCCTCGATAGAAAATTATAAGAGAGATAACAATTCCTCATCTTTAACTTCTCGGAAATCATCATGGCGGAGGGGTGCCTTTGAAGAAAACTCTACAACAGCTCAACATCCCGGGATGAAACGGTGCTACATCTGTCGTCGCACCGGGCACGAGGCACGTGTTTGTCGATCCCAACAACGATGTGACATCTGCCAACGTACGGTCACACTTCGGCAAGCTGTTGGTCGGCCGCCAACCCTGGAACTTCGCGACAACAGGGGCAGCCAACTCCGGTGAGTTTACTGATGCTTGATAATGATAAGTTTTTGAGCATTTACAAACGCCTCGCATTTATTGATTCCTCGAGTGTCATTGTTTACATTGATACGGGCACTAAATTAAATGTTTTAAGTTTAACGGCAAAAGAACTAGATCTTGAGATATTACCATCGGATATAATAATGAAAGGGTTTGGAGGTGCTCATACTCAGTCACTAGGCAGGTCACATATTAAAGTATATATAGATAATTTGTATCTAAATGGAGACGTTGAAATAACTAATTGTAATATGTGTGATATAGAATTAATAATTGTGCAGGCCATGATTAATCAAGTTGGTGTTAGTATTGTTACTACGTCGGAACTCTGCTAGATTTGTAGAAACTCATTATACCTGTGATATTCTTAGTGACATTAGACTAAGCCATTCAGATTTCAATTCTAAACACAACGTGTACCTAAAATGCGATGTCACTGTACCGGCTCGGAGTATAAAATTATTGAGTTTGTTTGTAGACTATGAATCAAATGAAAATTTATACTTCTTAACTAATTCTGTGTATGTAGAATTAGGTAAAATATGCTATGCTATTCCTGGAGGAGTTATCTGCATCGAAGGACATTTAAAAATTATTAACTTGGGTGAAGAGCCTTTAAACTTTTCGGCTCATAGGCTAATAGCGCGTGCAAACCTGGTAACCACTATATCCGATAAAATCCATAATGTTATGACTATAGATTGTTCTGGTCAGACTAATAAATCTAATTTAACAGACTTAGGCGAGATAGATGTGGGTGGTTTAAAAAAGGATGACCTTGTTAAATTAATGTCATTGTTAAATAAGTACGGCAACCTTTTCGCTAAGAATTCTAAAGACTTGGGCTGTACCGATCTTATGGAAATGCATATTCGGACGACAGATAGGCCTGTTCATTTTAAACCATACAGATTACCTTTTAAGGAAAATGAAATTGTTATGTCCAAGGTACAGGATTTAATTGACGCGGGCATAGTACGCGAGTCGATGTCGGAATATGCAAGTCCAGTGGTGTTGGTCAAAAAGAAAGATGGGGACTACAGACTTTGTATAGACTATAGGGCACTAAATGCCCAGACCGTTAAGAACCGTTACCACCCATAGAAGACCAAGTTTCAAAATTAGCAGGGAAACGCTATTTTACAACACTAGATTTGGCTCAAGGCTACTACCAATAAAAAATGTCGGAAGACTCTATTTATAAAACTGCATTTGTAACTCCTTCCGGACAGTATGAGTTTCTTAAAATGCCGTTCGGTTTAGCTAATGCGCCCGCAGTTTTTTCTCGATTAATACGACTTGCTCTTAATGACGTCACGAATGATGTAAGTACATATTTAGACGATGTAATATTACCAACAGTAGGTGTAGAGGCTGGATTATGGTTATTAGGGCGCGTTTTAGAACTCTTAGAAAAAGCAAACTTAAAATTAAATTTAAAAAAATGTTCTTTCCTAAAAACAAGCGTTAATTATTTAGGTCACGAAATTTCTGCTGGTACAATCCGTCCTGGTCAAAGTAAGATTAACTGCGTAACAAAATATCCACGACCTAAAAATGTACATGAGATAAGACAGTTTATCGGATTAACTTCTTATTTTAGAAAATTTATTCGCGGTTTTGCTGAAATAGCTTTTCCATTAACTAAACTTACAAAAAAGAACGTAGATTGGTTTTGGGGATCTGAACAAGAAAGCGCATTTCAAATCTTAAAAAATTAGATTGACTGAGAGAGACCCGTCCTTGCTATTTACGATAGCAAAGCAATTACGGAGTTACATACTGACGCAAGCAAGTTAGGTTTAGGTGGTATACTAATGCAGTACCAGATAGAAGGGGCTATTAAGCCCATTGCATATTTTAGTAGGGTTACGTCGAAGGAGGAACAATTTTACCACAGTTATGAACTCGAAACCCTGGCTGTAGTAGAATCATTAAAACGTTTTAAAATTTACCTAACTGGAATTCAAGTAAAAGTCGTGGCTGATTGTGCTGCTTTACGTACTATGTTAGTAAAGAAAGACCTAGTACCGCGGATAGCTCGTTAAAGTAGCTTATTAAAGTATACCCGGGTTAATAACCCGGGTTTTGAAAGATGTGAAAATGTGATGTGATATGAAAGAAGGGTAATACTTACGTGCTCGTTATTATGCTCTTTTACAAAATTCGTTTTTGCAAAAGCGATTAAAAATTGTAGCTCTGTGGAGACAATAAAAAAATTAAAGGAGATCCTTAACGTTTTTGGCCGCCCTAATAGAATCATTAGATATAGGTAAAGCAATCACTAGTCGTTATTTTAAAGAATTTGCTCAAGAATTTCAATTTAGGCACATACTTAATGCTATAGCAAGTCCTAGGTCTAATGGTCAAGTGGAGCGCATAAATAGACTTATTTTAGATGGCTTAAATATTATGTCTGATAGTGGAAACACGTGGGATGATAAACTTTTAGACATTGTGTGGGGAATAAATAATACTCCGAATTCTAGTACCACATTTTGCCCATGCCAATTAATGTTCGGTCACGAAAACTCTAGGTTACCAGCTTATCCCTTAGATCAGTTAAATGACGTTGCATCCCGAGAAGGTGCTTTAAATAACAGACGGCAAACAGCAAAATTACATATTGATAGAAATATGACATATGAAGAAACGGTTCGACCAATCCCGTAAAAGATGTATAAAGTACGCAGTAGGACAATTAGTACTATGGAAAGGTGGAGCTAGTAGGGATGTACACTCAAAAGTTTCACAAAAATTGCCCTTACACCGGTCCATATAAAATAATTAAAGCGGAACCTAATATTGATCGCTATACAATTTGTAGTGTTAAAGGAATGAAAGGTTATAAAAAATTTGATGCAGTTGTTAGAGGCGAAACAATAAGACCTTACAAATCTATAATGTCTGATGCTGATAGCTCTTCTGGTAGTGATAAAGAAGTAGATCGTGACGATCTTATAGATTTACTCGAAAGCTAGGTGCCAAGTATGTAATGAATTATTATTTATAAATTTTAGTAATTTTGTACAACTTATACTACTAGTTGCCAACTTTTTGATTATTTTCTTTAACTATTTTTACTAAATAAATAATATTCATTAAATAAATATTAAATAATATATTTTTTCTTTAGAAGAGATGCTGAAAAATAAAAATTATTAAAATAATTAATGTATGACATATCGTAAAATCCCTATCATCTTATTAATATTGTAAATTGAATAGCCCGTGTGATATTACATAAAGTCTGCGTGACGCTAGTCTGCGTGACGCGAGTCTGTGTGACCCGTCACGCGTGTCTGTGACTTCTAGGTCTATGCAAATCATCAAAATCTGTGTGACAATATATTTTGCAGCTTTACGAGGATATATTTTGTCTATGTGACTGTTATGTAATAAGTATAAGTATTACGCCGCATATTAAGTCTACCTACGTATATATGTAATTTAACAAGGATGATATTATGAGGAGGCTGACTCCACATTTTATAGTTATGACCTACTTGACGAATTTATCACCATACTTATTACCATGGATATACCTACTGTTCTGTTGTTTTTTTTTTTAGGAAACAAATTTAAGAAAAAAAAAACACGGTCGCTGCAGGATGGCCGAGTGTTAGCAACCACTAGCAGACTTCAGTCTCGACAGTGATGCTACATCCGGATCCGTATAATATTTTACATTTACTCTGTTTATTATTAATATCAATTTGGTTTCATATTTAATAAATTATTAATCAACTGATTATTATAAATTATATTATTGTTAACATGATGACCAATGACGTCACATCAGAATTTAGTCATGCATTTTATATTAAATATAAATAATCAAATATCATTAAACACATAATAATTACTATGACCTTGTTAAATTAATGTCATTGTTAAATAAGTACGGCAACCTTTTCGCTAAGAATTCTAAAGACTTGGGCTGTACCGATCTTATGGAAATGCATATTCGGACGACAGATAGGCCTGTTCATTTTAAACCATACAGATTACCTTTTAAGGAAAATGAAATTGTTATGTCCAAGGTACAGGATTTAATTGACGCGGGCATAGTACGCGAGTCGATGTCGGAATATGCAAGTCCAGTGGTGTTGGTCAAAAAGAAAGATGGGGACTACAGACTTTGTATAGACTATAGGGCACTAAATGCCCAGACCGTTAAGAACCGTTACCACCCATAGAAGACCAAGTTTCAAAATTAGCAGGGAAATGCTATTTTACAACACTAGATTTGGCTCAAGGCTACTACCAATAAAAAATGTCGGAAGACTCTATTTATAAAACTGCATTTGTAACTCCTTCCGGACAGTATGAGTTTCTTAAAATGCCGTTCGGTTTAGCTAATGCGCCCGCAGTTTTTTCTCGATTAATACGACTTGCTCTTAATGACGTCACGAATGATGTAAGTACATATTTAGACGATGTAATATTACCAACAGTAGGTGTAGAGGCTGGATTATGGTTATTAGGGCGCGTTTTAGAACTCTTAGAAAAAGCAAACTTAAAATTAAATAAAAAAAATGTTCTTTCCTAAAAACAAGCGTTAATTATTTAGGTCACGAAATTTCTGCTGGTACAATCCGTCCTGGTCAAAGTAAGATTAACTGCGTAACAAAATATCCACGACCTAAAAATGTACATGAGATAAGACAGTTTATCGGATTAACTTCTTATTTTAGAAAATTTATTCGCGGTTTTGCTGAAATAGCTTTTCCATTAACTAAACTTACAAAAAAGAACGTAGATTGGTTTTGGGGATCTGAACAAGAAAGCGCATTTCAAATCTTAAAAAATTAGATTGACTGAGAGAGACCCGTCCTTGCTATTTACGATAGCAAAGCAATTACGGAGTTACATACTGACGCAAGCAAGTTAGGTTTAGGTGGTATACTAATGCAGTACCAGATAGAAGGGGCTATTAAGCCCATTGCATATTTTAGTAGGGTTACGTCGAAGGAGGAACAATTTTACCACAGTTATGAACTCGAAACCCTGGCTGTAGTAGAATCATTAAAACGTTTTAAAATTTACCTAACTGGAATTCAAGTAAAAGTCGTGGCTGATTGTGCTGCTTTACGTACTATGTTAGTAAAGAAAGACCTAGTACCGCGGATAGCTCGTTAAAGTAGCTTATTAAAGTATACCCGGGTTAATAACCCGGGTTTTGAAAGATGTGAAAATGTGATGTGATATGAAAGAACTTACGTGCTCGTTATTATGCTCTTTTACAAAATTCGTTTTTGCAAAAGCGATTAAAAATTGTAGCTCTGTGGAGACAATAAAAAAATTAAAGGAGATCCTTAACGTTTTTGACCGCCCTAATAGAATCATTAGATATAGGTAAAGCAATCACTAGTCGTTATTTTAAAGAATTTGCTCAAGAATTTCAATTTAGGCACATACTTAATGCTATAGCAAGTCCTAGGTCTAATGGTCAAGTGGAGCGCATAAATAGACTTATTTTAGATGGCTTAAATATTATGTCTGATAGTGGAAACACCTGGGATGATAAACTTTTAGACATTGTGTGGGGAATAAATAATACTCCGAATTCTAGTACCACATTTTGCCCATGCCAATTAATGTTCGGTCACGAAAACTCTAGGTTACCAGCTTATCCCTTAGATCAGTTAAATGACGTTGCATCCCGAGAAGGTGCTTTAAATAACAGACGGCAAACAGCAAAATTACATATTGATAGAAATATGACATATGAAGAAACGGTTCGACCAATCCCGTAAAAGATGTATAAAGTACGCAGTAGGACAATTAGTACTATGGAAAGGTGGAGCTAGTAGGGATGTACACTCAAAAGTTTCACAAAAATTGCCCTTACACCGGTCCATATAAAATAATTAAAGCGGAACCTAATATTGATCGCTATGCAATTTGTAGTATTAAAGGAATGAAAGGTTATAAAAAATTTGATGCAGTTGTTAGAGGCGAAACATTAAGACCTTACAAATCTATAATGTCTGATGCTGATAGCTCTTCTGGTAGTGATAAAGAAGTAGATCGTGACGATCTTATAGATTTACTCGAAAGCTAGGTGCCAAGTATGTAATGAATTATTATTTATAAATTTTAGTAATTTTGTACAACTTATACTACTAGTTGCCAACTTTTTGATTATTTTCTTTAACTATTTTTACTAAATAAATAATATTCATTAAATAAATATTAAATAATATATTTTTTCTTTAGAAGAGATGCTGAAAAATAAAAATTATTAAAATAATTAATGTGTGACATATCGTAAAATCCCTATCATCTTATTAATATTGTAAGTTGAATAGCCCGTGTGATATTACATAAAGTCTGCGTGACGCTAGTCTGCGTGACGCGAGTCTGTGTGACCCGTCACGCGTGTCTGTGTGACTTCTAGGTCTATGCAAATCATCAAAATCTGTGTGACAATATATTTTGCAGCTTTACGAGGATATATTTTGTCTATGTGACTGTTATGTAATAAGTATAAGTATTACGCCGCATATTAAGTCTACCTACGTATATATGTAATTTAACAAGGATGATATTATGAGGAGGCTGACTCCACATTTTATAGTTATGACCTACTTGACGAATTTATCACCATACTTATTACCATGGATATACCTACTGTTCTGTTGTTTTTTTTTTAGGAAACAAATTTAAGAAAAAAAAAACACGGTCGCTGCAGGATGGCCGAGTGTTAGCAACCACTAGCAGACTTCAGTCTCGACAGTGATGGTACATCCGGATCCGTATAATATTTTACATTTACTCTGTTTATTATTAATATCAATTTGGTTTCATATTTAATAAATTATTAATTAACTGATTATTATAAATTATATTATTGTTAACATGATGACCAATGACGTCACATCAGAATTTAGTCATGCATTTTATATTAAATATAAATAATCAAATATCATTAAACACATAATAATTAATATTAGTAACTGGTAAAATAAGAATTATATTTAATTGAAATATATTTAGTTAATTTTATAAATATTAAAATATTTTTTATATTATTATATTTTAATAATATAATACCGTAATATTATTTATTAATAATACATTTTTATTTTATATATTATTTAATTGTAATACCGGATATAAAGTGTTTATTTTGACTAGCTCTAACGCCCTTCAAGTTATTACTTGACTATAAAAGGGCAGGACTCTCTGTAACCGCCATTATTACTTCTTCAAAATTGTTATAAGGCGGACACTCTGTCTGACGAATAAAAGTGTAACAGTGAAGTAGGAATAAGTGATTTTATTTACGCCCGTCACATAAGAAAATCCTAACAATGCACTTACCTATCAGTCTAATATTTATATTAGATCAATTATATTTATATTATATTCAATCTTTTTATCTTTACCAACCTATGACAAGCAGCCTGGATGCAGGGACCTCAACTAATATTTCGACCGTGTTCTTGGGAAATATGCTGCAATGCTCCCACTGTTCCCGATATTTTTCCCGATATTAAAAGCCAGCGGGGTTTGAACATCCACGTAGGCAAATGCCACAAACAGCTTCCAACCCTCATTCCCCTAATAACCAATTCACTTCCGAACCCAATCTATCAAACAAATTTCTGGCAAGAAATATCCAAATTTAAACGTTTTGTACCAGTTCTAAGACGGATCCCTAGGGGTGCCAGAGTGACTGTAGCCCAGAAGCTTGCCGAGACAATACGCCACACAGTGCTGGAGAACTCGAGGCAAGCCTGGGAAAATGTACTCACCTTTCCCTACCGATTTCTACATATCTCTAGAGATCCGCTCAACAATGCCTCCCTCACTTCAAGAATCAAAAAGAATTGTGTTTCGGACATTAACCTCAACCCAAATTTTTTTTCACATTCCTCGGTCAAACATAAAAAAGTGAAAACTGTGGAAAATAAAATAAGCGAGGGAGACATTAAGGGTGCAGCGCAGCTCCTGTTTTCTAATGACACGGTCGCCCCCGACTGCCCAGAAACCCTCATCGCCCTGGAAAACAAACATCCATCACAATCCAATCCTTTCACAGTTTCCGATGACGCATTACCACCACTACAAACGTCGACAGACAAAGTACGCGGAGCCCCGTGTCCTTTCTTCCGGGTTCAGCTGGCGGCCTCGATGGTCTCACCCCTCAACATCTGAAGGACCTCACCAGCGGTTGCTGCGGGGAGACCGGCGAGAAGCTCCTGCATGAACTTACGAATCTGTGTAACCTGATGTTACGTGGAGGGGTCGCATCAGATATCGTGGACATCTGTATGGAGCTAACCTCTGCGCCTTGAAGAAGAGGGATAGTGGCATTCGTTCGATTGCTGTCGGCTCCACATACCGGCGCCTTACAGCCAAACTAGCTTGCAAATCGGTCACTTCCCTCGCGTCATACTTCCAGCCAAAACAGCTCGGTTTTGCCTGCAAAGGGGGTTGTGAGGCCGCCGTTCACTCTTTCAGGACAGCTATGCACAATCAAGGCGATGATGTGTTTCTGAAGGTCGATGTCAAAAACGCTTTCAACTCGGTTGACCGAGGCGCCATGTTGGCCCAAATTAAATCTTAAGCACCTGCCATTTTACAATTTTTGTTCCAGTGTTACAACGACCCCACCAAACTCATTTACAAAGACCACCTCATCTCATCCGAAGTGGGCTGCCAACAGGCGACCCTCTAGGTCCAGCAATCTTCAGCCTTGCTATACACCCGGTCATCGAGCTTCTAAATTCAAAATTTAATGTTTGGTATTTGGATGATGGGACCCTTGGAAGCGATGCCCTCACTGTAATATCAGACTTCCGCACTCTTATCCGCGAGTTCCAAAAAATAGGTCTGCAGCTGAACCTAGGTAAGTGCGAACTTTTTGTGCCAGACAGTTGTGGGGATAGAAACGCGATTATATCCAGCTTTAAATAAATAGCTCCACAACTGTCTGTCATTGACAAGGATTCGCTATTCTTTTTGGGCTCACCTATTTTAGACGAATCTCTCCCGGACTTCATAGATAACAAATTAAAAAATTTTAATGAAACTTTAGACCGCCTCCTCTAAATTAACTGTCACATGGCCTTTACCCTAATCCGTTTTTGCATTTTCGTACCTAAATTGACATATGTGTTACGGTGTTGTAAACTGTGGAAGTTCCCTCAATTTCTCAAACAGTTGGATGATACCATAAGACTAACGCTCTCCAATATTTGAAACACAAATTTCGATTACCGCGCATGGACTCAGGCAACGCTTCCAGTTAGGTTCGGTGGCCTAGGTGTTCGAAAGCCCTCTGACATATCGCTTCCGGTTTTCTTGTCCTCAGTCCACGCGAACAGTAGTCTTATCTCCAAAATACTACATCACCCATCCTACTCCAATACAGTTCCCTTTCTGGACGAGGCCAAGGACGCCTGGAGCGCTACTAGTGCTTGTAGGGAATTGCCTGACAATACTTTTTCACAAAGGCTCTGGGACGAGCCACTCTGCAGACTGGTACGGAATAATCTTCTTAATACGTCCTCCAGTCCTGTGGAGCAGGCTCGCCTGTTAGCTGCGGAGAAGTGGGAGTCGGGCCTTTGGCTACAAGCATTACCGTCACCCAATACGGGCACATTGCTGGATCGAACAGCTTTCCGGTTAGCCACTTCTCTGCGTCTTGGCACCACCACGTCGTCCCCCATCGCTGTGTTTGTGGCGCAAATGTGGACAGCCTCGGACACCACGGGCTGTCGTGTCAACGAAGCGCCGGCCTCATCTCCCGACATCACTGCCTGAACGATCTCATCCGTCGGGCTCTTGTCACCGCCGGAGTGCCAGCTCTACTGGAACCCTCTGGTTTGGCGCGCGACGATGGCAAGAGACCAGACGGTATGACCCTGGTCCCTTGGAGAGTGGGACGGGCTCTTGTATGGGACGCTACTTGCGTCGATACACTTGCTCCGTCCCATGTCCAGGGCATCTCGAGTTCTGCAGGTGCAGCCGCCAATCAGGCGGAAAACCTCAAGCGGCGCAAATATGAGAACCTTAGTGGGGATCTCATATTTAAACCGTTTGGGGTTGAAACCCTAGGTACATGGGGTCTGGGTGCGCACAAACTTTTCAGAGAAATCTCCAAAAAACTCATTGAGGCCACCCGAGACCCCAGAGCCGGCACCTACCTGGCCCAGAGAATAAGTATCGCAATTCAGCGAGGAAACTCTCTGAGCCTTCTAGGTACTCTGCCTGGTGGGGACGACCTGGGAGATTTCTTTGTTTTGTAGCATTTTAAGTTTTGGAGTAGTTATTATTTTTTTTAGTATTTACCTACTTTTATAGTTTGTAAATATTTTATTTCCTGTATTATAATTACTTTAAATTGTCACTCATATACAGAACCTATCAGTCTCAATGTTTTAATAGAATCTTTAGGAACCCCACAGCATCAAAAAAAAATTCTCTCTCTCAAAAAAACTCAAGCTTATTAAACATAGAAGGAAGGTTTTTAATAATTTAAGCTTTAAAATACCTTATGGGTGATCTATTATATCTTAAACTTTTTTAAAGACTTTCTAAATTCTAATACGGTCACACATTTACTTTTGGCTTTTACTACGGGTGGGATAATTCTCTTTACCACTTGGTATTTAGCAATTTCAGAGATATCATCATTCACAGGCCACTTAAATCTGTGATTATCAATTTTCTTGGCAAATTGTACAACATAGGAATCTCTTAAAACATTTTTCTCTTAAAACATTTTTTACTTGCCCGACATAACGATGAACAAGGTTCTTCATTGAGGTCAAATTAACTATAACTCAGTCATCCATTTTGATTGTGATACTTTGATTATCACTTCGACTCACAACTACACACACCGGCCATATTTAGCGGAACATAAAATAAAGGTTTGATATCAGTATCATATAAGGTTGCTAGCTGGTTTATACGTCATTTAATTTAAAAAGAAATATTTTCAAATTAAGAAAACAACTGAACATCACATTTTATGCAATTGTTTTAATTTTATTCAAATACACCTTATCTGGAGCGAACTTCGAGTATTTCTTCCTTCTGAGTTTGATTTAAAATTTCATTGAAATACTGTTTTTTGTTAGTTTTTTTTTAACCGCGTATTTTTTTGGAGTTGAGGACTGAATTATGCCTGACTTAGCCCCAACGGAGATTGCCAGGGCACTCGAAATGCGAAGAAATGGTCAAACCTACAGAGTGATCTCCAGAGATCTTCGTCGACCAGTTTCAACGATCCATCGCAGTATCCAACGGTTCAGGGAGACCGGTACTTATGTGAGAAGAGCAGGACAAGGCAGAAAAAGACGCACTTCGAGTAGGGATGATCGTTTCATTCGGCTTCGTGTACGTAGGAACCCCCGTTTGACGGCCGTCCAAGCCCGACATGAGTTAGAAGCAGTGCGGGGTGTAACCGTAAGTGAGCGTACGGTACGAAGAAGGTTCGAAGAAGCTGGTTTGGGTTCATTTGTGCCCGCCAAGGCTCCAAGGCTCGAGGTAAATCATCGTATAAACAGGTTAACTTTTGCTCAGGAACATCGACTTTGGAACGCGGACCAATGGAGTAAGGTATTGTTTAGTGATGAGTGCAGAATTCTCTTAAATCAAATTGACGGCAGGCAAAAAATATACAGACGCAAAGGAGAACGATACATTCAGACAAATTTTGAAACTACAGTTGCATACGGTGGTGGATCAATAATGGTTTGGGCGGGTATTTGTTTGGGAGCTCGCACAGACTTGGTAGTGATTGACAGAGGGAGTCTGACTGCAGACTGCTATATCAGAGAAGTTTTAGAAGAAAATATCGTACCGTTTGCCCCATATATCGGTGACTATTTTGTTTTTATGCAGGATAATGCTCGGCCGCATACCGCTCGGGTAACTCAAGCTTATCTTAATGATATGAATATCGCTGTTATGGAGTGGCCGGCGAGATCACCGGATATGAGCCCAATAGAGCACGTTTGGGACTTGCTGTAAAGAAAAGTTAAGTCCAGAATTCCAGCTCCTCCCAACGTGGGTGAACTGCGAATCGCCGTAGTTGAGGAATGGCGGAGACTATCCCAGGAGACCATCGATAACATCATTCTCAGTATGCCTAGACGGGTAGAAACTTTAATAAGAGCACGTGGAGGAAATACGCGATATTAATCACCATTTTTATAATTTAATTAATTGTTATTTTAATATTAATTTTCACTTTTCCCGGTTACATGAAAAGTTCAAAAATGTACCATTTTTCACAAATAGCCTTTACTCGCAAAATCTGTTCTTAATGTGATCTCATTTTAAGTAAAACAAATGAAACTTTAAATAACAATAGAAGTGTAGTAAGTAGATTTTAAAATAAAACCATATTTTTTAATTATGGACCTTTTTTTTGTGTTCCGCTAAATATTAATAACACTCGTTTAGTTGTGAATCAGATGGAACCATATCTTGGCCAACGTCGTATTCAGAATCTGAAGATTCATGAAAATTGACCTCAACGTCTTCGTCTGATGATATCTCATCTTCTGAGCTTCCAGTAAAATTCTTATGTTTTTGCTTTTGTTTTTCTTTTTTCTCAATATTATGCTTAGTTACTTTCTTTGACCTTATGTTCTTTTGGTGTTTTTTTTCAGATTACATTTTACTTTAACAACATTTTTTTTCTTTCTCTTTCTTCAGTTAGCAACCGAATTTTTTCTTTTTCTGGGGTATCTGTATAAATCGTTGATTTCTTTTTTCTTGTATTCTTTGCCGTTTTTCTTGGTGGTGTTTTGGGGAAAGGTCTTACGACTATATGTGAAAATTGATTGTTGGAGTAAGAAATTTTAAGAGAATCAAGACCTATGGAACTACAACTTGGTTGGGGAGTATTTGGACGGCAATAAATAAGATTTTCAAAAGTATTTAGCAAGTATTCAGTGCATTTAGAGAAAGAAACTGCCTGTAATTCAGATGGATTTAAATCTTTGTCACATGAAATGTCCGATGCTGGTTGAGGTAAATCAGAAGGATTCGCTTGTCTATCTTCGATAAAATCTATGGGTTTAACAGAATCGATTTCCAAATTTTCGTATGGCGGAATAGACTCACTATCACAACACTATCTTCTACTTCAATATTTGTAATTGGTCGATCGGTGACGTAAGATGGTGCAAAATATGAGTCGCTGAATATTATTCTAT
Source organism: Phengaris alcon alcon (assembly GCA_037179445.1). Taxonomy (NCBI): domain Eukaryota; kingdom Metazoa; phylum Arthropoda; class Insecta; order Lepidoptera; family Lycaenidae; genus Phengaris; species Phengaris alcon. Next base: position 239,961 of record JAYRCH010000603.1, on the reverse strand, counting down.
TAAATAGGAAAATCCCCGAGCATCTAAAAACAGCTTGAATGTTTGTTATTGTTATAGCGTTTGACGTTGCAGTTGCAACTATGCCAGGGATATCATAAATAGTCATCGTTTTTCCTGTATTCGATTTCATCTATCCATCACATGCTGTATTTACTGCTTTCTTAAAAGGCCCATACACGGAGTGATCTAAAGGCTGCAATTTATCTCTGCAGTGCGGAGGAAAAGAGAGCATAACAATACCATTAGCTCGACAAAAGTAAATAGCTTAAATTGAAACGTTTGAAGAGTGATTATCATTAATACGCAATGACCGTATTGATAGACGTGGTGGTGGGGTAGCAATATATCTTCGCTGTGATTTTACTTATAAAATAATAGCGTCCTCTCATGGTTATCAATCTTCTACGGCCGAATATATTTTTCTCGAGGTTTTAGTTAGAGGAACTAAATTGGCCCTTGGAGTAGTATATTGCTCTCATACTGCTGACTACTTTTCTGACATTGAGTCGGTCCTAGATTCATTGAGTTCTGAATATACGCACCACATCATCATGGGGGATTTTAATACAGATCTATGCAACCACTCCTCTCCTCGCCCGACTAAGCTTAATAACTTAATTAGATCAGCCGGTCTTCACATTCTATCTCTTCAACCTACTCATCATAACTACGATAGTGATGACACTTGGCTCGATCTAATGCTCATCTCCGATCCTTCCCTCGTCCACACCCGTGGTCAACTCCCTGCCCCAGGTTTTTCCCATTACGACCTCATCTTTCTCTCATACATGTTAAAGCCTCCCAGACCAACTCCTAGGTTCATATACAGACGTTGCTTTGCTCGAGTAGACAGTAAAAAATTATGCACGGACGTAGGAAAAATAGATTGGAATCCACTGTACGATGCCGTCTCTATTGACGAAAAGGTTAGGATTTTTAATGAAAATGTTATTGGACTTTATAATTTACATGCGCCCATTAAGAAAATAAAGTTAAAGCATCCGCCTGCGCCTTGGCTGACGGACGATATCCGTGCTGCGATGAAACGTAGGGATCGCACTTTTCGTACTGAACCCAATTAGGCGAACTTTAAAATAGCTAGAAATCGCTGCAACCAAATGATACCGAACGCTAAACGCCACCATATTCTCGAAAATTTGCCTTCCTCTCCCAATGTTTGGATATTCCTAGGATCCCTTGGTATAGGCAAGTCGCATCACGCAGATCTTCCTACGGCAATTATTAGTCTAGATGACATTAATTTACACTTTTCCACAACTCTCAAGCTTGATGTTGACACTAAACGTCAGACTATTTGTTATCTAAATAATTTACCACGACATATTAATATACCTTCTTTTCAATTTACACCAATCGATTCCGACGAGATCAATAAGACTATCATTTCCATAACATCCAAGACTACAGGATGTGATGACATTAGCCGTCAAATGATCACTGCCATCAAAGATAAAATTTTGCCCGTTATAACCCATATTATAAATTTTTCCCTTAAAACGTCCGAATTTCCTAATCAATGGCGTAAAGCTTACGTTCGTCCCCTACCAAAAATTACCAGTCCCACTAACGATTCACATTTTCGTCCCATTTCCATCCTTCCCTACCTATCTAATGTGCTCCAGGTTTGTTCACCTAAACGATATTTTGTCTCCACTACAATCGGGTTTCAGACCTGGACATAGCACCACCTCTGCACTATTAAAGGTTCTTAATGATGTGAGAGTAGGCATTGAGAACTCTAAAATAACAGTCCTTGTTTTGATAGATTTCTCGAATGCTTTCAATAATGTCAATCATGACATTTTGTTAACAATACTTTCTAGACTTCCGCTCTCACCTGAGGCTTTAAATTGGATCTCTTCGTATCTTCGAGGGCGTCAACAGTCGGTACGCACGGATCAGTCCTCCTCTTCGTGGTGTAATCTAGACACTGGCGTCCCTCAAGGTGGTATTCTTTCTCCTTTGATGTATGTATCATTTGTTTGCGGACGACTTTCAGCTTTATAGCCAAGCAGGAGTGGATAGTATGTCAAGTGCTATCGATGAGATCATGAACATTTTATTATAATTATTGGTTGGTTAGTATCGTGTAATTATGCAGTATGGTATATGTATAATGTATATTATATTTAATAAATCATTTATGTACTTGTATATTATAGTATAGTATGTAGGTATAATTAGTTTGATATGTATTATGTTTATTTTAGTAAAATTTATCTAGTTTGCTACGAATATTATTGTATCTATTTTTATCATTAGTTTTACATGACCTTTCGTATAGTTAAATTTTTGTATTTTTCTAGATGGAAAGCACCTTGGTATTTTGACTCTGTCACCACCCTATGGTCCTGGTAGAAAATGCCCTATGGCATTAAGTCCGCCATTGTACATTGTGCAGAAAGTGTAGAAAGTAAATAAATAAATTATCAAGGAACAAAGTGTTATTGTTACTTGATACACAACAACAAATTATGTATCTTTTGTGTATTCTTGAACAATTTGTGTATCTTTGAAAGTGTTTCAAAAATTTAACAAAATCTTCCTCTTGCATCCAACCTGATTTGTTTACCGAGCCAATACTGCTGGTTGGCTGGTTTTTCATCGCATTTTGTTTTCATTCATTGTGGTTCATAGTAACGCAAACGAAGTTGCGTACACAACTCATGCTATAAATTTTCCACTACATCATATTGTGTTAAGTGGCCATTTATATTCCTACATAGGTTTTTTGTTGTTTTTTTAATTTTTTATCATTAACAATCGACAGACGCGAGAATTGTATCAGTAATGCATACATAATCTATATAATATGTAAACGTGGATATCGTAATGTTAAATACGCGTTTTGGTTGGCGATTACTTTTTAGGATTCCGTACCCAAAGGGTAGTAACCTAACCAAGAGCATATCAGTATATGTCTAAGGAGGGTTCTGTAACTATTAGGCGAGTAGGGAATGGGCCAACAAAAACAGGTGGACCGACCACGGTGAGCTGAGTGGCTAAAGTACATCGATGAGGAATCGAGGGAACTCATCGAAATTTCTACGGACACATACAGTGATTTCGACGTTTTCTGAAGTTACCCAAGCATATGCTACCAAAAAGTAAGATTTTGCACCAAGGTATACCCTGGATCCAAAAGTACTGAACAGAACTCCTGACTCCCTATAGATACATGTTTGGGGACTTCGGCGTTGTTTAAAGAACTGCAAGCATATGCCACTATGACAATCACAGTAATAATCATTATCACCACCATCATCATACCATACATCATCGCATAATGATGATATTATATGTACTTCTCACAGAATTTTACATCGACCTATTTGCGAAATACTTTTGTTGCTGTATAATTCGAAATTGGTCCTTTAGTCACCAAAGTAAACATCTGATGATGGCATCCATGAGGAATCGAGGGAACCCCTCAAAATTTATAGGGACATCTATAGAGGTTTGACTTTTGTGAAGTAAATCAAGCATAGCCTATGCCAAAGGTATACCCTGGATCCAAAAGCAATGAACAGAACTCCTCAGTCTTTAAAGATACGTTTGGAAATTTCGGCATTGGTAAAAGATCTGCAAGCATATGCCATTAGTAACTTGCAGTAATCATCATCATCATCTAGTGTTGGCGTATCGTGATAGTCAATACCTAATGGAAGCTTGGAGCGTATACAAATCGAACGCTTATTTTAATATTTTTTTAAATGTGTTAATAATAATATAGATAATAAATATGACTAAAAAGAGAAAAACCGATTTCCAAAGTAAAAAAAGTAAGAAATAAACCTTATTTTATAAATAATTTCCCGTTTTAAATTCGACTAAAATTTAAACCCTTTCTCTACTCAATCCTCCTAATTTTGAAGTCGGTACAAACTCCCAGCCTACTTGAACGTGTTCTATAAAATATTGTTATATTAGGATGTTGTTTGGGGCTGATAGCGACACGACTTCAAAATAATGAAGATTGAGTAGAGAAATAGATAATTTTTAAGGGAAATTAACACTTAATCACTAACTTTTATTGCAACAATCGACTGCGTTACTGCTAATGAGGACCCAGGACTTTCGAGAAGTTACTATACACTGTATGTATCCAATTTAAACTTTATGTAAACAAAAAGGTAACAGAACACATAATGGTACCTACCAATATAAATGTCACTTATTTACCGTGGAATGAAGATGTTTCTTCATTCAGTTGTTGTTTAGAAAAGGAATAAATTAATAAATAAATATAAATATCTATGGAATCTTCACTCCACGTCAATCTGGCCCCGTGCTTAGTATCCGAAGAACTTGTGTTACAGGTACTGGAAAACGGGAAGTTTATTTAATACTTTTTATACTATGCATATATTTAAGATTTTTATTATATTATACACATATTTAATATACATCCATGACCCAGGACCCAACTTTTTGTTCCTTCGGCGGGATTAGAACCCACGACCCCCGGTGGTAGCGCCATCTAGAAGCGTCGAACGCCACTATGAATGGCATCTCATAATATCGATAAAGCAGTATTCCACCCCCCGCTTCCCCGCTTCACCGCTCCCGCGCTAGACGGAAGACATATTACGAGTGCGCGTCCAGTGCAAGCAATGGCGGACAGCGTGTGTATTATTTAGACTTTTTCGTTATTAATTACTGCCCACGAAAGTGAGATATATTCCTATAGAACGCGATAAGAATACTGGAAAGACTAAAGTGTTGTGAGCAGAAAAGACTCCAGCTGCAGACGCCCGCACAGAAGCTGGTTCGGTAAGCGCATCTTCCTATACCTTTCCATTACATCTAATGAAATACAGTCCACAAAAATATCGAAGAGAAATTATTCGCTATCGCCAGACACAAGGTGGCCCGCGCGGCCATTGTTTGGTCCATTCGAGCCGGACCACATTTGGTCCGGATCTTAATCCATTTCATCACGGATTTATATCCAGATTTTATTTAATTTTCCGCATATATAGCTTTGAAAAGTGCCTAACTAGGCAGTGGTCATACATATTTACGCTTCTATAAACCCATTAATTGGGATTAGGCAGAGGCAGATAAGGAATTATTTCTCAGTCAATGTATGACAATAGGTGATATTCGAACAAATTTTTATGACTTGTTAGATGCCTACAACGCGAAGTTGCTATCTATTAATCCGAAAACTTCGCCTAGTTTTCAAGCGTATACTTCATTCGAGGACCTATATTGCGTTATTAAACGCATTCAATCTCGTCTTGAAACTGTTGAAACCGAGGTTAAAACTGAGGTTTATACAACTGTCCGAACGCCAAGGTTGCCTGCGATTGAGATAATGTATTTTGATGGTGACATACAAAATTTGCCACTATTCTATGCCAGTTTTAAATCAACGGTACATGATAATAGCTCGTTGACCGATGCCGACAAGTTATATTATTTAATAGGTAAGTTGGCGCAAAGGGCTCAATCAGTATTCGCTGGCGTCACCCCCCGCGCTGAGAATTATCAGTTAATATTTCAGTCGCTGGTTGACAGGTATCAAGATACTCGTATCCTCGCGTCAACATATTTTGACCAAGCCTTAAATTTAAAATTGAATGGTTCCGCATCTGTTTCGAATTTCCAGTCATTTATAAATAATTTCGTAACGGCAGTTAGTTAATTCGCTTAAAAACTTAAATTTAGAAAATCTTTCCGATTTTATCTTATTACAACTCGCATTGAAAAAATTCGATACAGAAACTATTCGTAGTACGTAATACAGTACGTAATAATAAAATTCCTACACTGGACAGTTTTATCTTATTCATAAAAGATCAGTGTAGAATATTTAGAAATACGCAGCCTAGCACCTCTAGCTCGTCCAGTAATATTAATAAACAAAGGTTGATTAAACACCGAAATTATAACACCGCGCCTAATCCGCAGTCTTACGTAGCATGTTCGGATTCTAGTAATAATAATAGTAGCCCGCTCAGATGTATGTGCAATAACATTATGCATGATCATCTTTACAAATGTCCCACGTTCAATGATTTGGCCTTGTTGGCCCGCTTTAATTATATTAAAGGAAAGAAAGCTTGCGTTAATTGCTTAAGCATAAAACATAAATCGCACTCTTGTCTTAGTAAGTCTAAATGCCGCATTCGTGACCGACGACACCATACCCTAATGCATTTCGATATGTTCTGGCACTCAGCTGAAACGCGTGACCTTGAACTTTATAATAACAGTTCTCGCTGTCCGATACCGATGCCACAAGCCGATCGAATACCTACACGTATAGGTGTTCGAGTCAAGCGTAATAGCGAGGTGTCGCTGTGCTCGACGTCGTTAGCACGTAAACAAAGGATTTTGTTACCTACCGCCCAGGTTATTGTTCACGATGTAAATGACAAACCCATAGTCGTGCGATGTTTACTAGACAGCGCTTCACAAAGTAGTTTCATTACGTCGGAATGTTATAGGAGGGCGGCACTGAAAATTTCGGGAATCAAGGAAGTGACACAACATTACTATTTAAAAATGTATTTATTGCTTTTCGAAGTATTCTCCGCGAAAATTGACACATTTTTCCATACGATGGAACCAATCATTGAAGCAACCATTCCATTCGGAAGTTGGGGTCTCCAAAATGGCAGTTTTGTAGGCGTCCACAGCTTCTTCAGGTGATGAAAATCTCTGACCACGCAATTTATTCTTTATTTTAGGGAAAGTATAGAAATCATTAGGGTTTAGGTCGGGGCTGTACGGCGGATGGTCTAATAATTCTATGATTTCTTGCTCTAAAAACTCTTTTGTTCTGTGCGCGGTGTGAGAACTCGCATTGTCGTGATGGAGGATGATGCGGCGGTTGCAGTTCTCTTTACGGAGTTCAGAAACGACCTGTGGCAAACAAATGTTAGCATACCATTCTGCATTAACCGTTCTTTGTCCCTCAAGAGGAATAGTCGCAACATGGCCGGTTTTGGAGACAAACGTGGCCACCATTTTTTTTGCAACACTCCGTGAACGATCAATTTTTGTTGGCTTTAACTCATTTTCGAACACCCAAACTCGTGACTGGTTTTTTGTTTCGGGTTCGTACGCGTATATCCAGGATTCGTCACCTGATACGATGTTGTATACAGCATTTGAGGATCCTGCATGGAATCTTTTGAGAGTTCTGACGCACCAAGTAACGCGAGCCGCTTTTTGCTCTTCACAGAGCAAATGCGGTATCCATCGGGAAAACAACTTTTTTACTAATTGTTCATGCAAGATTATTTGTATTTGACTCATGCCAATGTCTAAAGTTGCCTGAATTTCGCGGTATGTCACATGTCGATCTTCCTCAATCAGCTTACGCACATCATCAACGTTTTCTTGGGCGACTGCAGTTTTTGGACGACCTTGACGGGGATCATCACTGAGCTTGACACGTCCACGTTGAAATTCAGCAAACCAGCGATAAATTGTGGTTTTGGATGGGGCTTCATCACCAAATGCAGAAATCATCCGGTCAACACACTGTTTTTGTATTAAACCACTTCGAAAGTCATAATAAATCATCGCTCTAGAATTTTCTCGAGTCAATTCCATTTTCTCAACGACTAAAGAAGTTTGACAAGACCTTGTGACAAGACCGAGAACCTTTTTTTAAATAAATAAACGGTATTAGATTTTTAAAACCAAGGAGTTTTAAATTAAAAAGATTTTAATATGACAGGAACAATGGAAATATTCCATTCCTGATACTTTTAGTGCAGCCCTCGTAATCGTCTAGGGCTTTTGAATAAATTTAAAAATACTAATTTGATAGTTAAAGGAATTGGGGGTTCGGAAAAATCATGTAAGGGTTCCGTGGATATTGTGGTATACTCGCGCTTAAATAAAAATATTAGTTTTAATATTTCTCCGCTTACAGTGGAACGTATTACCGATAGGTTACCGAACGCTAACGTAGACTTGTCTTTGTTAACGCACCTGAAAGCCCTCCCGCTAGCAGATACCAACTTTTCGCGCCCGGGTGATGTGGATATTCTGATTGGGGCATTAGTATTCCCGCATCTGCTATTACCTAATATCGTACGTAGTTATCAATATGATTTACCTCCTGCTATTGAGACGGTATTTGGATTTGTGATTATGGGTTCCGTACCTACGTCTACGCCGACGTCGACGTCTACGTCGCATACGTCTCATTGTACTACATCTTGTTGCTCTGTGCTTCAGGAAAATAATATTAATTCTCTCGCTCCCGCTACCGCTACCGCTACCGGGCGCGCTCCCGCTACCGCTACCGCTACCGGGCGCGCTCCCACTACCGCTACCGCGCGCGCACCCGCTTCCGCTATCGTGCGCGCTCCCGCTACCGCTACCGCGCGCGTTCCCGCTACCGCGCGCATTCCCGCTACCGCTACCGCACCCGCTCCCGCTATCGCTACCGCTACCGCGCGTGCTCCCGCTACCGCACCCGCTCGGCCGCTCGCTACCGCTGCCGCTCTCGTTCCGTTACCGCACCTCCTTCCGCTTTATTCATGGATGACATTGTTTGTAGCGTCATGAACGTTCCTTGAACGTTTTGAGTTGAGCTTCCTTTACTCAACCAAATTAATATACCGCGTCATCTAGGATTGGTCGATGGTTGCACTGTCAACTTAATAGGTTTCGCTGATGCTAGTGAACGCTCTCGCTACCGCACCCGCTACCGCTCGGCCGCTCGCTACCGCTACCGTTACCGCTCGGCCGCCCGCTACCGCTACCGCTCGGCCGCTCGCTACCGCTACCGCTCTCGTTTCCGTTACCGCTCCTCCTTCCGCTTTATTCATGGATGACATTGTTTGTAGCGTCATGAACGTTCCGCTCGCAGTTTCGCTTTGTGAAGAGCTTATTCAGCTTTTCAAGCGAGGCCAATTTGACCTTGTCAAATGGACAAGTAACTCGCAATACGTTCTAGCACGAATACCTGAGTCGCACAAGGCTTCTACAGACATTGAGTTTGAGAAGTCTTTACCGCATAAGGTTCTTGGGTTACGCTGGGACAGAACCTGTGATAGTTTTCGGTTCAACGTCGTGACACCTGATGGTAAGTGCACTAAACGCACTATGTTGTCCACAGTGGCTCGACTATGGGACATAATGGGTTTCGTGGCTCCCACCATTTTGCACACAAAGCTCTTAATAAAGGAGCTTTGGCTATCTAAGTGCGATTGGGATGACGCACCACCCGACCACATAGTTGCAGCCTGGAAGCAGTTTTGCGTTGAGCTACCCTTACTCAACCAAATTAACATACCGCGTCATCTAGGATTGATCGATGGTTGCACTGTCAACTTAATAGGTTTCGCTGATGCCAGTGAACGCGCTTACGGAGGAGTCGTGTATGTAAAGGTCTGTATTGGTTCTAACTACACTGTTCAACTGGTTTGTGCTAAGTCTAGAGTCTCGCCGGTTAAAACTATTTCGGTTGCGAGGCTGGAATTATGCGCGGCCCTTCTGTTGTCTCAACTACTTCGTAGAGTTCAAGACACAGTTTCGTCTCCAAGGTGGCCCTCTCTTGGATTCGTTCCTCTCCGCACCGCTGACATACCTTTGTCGCAAACCGCGTTACTAAGATAATCGAACTCATCGCCCCCGCTTGTTTTAATCACGTCGCAGGTACTGAAAATCCTGCCGATTGCCTGTCTCGCGGTATTACTCCTGGTAAGCTTCTAGATCATTCATTGTGGCATCATGGACCCACCTGGATTTCACATGATCCGTCGGAGTAGCCCATTGAACCCTTTGACCACGATACGGAAAACGAAGACGTACCCGAGCGGAAATCTATGTCTCACCCCGTGGTCGTGGAAACTGTGGAATCCCCACTATACACACTAGCACTACGCATGTCTCGTGGTCTAAATTACTACGCGCCATCGTTTATTTTTATAGGTTTCTTAGGTTATTACCTAACGGGACTTTTATTTCAATTTCCGATCTTGAATTTGCGGAGGATAGATTATTGCGAGCCGTACAGACGGTTTACTTTACTTTACGATATTGAAAATTTGAAAAATAATAAATCTTGTTCTCCCGCGCTTCTTAAACTTAAGCCGTTCCTTGATCAGCACGGCGTAATACGCGTTGGTGGTCGTGTGTCGAATTCGGACGAACCGTACAACTATAAGCATCCATATCTTCTACCGCGTCACGATCATGTAGTAGATCTTCTTATTGATTTTTATCACAAGAAGCATCTCCATGCTGGTCCAGAGTTGCTTATGTCCTTACTCCGGCATAAATATTGGATCTTTGCTGCGCGGCGAATAATTCGCCACAGGATACATAAATGTAACGCTTGTTTTAAATTTCGCCCACGCCCGATATTTCCTCTTATGGTCGACCTTCCTTGTCAGCGTTAACTCCTGCACATTTCTTAAACACGGTGCCATTGTCATCACTTCCCGCGCCTGAAGTAGACTCATCTAGTTTACTCCAGAGACATACATTGTTAGATAAGCTTGTACAATCGTTCCGGCAACGTTGGCGTTCAGAATATCTTCACCAGCTTCAGACTAGATCCAAGTGGAATAGTCCTGGGTCTCCTATACAGGAGGGTACGTTGGTAATTATTATCAACGACAATTCGCCAACACTTTCGTGGCCATTAGGCATCGTTGAGAAATTACATACCTCTAAAGACAGACCCGCGTTGTTACCGTGAAAACCGCAAAGGGAAGTTACGTGCGCCCTGTCGTACATCTCTGCCCACTGCCAACGCAGTGAGATTTAGCTAAGGCTGGATCTCCTTTAGTTTAGGCATCTAGATAATAAGATTATTTGTTATTACTCCGTTTTAGTTAATTAATAATACCGCTGTCTTAGTCTATGGATAGGTTATGCGATAATGGATACACCTAACGTAGCTAAATTATTATTTTTATATTCTTTTAAAGGCAACCCTTTAAGGCCGGGGGGAAATGGTAGCGCCATCTAGAAGCGTCGAACGCCACTATGAATGGCATCTCATAATATCGATAAAGCAGTATTCCACCCCCCGGTTCACCGTTCCCGCGCTAGACGGAAGACATTACAACGAGTGCGCGTCCAGTGCAAGCAATGGCGGACAGCGTGTGTATTATTTAGACTTTTTTGTTATTAATTACCGCCCACGAAAGTGAGATATATTCATATAGAACGCGATAAGAATACTGGAAAGACTAAAGTGTTGTGAGCAGAAAAAAGAGAGAAGACTCCAGCTGCAGACGCCCGCACAGAAGCTAGTTCGGTAAGCGGATCTTCCTATACCTTTCCATTACATCTAATTAATACTGCATATTAACCTGGCGACGCCAGATACCTCATGAAATACCAGTGGCGTGCACAGGATTATGACACTGGGTATACGGCGAAGTACTCGGTCACAAAAACTTTTTCGTTTATAGATTTTTAGCATAGCTACAGCCAAGCGACGGATCTCTAAGTCGAAACCATGCCAACAGAGCAAGTCTTAGATGTACTACTATTCATGTACATCTTCTACGGCAACGCAGACAAAACAGCGATCTGTTATATACTAGTCCTGTATATAATAGTGCCTAGAGTCAGCCTTTCCTACTGATATATAATCCCTGTAATCGGCCCTGCCAGTTAGTTCATCTCCAGTCCTCATAAAGACAATTCCTCAGTTTTTGAGTATCCGCGCGCGACATTTGCCTTTTGCCAGTAAATTTTTATTTTGTATTCAATTAACTTTTCAGTGTAATAAAAGTATATTTTTTAAAAAGTGATTTTTAAAATCCCCCATAACAAATTGGTGGCAGCGTGGTGGGATACCGAGAAAGGTATCCTTGGAAAACGTCTCCGTATCCAGTGTTTCTTTGTGTATTCTAAATTCCAAAATAAGTGGAATTATATATAATATTCAGTGCTATCCTGTGTTAAATTGTGCATAATCATCGATAAGTGATCCAGCGATGTTCCTGTTCTTGTTCCTGTTTGTATCCTGCAAGTTGCTGTAAGTCCTAGAAAATAATAACTATAATCATCCTTTGTTGGCGACCGCGAGTGTTAGTGAAAATACGAAATCCTGAATAAAGTGCGTGTAACGATTAAGTTTAGTTAAGTTAGTCTCACGAGTGTTGTTATCGCTTTTAGATAATTCTTAGAATTAGCCAAGAAGCATATCGCATTCGCTGCACTGTGGCCGCCTATTACACCGAAACATTCATTTATAACATTTAATTTTGTAATTATCTAGTAACTATCTGAAAAATGGCTTCACCGCAACCACAACCGCAACCACAACCGCAACCACAACCACAAACACAACCAAAACAAAGATCACAAACACAAATCCAAATCGCGAGAGTAGACCTCGATATAGGAATCTTGTTCAAATTCATAAAACCCTTTGATGGAACAAGGGAAAAATTAAACTCATTCATAGCAAACTGTGATAATGCAATGAAATTAGCGTCAGAAGACCAAAAACATATTTTGTTTAAATTTATTCTCTCACAATTAGAAGGAAAAGCTGAGTCCACATGCTCCATCAAAGAATTTGAATCATGGGATCAATTAAATATTTTTCTTAATACTCAATTTGGGGAAAGAAAACATTATGCCCATTTGTTGACAGATTTACAAGAATGTAGACAATTAAATAATGAACCAGTTAATAAGTTTGCTTTGCGTGTAGAGACTTGTTTGTCTAAATTACTAACAGAAATAACTCTATCAAATAAAAAGAAATCTGAATTGCAGGGTCGTATAAGCGCTATGGAAGATTTAGCCCTACACACATTTTTAATGGGCCTTAAGCCTGAAGTTTCTAATTTAGTGCGCAGTAAAAGTCCGGCTAATCTCAATCAAGCCATTAACGTAGCGCTTTCTGAAGAAGCAATTATAAATCTGTTCAACAAGCGTAATCCGCATCCATCATCCTCGTCTCAGCGTCAATCCTCATCGAATCGCTTCATCCCCAAACCTTCAAATCCTAACCCATTTTATAGGCCTCAGATACCAAAATTTAATGAGCAAAATGTACACAGCCTATTTTGTCGATACTGCAAAACCCAGGGACATACCATTGAACAATGTAGAAAACGTGAGTTTAATAACAACAGATATAGAATTAATCAACCATTCCCATCACAACAACGATCTAATCAGGAACACTATAAACCTAGGCCCGCGCGTATCAATTATGTTGAGAACAACAACATAAATTATGATGAATCTCAACCATCCACAAGCTTTGACGCTCAGAATAATTATAACGAAAACGATACTTTAAACGAATAAGGGACTCACGAAGGTGTCTCGTGAGACCCAACCAACAACCAACAATATCCTTATCCAACAATGGCACCATTTCTAAATCTTCTAAATCCAAGGACCACACGGGTAACCAGCCCCAAGCAAGTGTCCAATCTTCTAAATCCAAGGACCACACGGGTAACCAGCCCCAAGCAAGTGTCCAATCTTCTAAATCCAAGGACCACACGGGTAACCAGCCCCAAGCAAGTGTCCAATCTTCTAAATCCAAGGACCACACGGGTAACCAGCCCCAAGCAAGTGTCCAATCTTCTAAATCCAAGGACCACACGGGTAACCAGCCCCAAGCAAGTGTCCAATCTTCTAAATCCAAGGACCACACGGGTAACCAGCCCCAAGCAAGTGTCCAATCTTCTAAATCCAAGGACCACACGGGTAACCAGCTCCAAGCAAGTGTCCAATCTTCTAAATCCAAGGACCACACGGGTAACCAGCCCCAAGCAAGTGTCCAATCTTCTAAATCCAAGGACTACACGGGTAACCAGCCCCAAGCAAGAATCCACAAATCCTCAATTCCTAATGAAAATATAAATGAAAAAATTAGTTCAGTATATGAAATACACTGTGCTCCTAATAAAATATCCTTACCTCATATCTCATTGCAAACTTCTGTTTCCAACAAGCCACTTTCACTACTTGTTGATACTGGATCTTCAATTTGTCTTCTCCGAAAGTCTGCAGTTCAATCATTTTCTAAGCAAAAACTGCAAAATAATGATATTAGTCTCAAAGGCATTGATAATACTGAAGACTCTGTTCCCACTATAGGAAGCCTGGATATCAACCTCATATTTGGCAAAGAATTAATACCTTTTACATTTCACATAGTAGAAAACATCAACCTCGCGTATGATGGCATAATAGGAACTGATCTATTCAGCAAATATCAATGTTCCATAGATTATAATAGGCAAATATTAAATCTTAGTAAAAATAAAATTAAACTAAAATTTTCAAAACCTATTTATGAAATCCTCCTCGGTCTGAAATCACTATAGAATGTACTGTAAAAAACCCAGAATTAAAAGAAGGCGCTATCTTAGATCAACATTTGAGTGAAAACTTATTTGTCGCTAACTGTTTAGCTAAAGTAAAAGAAAATAATCGAATTAATTTGACAGTACTCAATACCTCTGAAAAATTAGCTACTCTAAATTCAGATCTTCAACTTATTCTACACCCAATTGATAATACATCCTACCAAATTAATTATTCTAACAAACCTTGCTTAGATAGAACTAATGAAGTTTTAAAATTACTCCGAGTCTCACATTTAAATCATGAAGAATGCAACGCCCTGTATGACACGTGCTCCAAATACTCTGATATTTTCCACTTACCCAATGATATACTCACCTCAACCGATGCCATCCAGCATGAGATACGAACTTCTTCTGACCAGCCTATTAATGTTAAATCCTATAGATTTCCTGAAGTGCACAAACAAGAAGTGAATTCCCAAATCAATAAAATGCTTAACCAGAAAATTATCCAACCTTCACTTTCCCCATGGTTCTCACCAATATGGATAGTTCCAAAGAAAACTGATGCCTCAGGTCAGAAAAAATGGAGAATTGTAATCGATTACCGGCGCCTTAATGACATCACAATAGGAGAAACCTACCCTATTCCTAATATAGTCGAAATCCTTGACCAACTAGGAAACTCAAAATATTTCTCTACCCTAGACTTAGCGTCTGGTTTCCACCAAATCAATATGTCGCCCAAAGACGCGTGCAAAACAGCCTTCAGCGTCCCGCAAGGACATTTTGAGTTCACCAGAATGCCATTCGGCTTAAAAAATGCACCGGCAACCTTCCAAAGACTAATGAATAACGTCCTTACTGGGCTCCAGGGAGAACGTTGTTTTGTTTACCTTGATGACATCGTCATCTATTCCCGCGATCTACCCACTCACATACAAAATTTAACCACCATCTTCGAAAGACTCCGCACTTTCAACCTCAGGTTACAGCCGGACAAGTGTGAATTCCTGAGGAAGGAAGTCGGGTATTTAGGACACATCATCACCGAAAATGGTCTGAAACCAGATCCTAATAAAGTGAAATCTGTACAAGAATTTCCAATTCCTAAATGTCCAAAAGATATTAAATCCTTTTTAGGACTTATTTCTTACTATAGACGCTTTATTCCCGATTTTTCTAAAACTTCAAAACCCCTTACCTCACTTCTAAAAAAGGACATTCCCTTTGAATGGACCAACGAACATCAGTTATCCTTTGAAACATTAAAAAACAAACTTTTAACTGCTCCTGTTCTTATATATCCAGATTTTACAAAACCTTTCAATTTCACTTGTGACGCCTCTAATTACGCAATATCTTCTATTCTGTCTCAAGGTCCTGTTGGCAAAGACCATCCTATAGCCTACTCCTCAAGGACACTGAATAAATGTGAAACTAATTATAGTACAACAGAAAAAGAATTGTTGGCTATAGTCTGGGGTTGCAAAACTTTCAGACCATATTTGTTCGGTCGAAAATTCACCATCATAACCGATCACCGTCCATTAAAGTGGTTATTTAATCATACTGATCCAAGCAGCAAATTGCAACGTTGGCGTCTCCAACTCCTAGAATATGAGTATGATATTGTATATCGAAAAGGAAAATTAAATTCAGCAGCAGACGCATTATCCAGGTATCCTGTAAATCCCGTTCAACCCGAAAACGCTGACTCATTGCATCCAAATCCTACCGAAATCGATCCAGATAACATAGATAAAGACTTAATGGATCTTCTCATATCTCCTCCTTCCTTTCATTCTGATGAACTTATAAATCTAGATGACTTGCAATTCAATTCGGCAGACCCTTTACTTACCGAACCCTTAAATGATGTAGAGCCAGAACCGCAGCCATCGACAAGTTGGCAAAATATAAATGTCCCTGTACCTTCCAATGATGACATGGTTACACCTCATCCCGCGTTGGTTGAGTCTCCGCCGGCACCCCATGAATCTGAAACAGAAAACAATGTTATTATAAATGATAACAATACACCTTCAACTGATACTTACGCCAAATTCTTAAAAACTCCGTCATATGTAAAATATGATACTGATATAGTTGAACATAATGATAGTATAATTAAAAGTCAACATAAAGTAATAATAATACCTACGTCACTCGATCTCGACGAAGCTAACCCGTATGTAGAAGAAATCCTTGCAAATTACGCAGACTCTGAAACATTAATAAATTCAGAGAAAGAATTATTTACTTATAAATCCATTAATCTAACCAACAAAAAATACTACTTCTTATTTTATAAAGTTCACCACTTTGATACATGCTCCTATAAAGAAATGTTTGAATCCTTATGCAATCTTCGAAATCATTTAACATCCAAGGATGAACATATCGACAAAATAAGTATTACGGATTTTAAGAATCCTTTTGAAAAACACATATATATAAAAATTTATACAATACTAGCTCATCTATTTCATAACACCGGTATCCAGATTAACATTTATCGTAATAAAATATATTATCCCAGTCCTTCTGAAGTCCTGAAAATTCTTCGTGAAAACCATGATATACCAATAGCCGGACATCTTGGTTTTAATAGAATGTATAATAAGATCCGTGAATTATATTATTGGAAAAATATGCGGAGTGACATTGAAAATTATGTAAAGAATTGTACGTCTTGTCAAACAAACAAAGCTCTTAGGAAAATTAACCGAGCTCCAATGCAAATAACTTCAACTTCCACTTCCCCCTTTGAAAGACTATCCTTGGATATAGTAGGTCCTCTCCCCGAATCCGGTACAGCTAAACTTAAATACATACTTACCCTCCAAGATGATCTAACCAAATATTCAACAGCTTATCCTATTCGCAGTACTACCGCTGAAGAGACCAGTGATTGCCTCATTCATTTTATTTCTTTATTTGGTATCCCAAAAACTATATTGACTGATCAGGGAACCAATTTCACATCAGATATGTTTAAGGAGACTTGTAAATTTCTTAAAATTAAGCAGCTGTGGTCTTCTCCCTACCACCCACAAACACAAGGGGCATTAGAAAGAAGCCATTCAACATTAAAAGAATATTTAAAATCTTATATATCTGAAACGCAAGACAACTGGCCTAAGTATGTATACACGGCAATGCTGGCATATAACACAGCTACACACTCAACAACAAATTATACTCCTTATGAGTTAGTTTTTGGCCATAAAGCTGTCCTTCCTAATTCCCTCTATGAACCGGCTCCAAACGCTACTTACTCAGATTATATTAGAATGCTACAGCACCGCCTGAAAATCACGCGAGACAAAGCTATTGAGCATATAAATAAATCTAAAGAATCTTCAAAAAATTATTACGACTCGCACTCTCGGCCTATGAGTTATCATACTGGTGATTATGTATACTTGAAAAACCATCTCCGTATGCGCAAAGCCCTCTCGCCTATTTGGAAGGGCCCGTACAAAGTAATTAAAATAAATGGTAGAAATAGTCTTACCTTATTAATAAATAGAAGACACGTCACTCATCATTTTGATGAAGTTAAGTTAGCTCGTCGTGGCGATTCTTAGTTAAGTTATATTAAATGTTAAGCAAATAATAAGATTTAGATATTTACGGTATTATTACTTGTTCTTTACAGTTTCAAAAGCTCTGCACAGGAGACATTCATCGATACCTCAATGAATTCTTCTGGGATATATTTTGATCCAATCGGGTCACTCAGAATCATAGACGGACACCTTAACGTTGTGATACCCATAGATATTTCCTTCATACAGCCACATATCAAAAACTTGAACGGTGTAATAGGTAGCTCAATGACGTTATGTAAACAAAGTACTCTCTATGCAGATATTGAATGTCATAACTTACTAGAACCATTGTCTGTTAGACTAAACGATATAATTCGCGACTTTGATTCAATTTCTCATTTAATAGAAATTAGATCTAAAAGATCCGCGTGGTTTGGCGGAATTGGCACAATATTCAAACACTTATTCGGTACCATGGACGAGGACGATGCTCTTCGTTATAATACAGCTATTCAAATTATTGAACGCGATCAAACCAAATTATCTCTATTAGTAAAACAAAATATTCTGGTCACTACCTCGACCCTTTCATCTTTAAATGATGTTATAAAGAAAATGAGCGTCAACGAACAACATATAAGTAAGGTTGTTCAGGTTCTCACTCTTGCTCAACAAAACATAACAACCGTGTCAAATAATTTAGTAGTAAGGTCTTATTTTAATCAACTATTAAATACTTTAGAGAGTAGTATGTTAACATTATCATTTAAGTTAGAAGATATTATTAACGCAATTATGTTTAGTAAATCAAATGTTTTGTATCCTTCCATAATAACTCCGTCTCAATTGTTTACGGAACTTGTCGAAAATTACAGATTTTTAACTGACTACCATCAGCTCCCTGTAACCCTATCTATAGAAAATATATATACATTGTTAAGTATATGCGAAATTGCTTCTTACTACAGTAATAATAAGATAGTATTTGTGTTAAGTATACCGCTTGTGAATTTAAGGAACTATTATCTATATCATAATATTCCCTACCCTGTAGTAGTGGTTAACAATACATATAGTGCAATAGTACCAACTACTAAATACATAGCATTAAGTAGAGATAGGACCTTTTATTGTAAGCTGGATAGTTTAAGTAGTTGTAAGTCTCTGTATGATTCAAACTATATCTGTAACGATGTTGATGTTTATTCTAGCTCAACATCCCCCATCTGCGAAACAGAAATCAGTGTAAAACCTTTAAAGGCCGTGCCCTCTATCTGTGAAACAAAGTTTTTTGTGGGTTTTCTAGACATCTTTCACCGTTTATCGAATAATAAATTTTTATATGTCAATACAAATCCAACAAAATTATCCATAGATTGCAAAGATTCTGTTACTTCCGAAATCATTTTATTTGGAACAGGCATATTTAATTTACCGGAAAACTGTGTAGCCTTTATAAGAGACCTTAAATTAATACCAAAAAATTCTCAAACAATTAAAATACAACCAATTATTATCGACTTTAGTTTGTTAAATGATACCTGCTGTAATTCAGAAATGTTAAACAAAATAAAACCATTTGTCCCAACATTAAACCTAACTAATGTTAATATTGACTTAATTAAAACACATAAAAATATAGAAATAAATCAGGATATTATAAAGAATTTAAATAAAATAATTGAAAAACCCCATATTGTTTTATATGGGCAGTATTACTCTTATTCGACAATTGTAACAATTTGCCTTATAATAATTTTTATTTTAATTATTACATATCGTAAATTTGTAAGGCCAGGCACATGTCGATTAATTTTAAATAAACGTAATATTAAAATAAATAAGACTGAAGAATTTTCTGAAATCCCACCTGAATCCCATATTGAAATCCCACTCGAAACTATAAATGAAATTCCACTTCCTAAAATCCGCTCTACTCTCCCATAAACTTAACCCATATGGGATAAGTTTATTTCCAACCCCGGGGGCTGTTATATACTAGTCCTGTATATAATAGTGCCTAGAGTCAGCCTTTCCTACTGATATATAATCCCTGTAATCGGCCCTGCCAGTTAGTTCATCTCCAGTCCTCATAAAGACAATTCCTCAGTTTTTGAGTATCCGCGCGCGACATTTGCCTTTTGCCAGTAAATTTTTATTTTGTATTCAATTAACTTTTCAGTGTAATAAAAGTATATTTTTTAAAAAGTGATTTTTAAAATCCCCCATAACAGATCGATCGTCGCGGCGGAAGAAATTCTAATAAGTAAAATAATAAGCATATTTTAAAATATTATAACTACTCACCAGTCAGTCAGCTTCAATTTTCACATATTCAAGGTTCCGGTTACTTGAGATTACTATATCCCGATGTAAATTACTAAATAATATGCAAGGAAAACAATATAATTTAATCGTGTGTACACAACCACACAGCCAGTTATACGTTTCATAACTTTTAACATGAAATTTTCGAGTTACATAATTTTTTTGTTGGTTTAATTGTTGTAACTCGAGTACACACCTACCTTTAGACAGAATTTGAATCTTTTCACTGAATGACAATTTTGAGAACTTGTTATTTTTAATTTTTAATAAACACACATTTTCAACACAAACCTCAGAATCAAATAACATTTTAAAAAAATCAACAAACGCACTAGTAAAAGCAAATCACTACAATTATTATAGAAAATCAGTAATAAACTGTTAAATGTACACACTTTCAAATGTTAAAATGAAAATCTTTTTAGAAAACTATAAATAAACTGGAGCGATTAAATTGTAAACAATGCTTATCACATGAAATATGCAATATGGCCCCCGCAAAACACAAAACGTTTCTTCTATTTAAACAAATAAAACCTTACTAAACAAAAATGCATAATGTGCATACGTGATTTATTAGATTTCCGTCTATTATTTTTACTCGGATTATAGGCAACGAATAATTTCCGACAAGCCAGTTCGGCGGTTTTCGGAAGCGATCGAATAGCCGAGAGCCATCGCCTGCCGCGGGAGTTGCCGCTATATAATCATGTAGATATTCATGGGTGTGTGCGTTTGCGAAGTATGAAAATTACACATACATGCGATGATATGTCCTGCAGAACGCAACGGCATGAGATGAGTTGCTATTTATAAAATATTAGGCGTTTTTAAGTTATTATATTTTTTAAATTTATTTATTTACTATTAATTAAAGTCATCTAGAACGTACGAACGTTTTATTAAAATATCTGTGAATGACAAGTAAAGCACTGCATTTCTGCCTACAAGGAGCGCACGCCCCTGTGAAATACAGTCCACAAAAATATCGAAGAGAAATTATTCGCTATCGCCAGACACAAGGTGGCCCGCGCGGCCACCCCGCTTGAGCACCAACGCGCTGAACCACTGAGCCACAGAGGTCATCTGAATAGAGTATAATAGACACATGTGTGTATACACAATAATACATAGTGACATTATTGCAATAATAAGACTCCTATTTAACTGATATAAAATTTATTATGTACACAATACCTTAAACAATACATTTATATACACCCAACGAATATGTACACTCAACTTACTATAGAACTTTCATATTATGTTACAAAAATATAGACTTAACAATATTACCTTTGTATACAGTAATTTATATTACTACTGACATACACTTGGTATATGCATCGAGGACTAATGACTATACATATTTTGTCACAATATTTATAATATAATTTGCTTATTATTATTAATATTTATTCGCTATCGCCAGACACAAGGTGGCCCGCGCGGCCACCCCGCTTGCGCACCAACGCGCTGAACCACTGAGCCACAGAGGTCATCTGAATAGAGTATAATAGACACATGTGTGTATACACAATAATACATAGTGACATTATTTAATTTGCTTAAGTTTTTGTTAAAATTATGGCATCTTTTGTTGTTTTTGTTAAAAATCCATAAGGAGATAAAGATCCTTAAGGAGGAGATCCACCTCCTTAATCATTAGTAAAAACGAGTGCAGTTTTAAGACGTCACAGAAATAAAACACTCTTTATAGCTTCTAGCTATCTCATCCCATTGCACTGTTTAAAGTACATGGGTAAACCGAGCTTTGCTCCGTTATTGATGAATTTAAAAAAATAAAAAGAATCACAAAAATATTTCTCTGACCGGGATTCGAGCCCACGACATTCCGAATTTTCGAACAAAGCAAAAGTTATACACACGCATAACTAACTGTCAATTGGACTGACATAATAGAGTCGACATTATTGATGTATTGCACGACGAAAAAAAAACATATTATACAGCTTCAAATGCGCAGTTTTCCAGGGATAAGACCTGGCTAGATCGATTTTTCGCCCCCAAAACTTCCTGAATACTTAATTTCATGGTAATACTTGCAGCCGTTTTCGAGAAACCGATTATATATATACAAGATTGTCTCGTTTATCGAAAATATAAAATACATGTTTAAAATAAATATTAAGGATGATTAATTTAAACACTTACGGATTGTGTCGCGGTTGCTCCCGTGACTACGGGAGGGCAATCCCCTCCCGTGGTCACTGCTGCTGGAAAGAAGCCGAAAAACGTCCGAAAAAAGAAAACTGAACGGCGACACAATCCTTAAGTGTTTAAATTTACCATAAATAATATTATCGCAAACATAAGAAATCAAAATATTAAGGATCCTATTTCCCCCAATCAAACTCAACCAAATTAATAGAAATTCTGCTTGTGTCTAATAGATGTCACAAACTGTTAATTTATCTAGGGATGCTATTACATTAATAAATTAATATACTTAGCTTTTTGTTTCATCGTATTTTAAATACACCATTTAGAGCACAATCTATACTAGAGCCGAGCAGCAGCCGCCTCGACGGCAAATGTATTGCAGTTGCAAGCAGGGATTGCAATCCCGCCAAACGAGATCCAGCAGTCCCGTGGGATCCCGCGTCAATTTTATACCTGCTGAATCCCACGCCACCAAACGAAGGATCCGCGGGATCCCGCACTCTTATAAGCATTTTTTTCAATTATTTTTTTAAACTATACGTAATGGTCCAATAATGAACTTTATTAAAAATGTAATATTTTAAATATGTCGGAGAAAATGGATTTACACTCCATAATAATGTGATTTATTCGTGAGGTAACACTATACAGATAAAATGTCTCGTGTCTAGGCGTCTAACTTGTCATTGGCAATCCATGACAGTTTTCATAATTTATAAAAGAAGAACAAGTATCGGTTAGCAAATGTCAATGTCACATTGAACTGTCAGTAGCGCGTTGGTTCGAAGGTTTCTTTCCATATTTTCCGGAACGGCGTCCGCGCTACACGTGCGCACCGACGGATCCTAGTAATGTCTGACATGGATGGCGACCGGGTGTATCCCAATTCATTGGAATCTCCGACCAATATATAATGATGGAAACGGGAAATAAAATGCTGCGAGATTGCAATCCCTAGTTGCAAGTCGCTTAGATGTGAGACCAGCTTAAAGGTAAGACACTAAGCGGCAACGGAGCGGCGCGGCGCGACGCGTCCTCACTAGTACCGCAATGGAGTGCCGCGTCGCGTAGTTCCGCTGCCGCGTAGTGCGTTATAGTATATCTCATACAATTTCATGCAAAGAATATTTGGTCGTGTCGCGTCTTGCAGTTCCGCTAGTGCGGTCCTACCTTTAGTATACACAGTCAACACAAATTGATTCCAAAAATTATAGCTATTAATGAATCTAAAATTGAACTAGGTAATCTGGGGGCACGGCGCCAAGACGAGCTAAGCGAAGCGCAAGGGCATTACCAGACCACCTTTTCTGGAAGCGTTTCGTAGATTTTTTGAGCCCTCATAACTTTGGTTTGGATTATACCTCATAAACAAAATTTTCAGGGTATATTCCTAGTATCAGAGTAATTAAACATGTAATGTTTTGATTACATAGGTCTTATACTTTAGATTTTATTGATACCTAGAAACCCCTGATTTCGTCACTGACTCACTGATGATCAACAAAATTATAGGGTACTTCCGGATGTCCTAGAAAGCTGAAATTTGGTATTTAAGCTAGTATTAGCACATAAAAACATTAACATAAAAATTGTCCAACTTGGAACTTTTATCCTCCAACCCCTTAAACTAGGGGATGAAATTTTGTATGAGACCTGTTCCCTATGCAAATTTTTACTCTAGAGGTCTGAAAATTGTTGTAGGGATCTGTGTTATCGTTATATATATATAGTATGTGTTACTATCTGTAACAATAAAATAAAATGTCATAACTTTCAAAAAGAAGTGAAATCCCACCAAAAACATTTACATGTAAAGTGATGCAAAGACGATACCATATGACTCGCATTGTCAAAAAGCTATCATATCTCATGTAAAACCAAGCTTTTGATTCTACCAAACTTCTAACTCTACAAGCCTAACTTCACAAACTCTACACCTTAGTCAAGTGATGTGGCTTGGCCGTTTTGTTCCTACAAGAATCGTATAACAGAAAAACAGTGCGTAATTTTTTCACCTTACGCCCAAGCGAATGTAGCGAATTGGCCAGGCCACATAAATTGCCTAAGGTGTAGAATTTGTGAAATTATTGTTGAGTTATGGTTATGTTACGGTTAAATTGAGTTAAGGCGTGAGGAGTTAGAAGTTTGGTAGAGTCAGAAGCTTGGTTTTACATGATATCTGATAGCTTTTTGACAGTGCGAATCATGTGGTATCTTCTTGGCATCATTTTACATCAAAATGTTTTTGGTGGGATTGAATAGACTGGATATCACACACTTGGCATGCCAACAACGGTTCGTTGTCGCCTGTCGCCATCAGTTGTCGTCCAGCCTGGCGTCGTGGACTTCCTTGACGAGCTCCGCCAACTCCGCCGCGCTGTAGCCGAGCAACTGTTGTAAGTCGCACACGAACTTGTACACAAATCTGCAACAAGAGTAAGTAACTCATAGAGTCAGTTCACGACGCCACGTGCAATTTTAAAATAACGATTCAAAATGAAATTTGATTCTCTTGAACAAAAAGATACAAGTTTCATAGCAACAGTTCGAACTGCGATCTGCGCCGCGCTAAACAGTTACAAAAACTTAGTCTTAAAAAGCACGCGCCGCGTCGCGACTCGGTGTGGCCTGATCCTAAGAGCATTTTCACATTGCGCGGTACGATATCACATGTCGCACTGATAAATTACTAAGGTACGGTCTTATGTCTTAGGCATAAGTGTGTTTTTTAAATCTATGGCACACAAACAGCGCGAGAAGGCTATGTCGCGCGAGATTGCTATGTCGTGCCGCGAGGATAAGAAGTCTGTGCTCACCGCTTGCCGGCGACCTCGGCGATCATGTCGCCGTCGTAGTAGTAGCGCAGCGCGCACGACATTTTATATATATTTATCATACAAATCTATGGCGCACAGACAGCGCGAGATAGCTATGTCGTCCCGCGCGGAAAAGGAATCTGTGCTCACCGCTTGCCGGCGACCTCGGCGATCATGTCGCCGTCGTAGTAGTAGCGTAGCGCGCACGACAGTTTATATATATTTATCATACAAATCTATGGCGCACAGACAGCGCGAGATAGCTATGTCGTCCCGCGCGGAAAAGGAATCTGTGCTCACCGCTTGCCGGCGACCTTGGCGATCATGTCGCCGTCGTAGTAGTAGCGTAGCGCGCACGACAGTTTATATATATTTATCATACAAATCTATGGCGCACAGACAGCGCGAGATAGCTATGTCGTCCCGCGCGGAAAAGGAATCTGTGCTCACCGCTTGCCGGCGACCTCGGCGATCATGTCGCCGTCGTAGTAGTAGCGTAGCGCGCACGACAGTTTATATATATTTATCATACAAATCTATGGCGCACAGACAGCGCGAGATAGCTATGTCGTCCCGCGCGGAAAAGGAATCTGTGCTCACCGCTTGCCGGCGACCTTGGCGATCATGTCGCCGTCGTAGTAGTAGCGCAGCGCGCGCGACAGCTTCTCGTAGTTCATGGCGGGTTTGTGCTTGCGCCGCCCCCACAGCCGCGCCACACGCTCCGGCTCTAGCAGTTTGAATTCACCGTCCGTGCCTGCGCAGAATGTATATATCTTAATTTGGCTCTACTACTATGAATTGGAAAGTTTTTGAGGATGAATCGATGAATGGATGTATGGATGGATGGGTGCTTGTTACTCTTTTACGCAAAAACTACTGAACGGATTTCGATGAAATTGAGTATGGCAGTAGTTAGGCAGGCGTTAGGCTCTGGATTAAAACACAGGCTACTTTTTATCTAATACTATATTTAGGCGGACGGAGCCGCGGGAATAAGCTAGTAGTAATTACATTTCTTGAAGCGTTTTGTGCTGTACACTAGTATATCACAAGAGGAGATAATTTTTGTGACACTTTCAATTAGCATGCTTGCCGTAGAAATAGTTTCTTTCTACAAAGGAATATAGACAAAGGAAAGCCGTCATCAAACAAAAACAACAGTACGCTTTAATGCTACAAATTAACAAGTGTTACTCATTTACACTTCAATGAAGAAATATTGCACTGTATTTGTTTACGTTTATACTAAATTGAATCTGAACAAGAGTATAGAGCGTAAACGCAAAAATGGCGCATACGCAACGCGATGCTGCGTTTTTTGCAGTTATGTGATTGAAGACTACACAAGAGCAGCGCCGTACTTAGGCCTACTTAAGATATATCATCATCAGCACTAACCGTGCCATCGTATGACGTCGAAGTACTCAGCGCTGGTGAGCAGCTCCAGCAGGAACTGCCACAGCTGCACCTGGCCGTTGTTGCCGCAACGCGCCACCGCGCAGTCCTCCGCTGACCCGTTTACTGCTGATATCTGACAATTGATGACGTCACAGATCAATTGAATCAAGCATAATTCAATTCAGAGTTAGTAATGAGAGTTAGTAATGAGATAAGCATCTTGTTTGAAATTATTAGGTATTATCACTCCTGCTACTCACAAAGGAGATAAACTAAAGGAAGTACTATCAGGGTATCTAATTCATAAGCAGGTTGACTGTTGTGATAACTTGTTCGTATTATTTACTGATATCATATCAAACTGCCATGTCATTGACATTTGGGTATTTGACAACATATAAAAATAGTTTTTTAAATAAATTAAGAAATAATTAGGTATTACAACTTGAGAAAAGTAAAAAGAATTAGGATTTATATTATTAATTAGGATTAGATATGCATTTCGAAGTCAAAAAAGTTGAAATATTTTTTTTAAACATTAGTGTATAAAACCTAGATAATTAGTTTACTTACATCAAATACAAAAAGATTAACTATGGTATGTATCAATATAAACGCGCAAAATTACGAGATATCAGAAATTTTGTGCATATGGCCATACATTTCGTAGCATCTTAAGAGCGTGTGACGTCACTTACTTGTACGACTTTTGTATGGGGCGTTATCACGAGACTCACAAAAGTGCTTCAAACAATCCGCAATATATTTGAAAATTTTGATTTTTAGTGTACTATTTTTTATGTAAACTGTCTTATTTTCCAGAGCACTATTCATTTATGTAATAAAAAAAATACAGGAAAATACCGTAACGTGTTGTGAGTGCATGTCATCATTATAATACAAGTAAATTACGAGAACACTCATTTACAAGCTGCATATGGTTATGAATTAGATTCTTAGTACTTAATTGTTACAATTTTATAGTTACCTTTGGTTTTTTCTTTATAGCACATGAAGTAATGTCTAAAACATCTTTTATAGCGGGCTCGGTCGTCTGCACAGCTGGAAAGGTATTATATTACACAATTGATAAGCTATTCAATATTTATGTGTTTTTGTTATTGATTGTACTGTAAGTGTAGGTGGACATTCGTATTTCACAGTAATAATACACAGGACTTCTTGCACTGTTTCCACATTAATAAGTATTTTACATTAATTTTAATATATTAATTACACGACCGGTTTCGACAAAGTCATCATCAGGATTGCTGTTTTTGTCTCATACGTTGGAAAGTACCTTGATTGACAGCAACATTGCATAATGCAAAATATTTACACAAAGGATAGGCATCCTTTGTGTAAATATTTTTATCAATAAGGGCTATTTTTAATCAGTAAGTAAAATACAAACTCCTAAGAAATTTTAATTTTACCATCCACATTGTTTTTATGGATAAGGAATAAAAACTTACCAATAAACTTGCATTTCCTGAGCAACTCAAAGTGTGTCCAGAATAAATCGCCGGGATCAGATGGTACTTTCTCTCTAGAAAAACAAATACCACAGTTTTACAATGTTGCTCAACAAAAAGTAACTCTAAAAACAATAAATGGTTCTGACTTTAATTTTTTAGGTGCAACACAATGTTTTATTATTATTATTATATGGCATTGCGGCTTACAACCATCAGCCAGTGTCAAGATAAAAAGGCGTTTAAGTTTTCAGCACCGTATTTCTAAATCGTCAAGTCAAGTCCAAAGTCTAGTCAAAGTCCAAATAAATAGTCAGTGCAGTCAATGAGTCAATTCAGTCGATTCAGTAAAGTGACGAAGTTTCAGTAAAGTTGAGTTTTACTGAAACTCTACTTTACTGAAACTTCGTCACACTCAAAATGGCACGCATTTTGTAGTTGTATCACTTGCCCACACTTGTACACGTCAACGAATATCTAATGGACAATATTCTACCAATATTACACATTGAAAACCGACATAATACAAATCTTGAAAGAAATACAAATGAAACAACGTCGCTGATTGACATTCCCGGCAAAACTCCCAACACAATGTTAATATATACACATTAATGCCACCGCCGCACGTTGCCGCAAGATATGTTTCGTCCCATTTCACGAAATCATTATCACAGGATACATACGAGGGCTGCACTAAAAGTATCGGGAATGGAATATTTCCACTGTTCCTGTCATATTAAAATCTTTTTAATTTAAAACTCCTTGGTTTTAAAAATCGAATACCGTTTATTTATTTAAAAAAAGATTCTCGGTCTTGTCACAAGGTCTTGTCAAACTTGTTTAGTCTAGAGCGATGATTTATTATGACTTTCGAAGTGGTTTAACACAAAAACAGTGTGTTGACCGGATGATTTCTGCATTTGGTGATGAAGCCCCATTCAAAACCACAATTTATCGCTGGTTTGCTGAATTTCAACGTGGACGTGTCAAGCTCAGTGATGATCCCCGTCAAGGTCGTCCAAAAACTGCAGTCACCCAAGAAAACGTTGATGCTGTGCGTAAGCTGATTGAGGAAGATCGACATGTGACATACCGCGAAATTCAGGCAACTTTAGACATTGGCATGAGTCAAATACAAATAATCTTGCATGAACAATTAGGTGTAAAAAAGTTGTTTTCCCGATGGATACCGCATTTGCTCTGTGAAGAGCAGAAAGCGGCTCGCGTTACTTGGTGCGTCAGAACTCTCGAAAGATTCCACGCAGGATCCTCAAATGCTGTATACAACATCGTATCAGGTGACGAATCCTGGATATACGCGTACGAACCCGAAACAAAAAACCAGTCACGAGTTTGGGTGTTCGAAAATGAGTTAAAGCCAACAAAAATTGTTCGTTCACGGAGTGTTGCAAAAAAAATGCCACGTTTGTCTCCAAAATTTTGCTTCGTGTGTAATGCGGAACGCGACCGTTCTACAGCGCTCAACGCAGACACTATCTAATGATACCCGACACTATGGGGTAGACGTGAGAAAAAAAATCATCCTCACTATAAGTGTTGGGGAGGTACTCCAAAACCCCATACGGGTTCCGAGACGTGAACTACGGAACGAAAAAACTCGAGATATCTGAAGTACAAATACCTGAACTCCTGTGTGGTCATGGCGCAGAGCTGCGCGCCGTTGATGTTCCAGTGCGACAGCCGCAGCCCCGTCAGGTTGAACTGCCGCACCGCCCACTGCACCCACAGTTTCACGTGCTGCACCGACCTGAATACGCATACACTGTGACGTCAATACACAAACGCACGCGCAATACACATACGCACTCAAAACCGTGTACGCACACAGTACTCACACTAGGATATGGCGCTGACCCCTTCAGATCATGAAGACTAGAGATTAAGAGTAATCTCCATAGAAACTACTAGTCGTCAAAAAACTTTAAATAACTAAACTCACTTCACTCCACCTCTTATTACTAACTTTTATTACACACCCTTCTGACTCTAGCGCCAGTATGGCCAGTTTTGGAACTATTATATAACTACTTCTGACGGACACTTTTTAGCTTTTCTGTCAGAGAGATGGTGCTCCTTTATCTTAGATTCCATGGTTCAGATCCAATTCAATGTAAACGTTATCAAAGAGCACATAATGCTACTAATTTAAATGTCACCTTCTTATCACCGTGCAATAAAGAAATACAATGATACATTATTTTCTTCGAATTTGCTCTTTTTGTTTACGTTTAGATTTAATTAGATCTGAACAGAGTATACATCTCGATATTGCTTGTCTTACACATAAAAAAGTAGTATAATACTGTTGCTTTTTCGATTCATCTATGTCTGATGAAGCTAAAGAAGTTTCCACTTCATTAACAAAGAAATACCCGCACACACGTGCTCTAGTGATTTTATGCGAAGGCCACACTAACAATGTTAACTATATGGCTTACCAATTCACCGGGTCGTCGGGCATGTTGGTCCTATTTCTAAACTGGGCGTCTACCACCCACTTGACGGCGGCTGCGTGCAATCCCGGCGCCGGAGCCAGCGCAGCCACCGGCTCGGCCGGGCCTTCCTCCATCTCAGCTGCTATAATTACAGACACGGAATATGAGCAGACGATAACTTTATTTTCCCTTTAATCCAAGGGTTTGTCGATGGATCTTTCGCGATTTTCCTTGTCAGTCGTTCAGCTCCTTGTAAGACATAACAAACATTTTCTGTAACTTAACTTTTTCTCGGCTTTCCCCTATTTCTAAAAGGAATTGTATTTAATGGTTTTCATTACTGCAACAGCCTGAGAAGTAATCAAACTCCTCAATTGTTTTTTTCAAGGACTCACAGATGTATACAATGTCACGCTAGTGACTAGACTTGCCCGGTTTCTGAGGTGAATTTACCGTTAGTTTATCTATTCATTGGCGCTATTCACAATTCCCGTTCGGCTCCGATCACTGTTGAGAGGTGTTGTTCGGATTCGAAAATTTACCGCGCGGGTATACGAGGGCTGCACTAAAAGTATCGGGAATGGAATATTTCCACTGTTCCTGTCATATCCTGTCTTGTCAAACTTGTTTAGTCGTTGAGAAAATGGAATTGACTCGAGAAAATTCTAGAGCGATGATTTATTATGACTTTCGAAGTGGTTTAACACAAAAACAGTGTGTTGACCGGATGATTTCTGCATTTGGTGATGAAGCCCCATCCAAAACCACAATTTATCGCTGGTTTGCTGAATTTCAACGTGGACGTGTCAAGCTCAGTGATGATCCCCGTCAAGGTCGTCCAAAAACTGCAGTCACCCAAGAAAACGTTGATGCTGTGCGTAAGCTGAACGAGGAAGATCGACATGTGACATACCGCGAAATTCAGGCAACTTTAGACATTGGCATGAGTCAAATACAAATAATCTTGCATGAACAATTAGGTGTAAAAAAGTTGTTTTCCCGATGGATACCGCATTTGCTCTGTGAAGAGCAAAAAGCGGCTCGCGTTACTTGGTGCGTCAGAACTCTCGAAAGATTCCACGCAGGATCCTCAAATGCTGTATACAACATCGTATCAGGTGACGAATCCTGGATATACGCGTACGAACCCGAAACAAAAAACCAGTCACGAGTTTGGGTGTTCGAAAATGAGTTAAAGCCAACAAAAATTGTTCGTTCACGGAGTGTTCCAAAAAAAATGGTGGCCACGTTTGTCTCCAAAACCGGCCATGCTGCGACTATTCCTCTTGAGGGACAAAGAACGGTTAATGCAGAATGGTATGCTAGAATTTGTTTGCCACAGGTCGTTTCTGAACTCCGTAAAGAGAACTGCAACCGCCGCATCATCCTCCATCACGACAATGCGAGTTCTCACACCGCGCACAGAACAAAAGAGTTTTTAGAGCAAGAAATCATAGAATTATTAGACCATCCGCCGTACAGCCCCGACCTAACCCCTAATGATTTCTATACTTTCCTTAAAATAAAGAATAAATTGCGTGGTCAGAGATTTTCATCACCTGAAGAAGCTGTGGACGCCTACAAAACGGCCATTTTGGAGACCCCAACTTCCGAATGGAATGGTTGCTTCAATGATTGGTTCCATCGTATGGAAAAATGTGTCAAATTTCGCGGAGAATACTTCGAAAAGCAATAAATACATTTTTAAATAGTAATGTTGTGCCACTTCCTTGATTCCCGAAATTTTCAGTGCCGCCCTCGTAGGTCAATGTTAAGAGCGACACCTTCATCATATTTCAAAAAACATCCACAATATTAACAGATTACACACCTAAACCTTTCTAAGAAACCACTCTGTTGATGGATAAAACTGCATAAAAATCCGTTTAGAAGTTTTTGAGATTATCGCGAACATACAGACAGACAGATGCGGCGGGGGACTTTAATTATATTATTCAGAGATTATAACTATATAATATTGTCACTATTAACGATTTACTTGGTAAATACTACATACACTCACAGTCTTCATCTTGTGGCAAATGTAGCAGCTCTTCATCTGGCTTGAGCACATCTAGAATGTTAATCTTTTTCTGAGCAACCCGAATTTGTATATTGACTTGAACCACTCCGGTGCCTCTTATACACTGCTCCACTAGAGTCTTGTGGCTTTCCAACTAGATAACAAATTTATTAAAAGTCTTAAAAACTAAAACTTGCACAAGAAAACAATATTAATCTATTTAAATATGCAATAAAATCTATATAAATCAATAACATATATTTTTAGTAATAGAAGAAAAAATAAATATTAAGTGATTACCATTTTAGCATCCTGCAGCCAAAATGTGTATTCTGTTAAGTCCATGTTCAAACGTTTCTCCAACATAGATTTCAGTCGAGACAGTCTTGTTCTTATATCCATTAATTGTACTATGACCTCTTCTGTAAAATTAAAAAAATATTTTTAATTCTAATCTGTATTTTTTATTTACGTGAAATGAAGGAGTAATATTATATTATTAAAAGAAAAACAAAAAAAATATATTCTCTGACCATAGATCCATAGAGTGATATTAATAATAGGCATGATGAAAAAAAAATTTTTTATTCCAAAAATTTTTATTCCATTCTCAAATTATAGAGTACTTATACTCTATAATTTGAGTAACTTCTCAAAAGAAACAGTATATGAAAAGTCAATATTTTCAAAGGTACAGCGATTTGTAAACAAAATTTCGCAGGTCTCGTGCAAACGCTCCAAACTAAAGTCGTACCTAGATGTGACGTCACGCCTAGGTTAAATAAAGTGTACCTATGAAGTATGGCCGTATACTTCATAGGTACACTTTATTTAACCTAAAGCAGGAACATATTTGTAAATATCTCCGATATTTGTGCGTTTAAGTTCATACTTACCATAATAAATGTTTTTGTATATGATGTAAGTAAGATAATTATGTAGGTTTTGTTTACTAATTTAGCAAAAAAAAAATTTTTTTTGTACTATTTAGATGTATCTAATTACTAAACTACACATAATTTTTAAGCTATTGCATAGCTTTTATCGCGGGCTTTGAGCGCGGCGACCGAATCAAGAAATTCCGTAACGAAAATAAACCTAACACCCCCCACTCCAACCGGCACAGCGGTGCGGGGTTGAAAGCCGTGCATCGTCTAACGTCGTTTCAGTTCGGCAGACTTCGGCACGGTGTTTGTGTGCGTGCGACTAGACGTATGCGTGTAGACTTATTATGCAATAGCTTTACCGCGGCAGTCCCCGAGTGCCACACGTATTTTTTTATTTACTTTTGCCAAGTAGATAACAAATGCCTCAAATAATCGCCACAAATGCCTCAATTGCATCAATATATCTGAGTATATTAATGAAACTAAATATTTTAGATGTAACTAGTCATCATCCCTAATATTTACTTAAGATTATGTTACATAATATGTTTGTTATATAATAATAATAATAATAATAATTTATTTGGTGCAAAAAAAAACACATTGTAGTTGGTACAAATTAACTTATAGCTAGGCACAAAGGCACTAGCACATAATATGTTTGCTATAATTTTTTATGCATCATCTTTTGTTTACATAGCTATTACAATTTCATTGTTATATATTTTGATAAATAACACTATATTATTAGGCCCATATTATCTGCCTCCATAGCACAATTTGGTTTAACAAGAAGATGAGAGGTGAGGTCAAAGATGTGATATGGGCACGGTGGTCTTGAACCTTCGGTAGGTTCAAGACCAATATGGGCCTTGTTTTATCGAAATATCGACTTTATACCTTACGTACCTTATTGTCATGGTCACCGATTTTTAGCTGGCAAGTGGCAATACTACCGATTTCGCACTATGACGTTAGAGACCACTATCTAAGGATATACGGATTACGGGATGTGTGATACAGTCCTAGTGGAGTGTATAGATTTTTGAGATCTTCATATGTCAAATTCTCCTTTTTTTTTGTTTTAACACTTTGATTATTTAAAGTACAATAAACTTATTACCCGATGATTCATTGCTCTGTATTGTATCCTCATCGTTACTGTCCGCAAAAACGGCCAATGGCACCTCAAGAATTTCCGACCCACTTTGCATTAACCCTGTAAATTTAATTTTTATCTAACTTAGTAATAAAAAAAATGTTTTACTAAACAAATACAGCAGTGTGTAGTAGTAGTTACGACTATTCACATTATGTTTGCAGTGAATCACCTGTACAAATGCCAAATTTACCAATTGCTCATAAGCCGTGTTCACATATTTTACCAAATAAAGTGAGACATTTTGACATTTATACTGATGATTTACTGTAAAGTTAACAAAATTAGACTATGCTACTGTTTGAAGCTCAGCTATTAAAAAATAACCTAACCAAGAGCATTTCACAACATGTCTATGGAGGGTTGCGTAACTATCAACTCGCAATAGGTTTTCTATTCATTTAAAATATTTTTTTAAAATTTACTGTCCGATTTCACTCAAAATAATTTCCTAAATAGTTTTAAGCATGATCTGCATGATCAGCATGGAAACTTACAAGTTTCTATCTCCTATAGTTTAGAAATGCCACCAACTTATTTTTTTGACACTTTGGAAGCCAATTACTAAAAAATGGTTGACTTTGTAAAAAAGTCATCTATGAGAAACCTTGCCTTTATTTTAAAAGACCTATTCAATGATACCCCACACAATGGGGTAGAACCAATGATGTTGTATAGTGTAAAATATCATTGGGTAGAACGAAAAAATATTTGTCATCCCCACTTCAGATGTATGGAGAGCCACTCCTAAACTATAAAATTATTATTACTTAATGATTCCAAAACCGAGACCTATACACAATCTATAACTATACCAAATTTCATTAATTTATATTCATAATTATAAGCGCAGACAGACATACAGAGCGAAACTATAAGGGTTCCTTATGTATTACGGAACCCTAAAAATTAGATGGCTAAAATTAGACTAGTAATCATAGTGAATTTGTTCATGTGGTGTAAAAGTGTTTCTATTAGACACATTAGCTCTAACAAAGCCTTTTAGAGCACTCCCTTAATAGTGTGCAAGCCTAAAATGTCCAATTATCTTACACATTGAAATCATCACCTATTTTGTTGCAAACTAGTAAGAATGAGAACAATAAAAGTTGGGATCAATGAGAAATGATTTATTATAAAGTAAATACAAAAGAGGTATAATGTAGTATGCATGTATTTCCCATCTATGCAAATAAATAAAATGGAAGTGTCTGTTTGTAATTTCAAATCTTTGTACTAAATGCATTTGTTTGTATAAATTATTATAGTACCTAGACCAAACAAAATATTTTTAACATTATTGTGTCTGTCTGTATATTTGTTCCAGCTAATCTCTGTAATGGCCAGACTAATTTCGACCAGACTTTCACTGGCAGATAGCAGTTGTTATAACTTTTATCTTAGGGTTCCGTTTCCATCGATAGTTCCAGTCAGCTAGTTTATGATAAAATAAAATTACAGTTTTCAAACCGTAAGTTACTTATTATAATTTGTATGTACCTACATACTTTGCTTCAAGTATTAATAAGACTTGTTGACATATTTTAAAGAAAACTATTTGTCAATTTATCAATACTTATGTACATTATACATGTATGTACATTATTATAGTATACATGAAGCAAAGTATAATATAAATACTAAAAGGAGTACCTAATGTAACAAAGTTGAAATGAAATAGTGGTAGATAATTTTCTACAGTAATATCATAATATTTTATGAAGGCAAAGTGTACATACCTAAATCAGACTCTGTGACATATTGTGGTATTATTGAAAGTGAATCTGGTGATTCAACTTCTACAGAGTCTTCATTAAATGGATTTTCCATTTTAATAGTTCGCACATTAAGTAAATCACTAATATCTGTAA
Organism: Phengaris alcon alcon; assembly: GCA_037179445.1. Classification (NCBI taxonomy): domain Eukaryota; kingdom Metazoa; phylum Arthropoda; class Insecta; order Lepidoptera; family Lycaenidae; genus Phengaris; species Phengaris alcon. Next base: position 203,513 of record JAYRCH010000603.1, on the reverse strand, counting down.
CTTCCATTCTTGATTCTGTACTATTGTTATGGCTAGTTGGCAATTTAATCTGAAACCAAACGATACATTCTTTATCCACACAACAATAAACAAAACTTATCCAAATGATTAGTAAATCTTGTTTATATTTCACACCTCAAAGAAACATTTGAAAATTTCAAGGAAAAGGAAATTGATTCTAATTCTACTTCCGCGTGCGCCAATGGAAACTTGAATAGACAATGTTTTTTTTTTATCCATACACTTCTAATATCTTTAAGGCGTTTCATAGACAATACAATTTTTTTTATTACTCTTATTGCAACTGGTAACACTGTTGATGAATTTGGCATCTGTCAATCGTCATGGTGTCAACTGTCATTTAGTCCCTCTCCCTCCCCGCTCCTCTACCACTCTCCCTCTCAAAGTTCGATCTCTCGAACTGTGAAAACGAACAAGTTTCAAGATACAAGTGACAATTTTGTGAACTTTTTGTAACCAACAGGACTATGTTTGTTCCATTTCCTGACTTCATTAATGAAAAACATAGTAAAAGTTGCAACTTATTGAAGAATTAACTACATGCCACGCGTCTGTGTATAAAACAGTGGTGCTTTGTTTTGAAACGATTGAGTGTGTTGTTTTTTCTGTGTAAATAGAAATAGTTCATAAAGTTTTGGCCGGTCCATAATTATTATGTTAAATTAAGAATTTATATAAAATCAACGGTCCTAACATAATCGGTACACTTTAAAAGTCTGGATGTTTTCAAACACACACTCACATATACTTGTTTTTGAAATTTAAAATGTATTTTATCTATAAATGATGTTGGCACAGCCTAAAAACAGAGTTCAAGCAATTAAATCTAAATTCGAAAGCCTCAGTGTCGAAAACGATGTGTTGATCGCCAGAAAAAATAGCAACCAGCTGAATAAACAGACCAGTGTTACGCATGAAACCCAAACAGAGCCGTGCATACTCATCAAGGATCGCTTTGATAATGAACAATTATTGCGAGAAGATAAACGCAACAATGAATGTGATTCATCGAACATTGAGTGCTCTATTGAACCCAACTCAAGCTATCTGTACAGTGTCAGTGACGTGAGGAAGAACTTCAGCGACGGTAAGACCGCTCTGAGCCGTCAAAGTAGTGATCCTGGCAAAAAACTACACAGAAGTCACGCCTTCAGGTGTGACAGGAGCATCAAAATCAACTCCAGCCCTAAAAGGCATGGCAGCTGTAATGGCAGATCTGAAACTGGTGATTTTACTTTAAAAATGGGTGAAAGAAAACTAAGTAAGGACAAACTCAAACAATTGGGCAATTTCCTTGAAGTACAGATGAAGAAAGAGAACTTTAAACCTTCTATGGATCCTGTTGTAATTGTTGGTGAGGTACGCGAAGTGAGTAGCAACTCAATTCCAGACTCTGAAGTCCCAAAACACATATTGGACCAATATGCTCAAGTGAACAAGACCAAGAAGGAAGATAAGTTGGATTCTATGACAGATAGCGGAATCAGCTCAGAAACAGAAAACCTAGAGGAAAATAAACTGAACAGAGTACACAGAACTGGATCTAGAATACGAAATGTAGAAAATGAAGCAAATTTCGACAAACTGTGTAAGTCAAGTATTTCTACATCTTTATTAGAAAGTGTTACTAAGTCACAAAATCCTTTGCCAGATTTGGGCTCTAAAATTGAATTGTATGCCTCAAGTGAGACAATGCGTTTGGAACGTAAAAATCCTCATCTGAAGCTTACAGACACATTGAAGAAAGCTTTAAAACAACCTCTACCTCCAGGCCCTCCGCCTGAGAAGCCTCCCAGGACATTTGCAGTAACTTCCAATGAACTAGAAAAACCTAAAAAAGATGCCAAGAAAATGTTGGAAAAGCTGGAGGAAGCGCTACAGAAACGTGAAGGAAGAAAAAATATTTACGATATAGTAGAGGAAGATGACTCAAAGAAAGATGTACCTATATCGAAAGAAATACATTATTTGTGTACAAATATTTTAGACACCACGCAGAGAACCCTAGCGCCGATAAACGAAAACATTAAGACACCAATCTCAAATTGTCTGAATAAACTAAATTGTGCCATAGGTACCAATTCTACACTGAGTTTGCCGTACACAAAGCTGAGTAACACCGACACAAATCCCTGCTGCTCCTGTAGCAAGGAGAATTTGAGCGACCATAAATGGTTAAGTACATTCAAGGATCCTGAAAAGTGTGTGAAGTGCCAGGAAAATGAAACAACTCTAGGATTTAAGTGTCATGTGAATTGTGCTTGTAAAGAGAGTAAAAAGTCTGAATTTTATGTGAAGGACCATATTTACTATGAGCCCTTTGAAGTAACTAAGAGCGAGGGACAGTACGGTGTTCTAAATTCGTGGAAAGTGGAAGGGGCTAGTCGCAGTATGGAAGACATAAAACTCAAGGTTTCAGAGGTAAGTTATAAGTTATTAATTATAATTTAAGTATTCACATTCTTATAGGTATTGAGTATTCTATAGGGGTGGTTCCCTACAGGAATGTTGAATGTTAATTTTGGATATTCTTAAGTCCAAAATAAATCTGAACTCAGTGAGTGACCCGTTCAAAGTGTTTATTGTCATTAAAATATAACTATGATTACACAATTTTATAACATTTGTAAAGTGTACGGTCAGAGGTTATGCTAAACAAGCGATAATGTATGACTCCGCTCATACAGTTTCATTGTATTCCAGTACTGTTCTAACTTAGTCTAGGCATTTTAATATTGTAACAGATTTATATAAAAATAAATTACATATTCATTGAGTTATTAAAAATAATAATACTTATGAAACCAAATGTATAAAGACTTCATATAGGTACCTTTTTAAAGCACTTATCAGTTTTATAAGATTTTTAAAGCTTTTATCTAGCGACCAGCATTTTATGTTTTGGTAGAGGAATAGAAAATTGTACAAATTAACCAAGTATTAACAAACCCTCTAATAATATTTTTATTACAGGATTACAATGCAGTCAAAAACATGTTACTTACTTTAACAACAGTTTTATGTTTGCTACTGTTTAATGCACATTACACCTGGTAACAATGGTTATTATATTATTTACAAACACATTCTACATTCCAATGTAGTAATCTTGTTTCTACATGAAAGAGAACAATAACCAAAGTTAAATTAGAAGAACAAAATGCTAATTAATTTTTTTAAGAAATAAATGATGTGTTAAAATTATAACACCAGACTTCTTAATATTTTTTTACTCAATCAAAATTATGTTTTAAATTATAAATTAAAGTTACATTAGTACTTTAAATTTTAAACTGCTGCTCTAAAGTTTACTTCGCTGCTTTAAATAAGTTTTAACTGAGATTTTTTATTTATTGCTACGATTATTACAGAACTAGTCCTTGGATTCTTTGTTAATAAGACTATAAGCTATAGTAAAAGCCTAGAAATAACAAGATCGTACTTAAAGTAAGCTTTGGCATAGTGCTATTATACTAGTCTTTATTTTTTTATGGAATTAGATCGGCAATCCATCAAACTAGTCGCCTGTTAGTAAGTGATTATCGCCATCCGAATCGGACACCAGAGGAATAACAAATGCGTTTAGTTGCTGGTGTTTTATAATCGCACTCGTCAAACCGTTCAGATTTCGCCTCAGCCGAAATAATTTTTTGCAAGGTAAACTTCATTTCACCGAATGTTTAAAGGCTTTCTACTTCAAAATGTAATTAACATAATCATTAAGTAGGACCTGCGACGTAGTGGATAAGTTTCAATGCAAAACATAGCTGTATCGGTTTCCGCAAACGTCGTGTCTTAGGTTTTTATGTTTTTGTTAAGGCTTATGTTCATTGTCAAATTATTGGCTCGTAAATGTTTGCGAGGACAATTATTATGTGTTATGTCCATATTTACCTACCAGTGGTTGGGTTAAGGCTGGTTCTCCTTCATAGGGAAGCTCTAGCCTGTATAATAGGTAGGGATTTGGATGAGGGTCTTCAAAAGGTAGTGGTAAGTGAAGCCGACAGGAATGGAGTTATAGGAACTCCACGCTACTGCTACCTACCATGGTCGTAATTGTTTATCACCATTCGAATCGATATCGCAAACAGACCACAGTCTCACGCTCACGAACCCTATATACTTAACCCTTCGAGATGTGAAAAGGAATCTACCCGGTCAACCAGGCGTGTCGGCCGCGTGCGACCCAGGACCCACCGCGGTCCGCTGACTTGGGCAATGGGCATTACAATATTTTTAACCGACTTCCAAAAGGAGGGTGGTTATACGTTCGGCTGTATAATATATATGTTTTTTTTGTATGTTCAACGATAACTCCCGCGTATGTTGACCGATTTTCAAATATTTTTTTTTTTACGTAAACGGTACCGACTTCAAAATTATCAAGATTGAGTAGAGAAATAGTTAAAATTTTATCCAAATTTTTAAAGGGGAATTATTTAGAAAATAAGTTTTATTTCATACTTTTTTGTGCATTTTTATAGTTCCGTAATACACAAGGAACCCTTATAGTTTCGCTCTGTCCGTATGTCTATTTGTCTGTATGTCCGCGCTTCTAGCTTCTGTATTATGAATATAAATCGATGAAATTTGGTACAGTTATAGATTGTGTATAGATCTCGGTCTTGGCATCATAAAATAATAATAATTTTATATTTTAGGGGTGGCTCTCCATACATGTGAATTGTCGTTTTTTTTTTTCTGCTGTTTATTTATCAATAAAAAAAATACAAAAACATTACATTTCGGCGCAATATAAACTTGTTGAATAGGTATTTTAAAATAAAGGCAAGGTTTGATACATGATTTTTTTACAAAGTCGACCATTTTCAAGTAATCGGCCTCCAAAGTGGTTTGTAAGTTGGTCCCCCCCGTAGCATTTATAAACTATTGGAGATAGAAATTTACAAGTTTCCATGCTGATACATCATGCTAAAAACTCTTTAGGTAAATTATTTTGAATGAAATCGGACAGTAACTTTTGGAGTAATTTAAAAAAAAACCTATTAAGCGTTGATAGTTACGGAACCCTCCTTAGACATGTCCTGACATGCTCTTAGTTAGGTTATTACTTTGAAAGTCAGTTTAATTATATTAAGATTTTTCCCGCGGCTTCCCTCGCTTCTCGCCATAGAAACTAGAGAGCAAATAGCAAATGTGCAAATAATTATCATCTGGGTACTACGAGTTCAAGTTCTGCTACACATAGGTTTAGGTGACTCTAAACAAAACCTTTTATTTCAAATGTTAAAGAAACCTTCAAGTCGCTTGCATGTTGCAGGTCCAAAATATCTCAAATATTATGACATATCCAGCCAGTAACTTGACAAGACGGTAGTTTTATATTGAGTTCAAATAAAGTATGATCCGACCAAACTGCTAAAGATTCACGTGTTTTAAATCAGAGTGGACTATACGTAAATGTAATCAGATTTTAAGTGATATAATGTGGACCTATCAGCTATCATGTAAGACCATGTATTGTTCAATGGTGAAAGTGAATATTAGTTCGGGATGATACTGCCATGAGCCATCATGTTATTATACTGTCAGCCGTACTTTCTCGCGATTAGAACGTATACTCAATTCTATTGGACAGCGATCTCATTAGAAATTGGTAATATGTCTTTCAACCAGCCGGGCTTAATCGTCGTCTTCGCTGCTGGCTGTAATTAGAGGCAACAGCCTCTAAAAGTCTTTGAATATGCTCATATCCTCTTTTATTTGGAGTTATTTGGTCACCTACCCCCTTACGGATAAAATTATTTACACAACGGATAACTTATACAACGGTGCCGTCTTTGTCTGATACGTTGGAAATGTCACTTGATAGAAAAAGATAGCAACGTTGTTTAAGTTATCCGTTGTGTAAATATTTTTATCAGTAAGGGGGCCAATGTTTAACGGTAAGGAATGCACTTTAAATGCACGTCACTTGCTAGTAAAGAGAAACTCGCGGACACCCTTAGCGATAAGAACATGTGTCACCGACTTTAGACTCTACCACACGTCGATAGAGTGCACAATGTGGTGCCGCACGTGTGTTACCGTGAGTTGCGCTTGTCGTGGAGGTCAGTAGGCGCTATAGATAGAAAATCCATCACATTCTCATCAGTGATCTCGCTCACTCGTCGCTGACTATAGTGTTACGTGACACACTAAGAAGATAACTTACCTACATACCTTGAAAACAATAATTAATTTGAATTTTCTCTTCCTGGTGTTATTATTGCTTAGATGCTCTGCCTCGATAGAACTGCACAGTCATTAGTTATAAAAAGTGCTCACGCACAGTTCCCAAAAGGTCCTAGTCCTTTTGGGCAATGTGCGAGCGGAGACACTACCGAACTCGAACGTGAGGGCAGGTCATAGACGTATAGACGAGGCATATCGAGGCAAAAAGTGTATGCACCTAAATGGCCCCGAATAACCCCATGTTTGACATTTGCTTTCCGCATTTTTCTGAAATCACGATGGCGTAACCTTTTCTTGTATGAAGATTTTTTCCTGTCAAATGTACGTCGTGACTCAATAGTCCATCTTTACTTTTGAAATCTTTGGGGCAGGTATAGGTCACCGAAATGCCTTAGGACTTAGGTAGGTACTGTTTGATATAATCTTAATATTTGCTTTAAGTTATATATATATATATATATATATATATATATATATATATATATTTCCGTTTTGTAAGGGAGGCCAAACTGCAAACCCTTCACTACTGTTCTATTAATTATAATCAATATAAATACTGCATCATGTACTTTACTATTTAATCTATTTACTATTTCACTAGAAGATTGGTCCCACCCCACATCCGTCCGTCGGTAAATTTTTTGGGACATGCAAACGTTTAGGCAAATACTAATAATGACTTTTGAAGAAATTCAGGAAAATGTACCTAAAATAACGCAAAAATATAGTAAGTACTTAGAAAATGATTTCGAAATAACCTTTAAATACAATAAATGTTAAAGTGAATCAATTTCAACCGGCATAGGATAGCAATAGCTGTGCCTGCGCACGCGCATGCTTTACTCATACAATAACACGAGATAAGACGTGAAAAATGTACAGCCGATGTTATTACTTTCGTAATATCAAACAGAACCTTTTATTACTGTAAATCACGTGTAGCCGACAGTTAAACGGTGTAGGATGACACACTGTCGTGTATTTTACGGAACATTTTCCTAATATTACTCATACAATAACACGAGATAAGACGTGAAAAATGTACAGCCGATGTTATTACTTTCGTAATATCAAACAGAACCTTTTATTACTGTAAATCACGTGTAGCCGACAGTTAAACGGTGTAGGATGACACACTGTCGTGTATTTTACGGAACATTTTCCTAATATATGAAAAAATTTGATATTATTACATGTTATGAAAGCTAGTAACAATTTACAATACTTGCAAACAAACTAAGTATCAACAGACTTAAAAACCTACAGTCGAATTGTCAACCTCCATTTTTGAAGTCGGTTAAAAATCTAATAAAAGGCCTACATTATAATTTATCCAAATGCAGTTCTAATCTTACCGAATGGGGGATTTACGAGAGTTAAATTTTCACCGTGCATATAGTCGCTTCACAAATCGCCTCACTTAATATAGGCAAAATAGCCTTTTGACCTAGCCGATTAATATCTAATCCGGCAACGCACTTGCAACTGTGATGCGGCGGGCGAAGGTAATCGCTTTCCGTAGTGATCCGTTTGCTCGTTTCACCACCATTGATGTTATATAAAAAAATAACCATTTGAGGTGTGTTTATCAAATTTTCAGCACATATTGCGTGTCTAGAATCTATATCTACTCTATTTGTGACAATGATTTTGTAGGACTCAGTTTGGAAAAACAGCTAATTTATGTCAAATTTGTAAAACGCCCTTAAATTACACTTGAACTGAGTAAATTAGAAATGGCATGAAAAATTTATACGGCACCGGCATTCGGCCAGGACTACGGACAAACAATCACAAAGTCGAAAGTTTCTAAGGCTAAAGTCCGTCAGATCCCTCAAGTGTAGCCACCATGGCGTCCAGTGAGTCGAAAAGCCGGTTCCATATCCTGTGTTAGTGAAACATGTTCACTATCAAGCTGCACCGGATTGATTACAAAACTAACCGCTGTATCCAGCATAGCTCCAGCGTGAGACTCCAGAGTGAAGCGTGTTAGGACAACGCCCTAGGGCTTTGATTAATTCTTCAATCTGGGGGGCAATTCTCGTGATATCGGTTCAATCTTGTTTGGAGTTTCAGGCTATCCTCCTCGCGCGCGTATTGTTTTGACGTGTATACGAATGAGTCGGCGCGTTGACCGAACCTACATTATATCGAAAATAGCTAAGAGAATTGGGCTTCTAAGGCCGTATTTGCAATTCTTGTGTATATGCACATAATATGTCATATACGAGCTCTAACTTTGAGCTGGAAATACACAACTAACCGTTGTGTCCAGAATATTTCCAGCGTGAGACCCCACCTGTGCACCTAGGACAACGCCCTAGGGCTTCTATAATTTAAGCTCTATTGTTTTAAAGTCTCCCTAGAAATACAAAAGCTTGTTTTAGTAGAACACAGCCCCCTTACTAGTCAGTGACCTATATTTATGAACAAAGCTAGGAATACAAAGCTTGTTTTGGTAGCTTGTTGTAGTTATGGTTGTGTCAGGTTTTTTTTCGTTCACCTGTTCGAATGTAAGTTGTGGTCCTTGTATTTCTTGTGGGAGCCCAATGCTAATCAAGTACACTTAATGTAAGTTTTATAAAGTATTGGAAAAGTTTGTCATGTTTTCTTCTGATGTTTTGATCATATTTTTTCAAGGTCTTTATTTCGGCGCAATTCGTTGTCTTTGATGGATGATTTCTTGTATTGCGAGTTACTTAAAAATACATTTTTGTAAAAAAATCACTGACTATCGTTTAAGCAACACGTACCACTACGCATGTATGTAAAGTAGGAGATAAGAAAATATCGGTACTTACTATGCAAAAAATTCAAATCCAATTAAGTATATTTTAAATATTTATCAAAAACTTTGAGAGGAGTTAATAACCAATTAATTCGTCACATAAACCAGATTTGAGAGAGAATGGACTTAAAAAGCATCTAAATCTATACTAATATCATAGAGAGGAAAGATTTGTTTCTTTGCATTGAATAGGCTCCGAAACTGCTGTCCGATTTTGATGATGATTTGGCACAGATATAGAGTAGACCACGGAGAAGGACATAGGCTACTTTTTATTGCGTTAAAATGCACGTGGGACTTCCTTTTACACGTAAGAAGTCGCGGGCAACATCTAGTTATACATAATATAATCATCGTTTCATCAAAAGGATCGGATTTAGGCTACATTCGCACGAGGGTTTTTAGTGGTCGCGACAGAAAAAAAAGCATCGTAAAATATAAAACTAGACTAATAGAACAGAGTGCTAAGTGTGAGTTTTCGTTTCGCATTCGATCGTGAGCGCGTTTGGCGTATACTAGGAATTATTGTGTATGTGATTTGACCTAGTTGCCGCGTTTACAACTAGGTGTCGCTGTACTAGTCACATACAGATTCCTAATAAACGCCAAACGCGCTCACGATCGAATGCAAAAAGAAAAACTCATACTTAGCATATCCAGTTGTGGGCCATATCCAGTTAACTATATATACAGTTAACTGCATTGTTCAAGGTTGTGAATGTAGCGGAAAGTGAGCGTAATGAGCAATAACTGAATATATCAATAGTTATTGAAGTGTTTGATATGAGGAGCGAAAGTGGTGCGTGCGTGCGCTGAAAGTGAAACTACGCCAATTACAACCACCAGGAAACCGATAATCGACGGAAGCTGATGTAACTTGGTTAAGTCCCCTTTTGGGAATTAGGGCTTAGGTGCCAAGTTGCCAACCATTTTTAACCGACTTCGAAAAAAAGGAGGCGATTATACGTTCGGCTGTATGTTTTGTTTTTTTTTTTTGTATGTTCAAAGATAACTCCGCCGTCTGTTGACCGACTTTCAAAATTATTTTTTTAATTTAAGGTAAAAGCACTAATACTAGACAATTTAAGGACAAATCAAACTTCATTCTCAAAAACCAAATGTATTTTCAACAAATTACAATTATAATATATATATTTTTTACTGTTAGAACAACATTTATAAATTAACTTTTTCATATAAAATATTTTAAGACGGTCATATTTTTAACTAAAAATTATATTCTTCTTTGGTTTGGCGTAGACACTAAAAGGTGACATCAATTGGCATTTGGCACTAATAGTAGACATGACTATAACATCACTTTATTATTATATGTTTTATCAGAACAAATCAACAAAAAATACTTTAAAATTTAAATCGAGCACAGCTTGTGCTTTAAAATTATTAAATTAGTAACAAAATATAATCAAATTAAATAACATAAAAATATAATTGTTAGAAAATCAAGATTTAGCCATATTGCTTGTTAAAAGTAATTAGTTTTTCACAGTATTACTGTTATTATATATTTCAAATATAACTGGTTTTGAAATATTGTTGTCATCTAACCATTTGTGAAAAATATTACATATGTATTCATAAAACGTCTCTAGTCATTCAGCCATTATCCGAACGTCCAATACCCCATGATATGAGTACTGACAAACAAACTTAACTCTCGTGGTATCCTCTCATATTTGAAAATTACCATTGGAGGTAGAACATCTCCAGCAGCATTGCCACCTAAAAGTACAGTAAAACATTATTTTTCATCCGTGTTAATATTTTGGTACACAGTGCGCTCTCCTTTTGGTGCTAGGACCTTACTTCCTTTGGGGTTCAGGAAAAAAGCGGTCTCGTCCATGTTATAAACTCGCTGAGGTGCATTAAGAATATCTGCATGATTATTACTGTTTAAGTATGTGCTAACTTCTTGAAACCAGTTTTTTATTTGAGATGTCGTTACAGATGCTCTGGAGGCTGTCAAATTTTGGGGTCGCCTTGTTATAAGGTCAGGGTGACGTTTTAAAACGATGTTTCACCATCTCTTCCCCAGTCTACCGTTCTTGAAGGGGGTTTCAATCTTAAGGTCATCAACTATTTTCTTAACACTATCTTGTAAGTTATCTTTTCCTATTGGGAACCCTTGCTTGACCATAGCTTTTGCCCATGTTACGAGTATTTTTTCTACATCTTCGGTCACATACAGCTTCTTCCCATTTTACGTCTAATAGGTGGCTTTCCCTTGACTTTGTTTAGTAAAGTTATTCGTGGAACTCCGAATTTCTTCGCTGCAGTAGCTGTCGAAACGACCCGCCTGCATTCTTCGATAGCTGCTTCCATAATGGCTTCGGAGTATCGACACATCTGACCCTTTACTGGCGGCATCGTGCTCGAACCTGAAATTAATGGATACTAATAGTTGACATCTAGTATACCCTAATAGTTGACACTGTCTTCTTTTAGTTACGTTAGTGTAAAACAAACGAAATCCAAACATGAACTTTATTTTTACTACATAAAGGTTAAATTTGCATTAAAATAAGCTAATAAATTCAGTTCGATGTAACCCTAGTAGAAGACGCACGTGTCATCTTTTAGGTTTTGATTAATTTCTGGTACTAATAGTAAACACCACTTAAAATGTATACAAAAACAAATCAAAACAATAAGGAAATGTCCTAATAAATCAATAATTTCATACATTTAAAACATCGAAACCAACAGTAGCCAATAAGACAAAATTATACCTTTTAAAAGTCAGTTGCATTAAAAAAAACGCTAAGAATTACGCGCATAATGTCAACCTATGTATTTAATTTGATAATGATTAATATTGTATCCGTATAAATAGCATCTGAAAATATCACATCATTTGTGATCATTTTTCTAAACTTAGAATATAATATTATATACGAGGGCGGCACTGAAAATTTCGGGAATCAAGGAAGTGACACAACATTACTATTTAAAAATGTATTTATTGCTTTTCGAAGTATTCTCCGCGAAATTTGACACATTTTTCCACACGATGGAACCAATCATTGAAGCAACCATTCCATTCGGAAGTTGGGGTCTCCAAAATGGCCGTTTTGTAGGCGTCCACAGCTTCTTCAGGTGATGAAAATCTCTGACCACGCAATTTATTCTTTATTTTAGGGAAAGTATAGAAATCATTAGGGCTTAGGTCGGGGCTGTACGGCGGATGGTCTAATAATTCTATGATTTCTTACTCTAAAAACTCTTTTGTTCTGTGCGCGGTATGAGAACTCGCATTGTCGTGATGGATGGATGGATGATGCGTCGGTTGCAGTTCTCTTTACGGAGTTCAGAAACGACCTGTGGCAAACAAATGTTAGTATACCATTCTGCATTAACCGTTTTTTGTCCCTCAAGAGGAATAGTCGCAACATGGCCGGTTTTGGAGACAAACGTGGCCACCATTTTTTTTGCAACACTCCGTGAACGAACAATTTTTGTTGGCTTTAACTCATTTTCGAACACCCAAACTCGTAACTGGTTTTTTGTTTCGGGTTCGTACGCTTATATCCAGGATTCGTCACCTGATACGATGTTGTATACAGCATTTGAGGATCCTGTGTGGAATCTTTCGAGAGTTCTGACGCACCAAGTAACGCGAGCCGCTTTTTGCTCTTCACAGAGCAAATGCGGTATCTATCGGGAAAACAACTTTTTTACACCTAATTGTTCATGCAAGATTATTTGTATTTGACTCATGCCAATGTCTAAAGTTGCCTGAATTTCGCGGTATGTCACATGTCGATCTTCCTCAATCAGCTTACGCACAGCATCAACGTTTTCTTGGGTGACTGCAGTTTTTGGACGACCTTGACGGGGATCATCACTGAGCTTCCACGTTGAAATTCAGCAAACCAGCGATAAATTGTGGTTTTGGATGGGGCTTCATCACCAAATGCAGAAATCATCCGGTCAACACACTTTTTGTGTTAAACCACTTCGAAAGTCATAATAAATCATCGCTCTAGAATTTTCTCGAGTCAATTCCATTTTCTCAACGACTAAACAAGTTTGACAAGACCTTGTGACAAGACCGAGAATCTTTTTTTAAATAAATAAACGGTATTCGATTTTTAAAACCAAGGAGTTTTAAATTAAAAAGATTTTAATATGACAGGAACAGTAGAAATATTCCATTCCCGATACTTTTAGTGCAGACCTCGTAGTAAGCTATCCTTAAAAGACAGACATATGACATAGGGGACTTTTAGGTAGACCTATAAAAGGGAAACAATCCCACCATACATTGTTTTGTTATCTCCAACGGATTAGGCAGCGTTTTCAATGAAAGCTCCCAGACGCTTCCTAAGGAACAACTATTTCGAGAGGTGAAAACTGCATTAAAATCAGTTCAGTAGTTTTTGAGATTATTGTGACATACTGACAGACCGACGCGGCGGGGACTTTAATTTATATAATAATTAGAAATATCTCTCGTGCCCTTACGGCTTACTTTTTCCACCTAAGTGAAGCCGTGAGAAATAACAGTATGCCGCGCCGCCTGATAAACATCCAAAACTATTTTAAGCTTCCCCAAATGTTGAGTTATTGTAGTACACCCCACAATAGCGCAGTTATATTTAACTACACCTCACGGTTTATATATATATATATATATATATATACATGAGAATGGATTAACCTATTATATTTCCAGACAGGACGTATCAATCCAAAAGAAGCTACAATAAAACGTAAGAATTTTAAATTATTTATATTTATCTAAAATCCGGTTTTCATAGTTTACAAATTAACGATCGATGATCCTCTAGTCTTTTGAGATGTAAAGAAATATGTTCTACTACCCTAATCGCTTTGAAAGAGCTCAGCGAGCTACACTTAAGGTTGCTTTAAACAAGCGTAGAAGATACTCCACTTCTGCTCTATATAAAGATTTTCATGTAATTAGTATTAATAATAATAATAATAACATTTATTCAACAAAAACGCTCACACTACGCACTATTAGAAGACTACATATTTACATATTGAGGGTAGGTAGGGTAGGTGTACACAAGTAGAAGAATCGAGTTGTGTACAGCTACTCCAACGATATTGTTCTTTAAAGTACCAAATATTGCTTAAAATAACCTAACCTAACCAAGAGCATGTCAGTAAATGTCTAGAGAGGGTTCCGTAACTATAAAATTCAACTCAATTTTTTTTATTTCCATATAGATGCCTACCACCGGTTCGGAAACTAGCCCGGCGAGATGAACCGGGGTAAGAAACTTGCAATAGGTTTTCTTTGAATTTCTTCAAAAGGTATTGTCCGATTTCACTCAAAATAATTTTCATAAGGAGTTTTTAGCATGATCCATTAGCATCGAAACTCACAAATTTATATCTCCTATAGTTTAGAAATGCCGGGGGGAGGGAGGGGGGGGACAACTTACACAATCAAAGCTAGTTCTTACTGATTCTCTTCTCAGTTGCTCGTACGAAGAAGCCGAAAATCTGATTAAGGTTACTGTCTAAAGTCACACAAACACACACACAGGGATTTTTTTTTTTTTAAACTAAATTGTTCAATTGTTCAGTCAGTTCTTTGATCACTAAAGATTGTATCCTCGATGTCCCCACAGGACAGACATTGCCTAGCGTGGGGATCCGTTATCACTTTCTTTAAAATACTTTTTGGATAATGAATATTTGTATTTGTATGTATGTAACATTTAGTAAGTATTTATTGGTGTACTGCCCATTCGTCGTCGCCTAATTAATCTGCCAATTGTTTGATAGTACAAAGGAATGACGTCGGCACTCAGCGACTTATTACTTGCCTAGATAATATGTGGCATGTGGCAGCTGACTGACGAGTGTTCCTAACTCAGCGCTGATAATATCCTCAAGGAGACCTAATTAACGGTCGTCATCAAAAAGAGGTATGTCTGGCCATTCTTGTTTACATCTAATTTCTCAGATCATTTGGACATAGCAACTTTCTGTTTTTGACATGTTTTGTTTTCAATTAAACCTTTGCCGATAATAATTAAAGTTTAGTGACGTCCTAAATCACATTTCACTATCGTGTCAATAGTGATTAAGGAGACAGCTTTGTCTAAATAGAAAATGACTCTACACGAACAAACAAATGAAATGTGTTGTGAAATTAATACCTGACAGGTTTATTTCAGGTAAGTATTCGATTGAAAATAATTCCCACGACTTTCTTTATGCCATGACTTTTTTTGTAACCGGAAGTCCAATTATGTTTGTTTGATAACGGAAACAGTTATGGAGCCTTGTCACTTCATTCAGATCTTAGTTTATATTTATGCATCTATTTTACGACAGGCATCAAAGTTGATTCTCCCACGAGGCCCACATAACAGAAACTTGTGTAAATTTTAGCACGTAGGTGATAAGTTTTATAAGCCAGACCAGGCATTGTAGCCACAACGAGGTACTTATGGATTTTAGGAATGAAAATTTTCAGAGTTCGTTTTCTGGCGTTCAGATAATAGGTTTACAGACCTAAAAACTTATAACATTGCAGAGAAACTGGGTAACCCAGATACTCGACTGATAGCGCGTTCCAAAAGGAAGAACATTTTGGCTCTCGGCCAATAATATAAACATTTTATATGTTATAGACCACTGGTGCTTATGTAACTTGTGTATTTTAATTAATTACTGTATGTCACCAGATTCCGGGCTCGTATGTATAAAAATTATATGGTTAAAGTTACACTTTTAATAAATTCATGTTTCATTAAGTAACTGAAGTAACAACCTTTGATAAATAGTATTTAAAGATGCTTAAGCGATAATACCTGACACACTTACGTAATCCAAAATCTGGCCGATATAAGTTTGTTGGCCTCAAAAGATAAGATTAAGATAAGGCCATTGTTGCCCTTATCAAATTAAAGTCAAAGAAACCTGTCGCGATTAAGGTACAAACACAAATTTATTTGTGCAATTAATAAATTTAAGTAACCTCCGACGTTGTCCAGCAGTAAGCGAGCTGATGCTGATGAACATGTCATTTTTCCCATTATTACTAATACGTAACGGTATTTGTTTACACTTTACACAGTCAACCTGTACTACTGACACTGTTTGATCGCGGTGATGAATAGATGGTAATTACGTTTTCTGCTACTTTCTGGAAATTAAAGGTACTAGGTAGTATATTATGTAGATATTATGTACCTATCAGAAAATTATTTAAACCATAGTTGCCTCCTGCAGTAGTAGACCTTCATGTATACTCCACTTCCAATTCAATGCGATATCAATGTAACAAAAAAAATGAAATTCGACCAAAGTAATGACGTATCATTGTATTACTTTATTGCGCTGTGAATAATTGACATTTTAAGAGGATCGGCAAGTCGCCATACATTTACTGCCTGGTAATTAAATACGTGGCTACAAAAAGTATTTATTGTAAGTTGTACTTTAAGAACATAGAAACAAAAAAAAAACAATAATATTATACATCAAACTCGGGGGTTAAAAGATAATTAATTAAATATAAACTCACATATTGTTCAATAAATTGCCCTAGTGGCGGTTTGGCGTCTGCTCGACAGAATAGCGAGGTCAGCATGTGACTTGAAAGTCTATTAATTTAAGTAGCGTTTAAGCATTCGTCCGCAAGTCTTATACCGATGATGATGATGATATTGTCCACAGAATGACGACAGTTACGATAATCGTCAACATTGAACCGATTATCGTTAGCCGTGGACCACGGGACACCAGATACGCTCTTCTAATTGATTGTAATTAATTGTTGGATTTATTGCTGTCATTGATCAACCACAAATATTATGATAGGTCCATATTAAGTCCCAATAATAATTTAGGATTGTGGAACTTATATGATTGATGTATGCAAGCAACATAGAAAATTACAATAATTAATAAAACAATATGTATTAACACTGTAGTAAACGTTGAAATTGCGATCTTAAGTGATCTGATTAATTAATAACATTTTTATTATAGTATAACTTTTTAAACTAACTTTAATTTCGGATCCTCCATAGTACACTTTCGTAAGTCCTTATCTATCTTTAGTTTGGTGATAAAAACAGAAAGGTGTCGGCACTCGGCGACACATCTAACCTTAAGTAAGAAATACATTAAATTATGATTCGAATGACCCTCACTGAAGATTTCCATTAATTTCAATATCCTAATGTTGTAATAAGTAGCGTTCGGCGTTCATTGGCATATCATAAACAATGCCGCCCATTGTGTCGTAATCCGCGTCAAATGGATTGATTAACGACGCGCGACGCTGTCCGAGATTATTTTGCTAACACTTTATAATGATTCATTCAGGCTTTTAGGCATTAGATTACGATAAATTTTTCATAATGTTTGGGATATTTTAACATGCATGACATTCAGATGCCCACGCCTAATTTATATATTTTGTCATAGGGCAGCCACTGCCTGCCCTATAAAAAAATATAAAACACCAAGCCCCCGTAGCGGTAGGCAGAGACCACCAAGACGCCATACATATAGGCAGCGACCACAGAGCAAAATTGTAGCCCAATTTTCTTTTAAATATATTTTTCCCGCTGTAGTGTAAAGGGATAATATTGTATCTGATATTTATTATATTTTACGGTTACAATATATCCCAAATAGAGATTGTCTCCCACGGTAATTCTCACCACGAATTTCAAAGAACAAAACAAACATTTCACCTGTCACCATGGTAGCAGATCACATTTCAATCGTTACTAATAAGCGTTTAGTATAATCACTGTCGCCCGGCGCGGGCGCAACTTTCATAACGTATTGACAGACACGTACGACTCCATACAAGTGGAGAAAGTGTATCTAATCGTTTCCTTAAACCGAACATGCGTATGGAGAAGCGAAGGTGAACTCTAAAACATGCGTCTTAGGGTATAATTTACATACTCATGTTTTTTTCAACGTGGGTACATCCCGCTTCATTGCATAGATACTGGTATTTTCGACCTACGTGATTGTTCTAGCATTGTCTAGATTCTAGACTCTAACGTTTAAACACATCAGTAGACCGTACATAATTAAGAACGTTACATTTACAGGACCAAAAGGTACAGAAAATATGAAGGTCAAAGTACATAGATATTGTAGAGCCTAGGCTAACATAGATATTGTAGGTAGTGTTTGAGATTATCCTTTCCAAATCAAAGGTCCGTATTTTGTCCATTTATTCACAACCGGGTGTCGTACTGCTTAAATACTGTTTTTAAAAAGTTTCACACTTGTTTTCAGGACCAGAAAATCTACGACGAGCCTTGCATCACGAGACACAGCGAGGTACCCCCCAAAACGGACTTCCAAAAGCTGATAGCCAACTTTGAGAAGCCATCAACCACTCATCCTTCCAAGACCCTCAACGACAAGATTTGGAAGTCCTCTGAGAACGTTTGCGACGATTACAAAGCTGCCAAGAAGGCTGTAGCCAATATGTTCGCCACTGAGCCCAAGAGGTATAAGAAGAATGAGAAGTTAAGAGCTAGTGACCAGAAAAAGGACTGCCAAGTCGACGTAGACAGAGAAAACGTAAGTTACTCATTTGTTATCACAGCTCCTGTAAACAAAAATTCGCAATGTTCATCATAGCCATTGCGATTTTGTTGATAATATTACAATTTTTACTAACATCTAATTTTTAGAGATTAATGACATTTAACAAAAGTTCACACCGGTTCTCCGTGAGAGTAAGCTGAGACTGCAGACCTTCATTCAGTACAGTCTGACAGAAATGATGATGATGATAAGTATCATATGCTATTTTCCTCTAGGACGTTAAGTTAGCGTTAACCTGACCTTACTTAAATATATTATATATGTTTATAAAGTATTCAAATCAATTTATATATTTCTTATATACAAATATGTTTCACTATTTTTGGGCTGACATTATTGTTAATTTTGATAATACTTTCTTGCACAAGAAAGAAAGAAGAAGAGAAAACACCATCTTTGTAAGTACAAAGATGGTGTTTTCACAAGCGTCTCGTTTCCGACAGTTATTACTTGTTAATAATGAGATAATAACTTAATTTAATGATTAAGTTATGACAATAACCTCCTCCTTTATGGAAGTCACTTAAAAATAGATGAATATAATAATTCGAATTCAATGCGTACTCTCGACAAAAGTGTTAGAAAAGTGAAGAATCCCTGACAATTGTTATCTTTGTTACCATAAACAACGCCGTTTTTGATTTCTTTGTTTTTAGTGTGATTTACACAAAGGAAAGTCAACAACGAAAGGTCAATCTTTGTTATGTAATTTACGAGTGCATAACTAAACACACCGGCATATTTAGCGGAACACAAAAAAAAGGTCCATAATTAAAAAAATATGATTTTATTTTAAAATCTACTACACTTCTTTTGTTATTTAAAGTTTAATTTGTTTTACTTAAAATGAGATCACATTAAGAACAGATTTTGCGAGTAAAGCCTATTTGTGAAAAATGGTACATTTTTGAACTTTTCATGTAACCGGGAAAAGTGAAAATTAATATTAAAATAACAATTAATTAAATTAGAAAAATGGTTATTAATATCGCGTATTTCCTCCACGTGCTCTTATTAAAGTTTATAACCGTCTAGGCATACTGAGAATGATGTTATCGATGGTCTCCTGGGATAGTCTCCACCATTCCTCAACTACGGCGATTCGCAGTTCACCCACGTTGGCAGGAGCTGGAATTCTGGACTTAACTTTTCTTTTCAGCAAGTCCCAAACTTGCTCTATTGGGTTCATATCCGGTGATCTCGCCGGCCACTCCATAACAGTGATATTCATATCATTAAGATAAGCTTGAGTTACCCGAGCGGTATGCGGCCGAGCATTATCCTGCATAAAAACAAAATCGTCACCGATATATGGGGCAAACGGTACGACATTTTCTTCTAAAACTTCTCTGATATAGCGGTCTGCAGTCAGACTCCCTCTGTCAATCACTACCAAGTCTGTGCGAGCTCCCAAACAAATGCCCGCCCAAACCATTATTGATCCACCACCGTATGCAACTGTAGTTTCAAAATTTGTCTGAATGTATCGTTCTCCTTTGCGTCTGTATATTCTTTGCCTGCCGTCAATTTGATTTAAGAGAATTCTGCACTCATCACTAAACAATATCTTACTCCATTGGTCCGCGTTCCAAAGTCGATGTTCCTGAGCAAAAGTTAACCTGTTTCTACGATGATTTACCTCGAGCCTTGGAGCCTTGGCGGGCACAAATGAACCCAAACCAGCTTCTTCGAACCTTCTTCGTACCGTACGCTCACTTACGGTTACACCCCGCACTGCTTCTAACTCATGTTAGAAGCAGTGCGGGGTGTAACCGTAAGCTTGGACGGCCGTCAAACGGGGGTTCCTATGTACACGAAGCCGATTAAAACGATTATCCCTACTCGAAGTGCGCCTTTTTCTGCCTTGTCCTGCTCTTCTCGCATAAGTACCGGTCACCCTGAACCGTTGGATACTGCGATGGATCGTTGAAACTGGTCGACGAAGATCTCTGGACATCACTCTGTAGGTTTGACCATTTCTTCGCATTTTGAGTGCCCTGGCAATCTCCGTTGGGGCTAAGTCAGGCATAATTCAGTCCTCAACTCCAAAAAGTTACGCGATTAAAAAAAACTAACAAAAAACAGTATTTCAATGAAATTTGAAATCAAACTCAGAAGGAAGAAATACTCGAAGTTCGCTCCAGATAAGGTGTATTTGAATAAAATTAAAAGAATTGCATAAAATGTGATGTTCAGTTGTTGTCTTAATTTGAAAATATTTCTTTTTAAATTAAATGACGTATAAACCAGCCAGCAACCTTATATGATACTGATATCAAACCTTTATTTTATGTTCCGCTAAATATGCCGGTGTGTGTATTAACATCTTAGATTAGGGCCTCCTGTAACTTTCTTATGGGTTTCTTAAAACGCGTTTATAAATAATCGATTAATTATGAAAATACAAATTTTCAAAGCTTTATTAGGTACTAGCTTTTTCCCGCGAATCCGCTTGCGTAAATATAGGGTATCCCACGGGAATACTGTACTTTTTCGGGATAAAAAGTAGCCTGTTTTAATCCAAAGCCTAAATAAACTACTACCATACCAAATTTCATTGAAATCCGTTCAGTTGTTTTTGCGTGAAAGAGTAACAAATTTTAATAAACTTTTACATTTATAATAGTAGTAGGTTGTATTTTATATATTAGGTCCTTACATATGAAATTGGCGTTTTGTCGTACTGGCCACTTGGATCTCAAATATATCTTCTTTTGTTAAGAATTCCAATTTCAAATTCATAACGCTAATTACTCATGCATTTGTGTTTCGAAAACCGTTATTCAGTTGTTTTTACCTCGTTTGGTTTTTTCTTTGCGTCACTCTGTTTACAAAATGGAAAACTTGAAATATCGTATTATTTTCGAGTACGAGTTCCACCGTGGCACCAGTAGTGTAGAAACGGCTTGAAGGATTTATGATGTGTATGGCGGCGGTGTCGCAAAAGAAAACACAGTGCGTTATTGGACCTGCAGAACAAGCCCCGTGGACGGCCGGAAACCAAAGTTTTACTTTGGGAGTCGGTTTAATTTTTTGTTTTAAAATAATATTTTTTCCCTTTTTAGTGATATTTGTTAAAGTTACATGTGGCATATGCTTGGAGTTCTTTAAACAATGACGAAATTTCCAAACGCGTATCTTTAAAGACTGATGAGTTCTGTTCAGTGCTTTTAGATCCAGGGTATACCTTAGAGCAAAATCTTATTTTTTGGTAGCATATGCTTGTGTTATTTCAGAAAAAGTCAAAATCACTCTAATATGTGTCCATACAAATTTCGAGGAGTTCCCTCGATTCCTCATGGATTCCATCATCAGGTCACCACCTTGGTGACAACGGGACCAACTTGGGATTATACCCTTTGCATCAAAAAAAGTATTTTGAAAATAGGTCAACAGACGGCGAAGTTATCGTTAAACATACAAAAAAAAATATATACAGCCCAACGTATAACCGCCTCCTTTTTTTGGAAGTCGGTAATTAATAAAAATGAATGCTCTATAGACTATAATATTATTATCATAATTAATATCTCAGTGTTGCATGTTATAAGTGCACAGTGGATTTTCTAAAGAAAACAGTAGTCTTTGTTGAGTGCTGTATCTAAAATGTCAGGATCAGAAACAAAGTAATAATAATATATATAGGGTTCCGTAATAGTCGAGGAACCCTTATAGTTTTGCTGTGTCCGTCCGCCTCTCTGTCTGTCCGTGCTTCTAGCTTTTGTAGTTATGAATATAAATGGTTGAAATTTGGTACAGTTAAAGCCTGTGTATAGATCTCGATTTTGGCATCATATAGGTGCTCCCTTACCGGGAGCATTCGCGTGTAATGTAATGTTACGTATTCGAGCATTACATCAGTGTAGGAGGATAACCCGAGCAAAGCATACAATGCGCATCTTGCAATGTGTAATAACTTGATACAACTTGTAACAATGGATCCCCCGTCCGCTCGGCGCTCGCTAATGTTAAATTATACGCGAATGCTCGTCAGTCAGGGAGGTAGTATTGTAATGTAATGCTCAAAGACGTATCTATAATGTTCGTTACACGTGATTGCTCCCGGCATTTCTAAACTATAGGAAATATAAATTTGTGAGTTTCGATGCTGACCGATCACGCTAAACACTCTTTAGGAAAATTATTTTGAGCGAAATCGGACAATTACTTTTGAAGTGATTCAAAGAAAATGTATTGCGCGTTGATAGTTACGGAACCCACCTTAGACATGTCGTGGCATACTGTTGATTAGGTTTCTATCCTAGAGTCTTATTACCAGAATTTAATGTTTAAGTTTTTAAGTTTATATTTTTTAAATTGTTTTTATTTATTTTGTGTTATTTTTTTTTAATACTTTTTACAATTTACTTTTACACTGGTCTGGCAAAGTTAAAGCCCCGACTACATGACCGGAATTTTTTTCCCCAACTCCTTACACATTAAACTAACACTATATCAAAATTTCAAATTGACTCAAACATGTTTTTTGGGGATAAAAAAAAAACACTTCTCAAAAATTCGTATATTGACCTAGCCTTCTGTCCAGCCAGACCTACAGTCTCGTGTTGGGGTACAATAGGAGAAGTATAGGACAAGGCTTCAGCTTGCCTCAAATACCCTCTAAATTTCCTAGTAGCTCTTGGGCTATTACTTCCAAAATTCAAACTAATATTTATTCAAACGGTCTTGTTGAATCACAGAGAATTGTCTAAGAGAAGAGATGTTATCATTAAGCTCTGTGACGTCACGCGCGCGTTGTCGACGCGACTGTACCAGCAACAAACGGTACTACAGTTGCTGTTTGTGAGTCATTAGAAAAAGTCATGCGAAAATATCATCGGCTTACATGCCGCCGCTCTACTAAATAGTACAACAAACTACTAAATATTAGAAGAGTAATCAACTTTAAGTGCTAGTGTGCGGATGACGATGAATCACCATGTGATATTTAAGTAGAAGACCAAAAAATACAGTAGACTAAATAAAGTATAAGATATTATGTACACTTTGCAGTGCTAGTTTGTAACGATTAAAGATGTGTTATCATGTGACATGAATGGCTTCTAATCTGCATAACACACTAGATTTGACATGAAGTCAAACACTACTTGCGTACTTGCGTGATAGTGTTCCATAGACAGCTACTTTGGGAGTTTGGTTCTAAGTGCTACAAAGAAACAATAATATTAAGTGATCTTAAAGATATCTCAAAAGGGTGCGTAGCACTATATTTAGTACTAGCTATTGCCCGCGGCTCCACCCGCGTAAACACAGTATACCACGGGAACGCTTTATATATTATGTGTTAATCCAAAGCTTAAACTACTACCATACCAAATTTCTTTATAATCCGTTCAGTTGTTTTTGCGTGAAAGAGTAACAAACATGCGTCCATCCATCCATACATCCATTCATCCATCCTTCGCCCTCCATCCTCACAAACTTTCACATTCATAATAGTAGTAGGATTTTAATAAATCTTGTCGGAATAACGACGAGGTTTTGAAAGTTCTCATTGAAACAGAATGCAAGCAAATCAATCAAAGGTAACAATAGGGAAACCCCGCGATCACGGCTGCAAATATCACATACCTACGTCATGTATATACAAATATATACATATATACAAATAACAAATAAAATTTAAGTGTCTGTTTGTAATTTAAAATTAAGAGCTTTTCACTCAATGGACATAAAAGTATATGCTGTACTTACAATAAAAAATATATATTTTTTAATTTGTCTGTCCGTCTGTCCGTCTGTCGGTCTGTATGTCTATTTGTTCCGGCTATTATTTGAAACGGCTGGACCGATTTTCACGGGACTTTCAGTGGCAGATAGCTGATATTATAAGGTGTAACATAAGCTGCTTAATCATAGGGTTCCGTTTTCGTTAGTTCTATGCAAACGAAGTTGCGGGCATCGGCTAGTTGAAACTAAATTATATCCATAACGGTAATTTTTATTTGCAATTCAGTTCAACAAACAAAATCTCGTGTGAACCGACCGCACCATGGAGGCCTCGCTACCGTCAGTTATCAGGCAACCATCGTGCCGAGTATCTGTGTAATTCACTGTGCTACTTAACTTGTACTCAATTTAATACTTACTTATTGTGATAGCAATTTAAAACTCAAATCTGTTGCGAGTGATTGTGTTTGAACAAAGAGGATGTTTCCCTTGGTTCGTTGTTACACATGGAATCCCTGATCTGAATACATATAAACGGTAATTGCTAATGAAAGTATATATTATTTTTATTTTAATACATATTTTCCTTATTCACTGAAAGTGGATGTTTGCAATAGGTCCACTGAATGATATTCTAAACTAAACTTTCCCCAATCACCTGTAATGTAGGTAAACAAAGTTTTGACTCTTTTAACACATTTGAATGTAGTATTTTGTAGAGTAATTTTAGTCTTGTCTGAAGATTACCTTCATTGTTGATCCTTTTTTTTTTATTTGCTTCATATTTAATGACTCATGATTTTGAATTTGCGACAAATTTTTGTTTTAAGTCATAATTTTAGCATCGACGGAAGTCGCCTCGTAATGCTGTCATTATCTGTGTAGATAAGATGGGAAGTATGGGATCAGATTACCAAAATAATATTAAGATTTACGTCTAGCATTAAACAAAGTAAGAAAACGCTGGTTAGTTTATTTTAACCAGAATCCTAATTCTCGTAACCAAATTAAAACGTTTTTTTTATTCAGAGTAACCTTGTAACCTTACCTTAACCATAACCTTCCCACACGTACCTCAATCACACCACACCGATGTGACAAAATGCGGTTAAGCTGTGGTTGTATGTGAACCACATCGCAAATTGTCAAGTTTTAATAACTAGGGCCCAACCCTAGTTATCCGTATTTTCCAATTTCCAAAGTCCCGGGTTTTCTGGCCGATTTGAAACATTTTGTGCAAACCATCACTGTTCACCGCTTTGCGTCGCTAGATGCACAGATTTGCTCATATTGTGTGTAACGGGCTGAGTGCAGCACGCTTTTAGCATAACCACCGTAAAATTGAGGCAAAGTGAGAGATTGACAAAGGAAAGCTTTCAATTTGTCCATATTATCTGTCAGTATGTCTATTCTTGTGTAGACAAAACGCATTTATATGGTGGTCATGCTAAGCGTGCTGATCCATTTATCTGTTTCATATCATCATTAAAGTGCATGCAAAACAGCAACGCCTGTTACGCAAGCTGCTAATTGTTGGACGTCCCATATACAGGTCAACAGCACGACGACAGTCCGTTTGACTCATCCTGTGAAGGCCTAGAGAACTGCAACTATGTGAAACGACAATACAGAGATACCAATGAGGGTTTCTAAATTAGTGACATCTGACAGATTTTACATCTTTAACTACAAGGACCGTCGGGCTACCAAGGGCCACCTGGTGACAGAAAAAGAATTGAAAATTCTTATTGACCGTTTTTGATGCCACTTACGCCACCAGATGGCGATTTGTGTGCTTTGAGTCTGCCCCCTAACGGCAGAAAAAATATCAAACACCCTCATTACCTACTTTTGTTAGAGATAATTGTTATCCCTACTTGTAGAGACGCTTAAAAGGTTCCATAAACACTTGCACTCTGAAACTTTAACACAACCAGCGGGCTTAGCATGGCGATCCGAAGAAATAAGAGAAGAAATATTCTATCCAAAACCGTTCGTTGTAAAATAGTTCTTAATCAATAGAAGTCAACATTTCTAAATAGCCATATTTTTAAAATGGCTGTCGAGAAATCTACTGTCAAAAGTGTTCAAACTTTCAAGTAAATGACTGAACGCAAAGATACCTACTATTTGTCTGGAACCGGCATGATGGGGAGTAGTCGACGTTATTGTAAGACTATTGGACATTGAATTAAGAAAACGTATCTACTTTAGCTGTCAAAAGAGGCCATTTTGTTAGCTCATGCTCGGGAAGAAAAGAAATGTTGTTTCTCATAACGACGACGCATCGACCTTGCTGGCTTACAATAAGGTAGTATATTACTGTTGTTAAGTGTTGTATTGTAAGGCAGAAAGCCTTACAATAAGACCTTTTATGCTCCGAACGGTATTAATGTTTGTTCATTATATAATTTTCGTCGATTCTTCGTTGTTTCTAGGGTGCGCATGCTAAGCCTGCTGGCAAACCAGGTGGGTTATGTATCAACGTTCGTCCAATCTGGAATCCTAAAAACATTGATGTGTATTGTGTACCCAACACATCTACGCAATGCAGTGTAAACAAATCTCTGAAACAAGTACTCACAATACCTACTTCAGATGAAATCTAAGGGCTGTATGAATGTGTGCTGCATACGAAATAAGTACTTGATTAACGTAGCCGATGACGCTACTGATGTGAAGCCTATAATCATGGTAGACAATGATCGCCGTTGTATGATGAGTGAAGCCCTATAGACTCTCCCATGGTGAGTCAGGTGTATTTTTGTCGATGTCACGCCATGAAAAAAATACAGGAGCGCCCTTCGTTACGATCTGCAAATAAAAGTTGATGGATTGCTTTCGATATTCACAATTGAATATAAGCGTAAATAAAAATATAAAATTCGACCAAATTAACTGTACTCATTTCTTTATTGCACGGTAAATAAGTGACATTTGAATTGGTAGCATAGTAGAGCTAATGTTATGTACAGTAGACCGATTAGTATATGGTAGAGTCAAATCGAAGTACTACTATGTGCGGCAGGCGATGTGCCATCATGTGTGTTAGAGTTCAGTCCAGTGGTTTACATCTTGGTTCTCGACTCCGGAGGTCGTGGGTTCGATCCCCGCGCGGAATAAAAAAAATGTTTACAATTCTGGTTAGGACAATGCAGGCCTCATTGTCTGACAAGAAAAGATATTCATGCGTCGGATGGACATTTGAGTCGGTCCTGCGCCTGATCGCTCGCCAGTCGTGTGGGGTGGACATCCCACAGGGTTGTGATAATAAAGGGAGACGAGTGCTATTATGTTCTGCGCACACACTTGAGCACTATAAAATAACTCCTGGGTAGCCGGCTTGGTTTCAACGGAAACGCTATCTTGTCTGCTTGTTTACCTTTAGATTATATTGTATCATTATTTCTCGATGGAACGTATCAAACCAATTTATCAACTAATAAAACACTTATCTGATTTAATTTCTTTTAACACTCAATCAAATTGAAAGGCAAAGGGAAAACTCAACAAATATTTAACAAATGCATGTAACTACATAATTTGAAAATTATTCATGAAGTTCAACCGTTACATTAAAACACAGTTAAGTTGAAAAAAGTTTTGGTTTTTACTCAAATGCATACTAATTTTCCTTTTTTTTCTCAAACACTATAATTTGTGTTTTTGTCATTAATATATATCGCTTGCTCTGTTGTCGATGATTGTAAATATTTGTACACCCTGGGTTTCAAAGCACTATAATATTATGAATAAATCCTATCTAATCCATTCTTCAGATTACGGCATTCCATAAGTGTCTTATAAATGTGGAAGGCCAATACAAACTTCTTAAAATACATTTTCACTGTTTTCAACAACAGTATATTTTTACCCGACTGCGCGACGCAAAGGAGTAGTAATGTGTTTATCAGCCTATGTATGAATGTTTGTACATTAATTCATTCAAAATCAAAATGCCCGATTTTGGACGCCATATTGTGAAAAAGAAAAAAAATCAACTATATCAAGTGGGGTATCGTTGAAATAGGTATTTAAAAATCATTTTAGGTTAGGTAAGGTATTAAAAAATCCGGTTTCCTTATAATGGGTCCCGATTGTTGAAGTCGATATGTTCCCTAATACTAATAGAATGTTTTCCTTTAGAATATGATACATCGTGGTCGATAGACCACTAAACTATTTCAATGGTAGGTATAGTTATTAGATAACAAAAGTCTCGATTACTGGACTTTCTTGTTTTTTTTCTTTTCAGTTTTACGCGGTCGGGTTTTTTTTAAATTTTTATTATATGTATGTTCTTCAAACTACCAGACTGTTGAGTCAGAGCGGTGTCGTGTAACTTATCTGAGCGGAACTGACGCGGCCTGAGTCACCGGGAGAGCCACGGCATCGTCAGCTACCAGCAAGTTCTGGAATACATATCTACCACATGCAAGGAAGATTCACATGTAACGAGTTAGAAGATTTTTCGTACTAGTTTAAAGATCTCCTTCATAAATACAGTTGCGGAAAGCTAATTAGTACTTGGGATCTATTTGTAACCTCTTGAGTAGAACCTCATGCGATCTACCGTAGGATAAGGAACGCACAGTGCACATGTGTGTGTCTAGCCTTGTATATACTTGTACTCTGTTGTAAGCTGTTCCTTACCTGTTGTACTTTCAGACATCACATAATAATTTTAAATACTACAAATGTTTCGGTGAAACCAATATCTCCAATTATGAACGTAAGTGATACGAGGCAATTGATAAATACTGAATTGCGATTTAAAAGTGTCTTGACTGATACGGGGCGACTGACTGTCTGTGGGTTTCCAGGCTGCATTATCTGCTCTTATTGGCTATGGCTTAGGGATGTTATGTTTTATCGACAATTTCAACTTTTTTTCCCTATAAAGGTAATAGACAACTTTACTTGCCTTTGGAACCTGTTAGTTACCATCTGTTTTTATTGGCTAGGTACGTCATGTCTTGTCAACGATTTATATTTTTTTCCTTACATTAGTTACCTAGTTTATCATATTATACTCTTTTTGGCTAGGGCATAGGAATGTCATGTTTTATCGACATTTTCTATTTCAATTATCTTACCTTGCCTAATTTACTATCTGCTCTTATTGGCTAGGAATGTCGTCTTTTCGTCAATTTTTATTGAATTTTTCTTACATTCGTTACCTAATTTACTATCTTTTATTGGCTGGTAATATAGGAATATCATGGCTTTTCGACAACTTCTATTTTATTTCCCTCACCTTGGGTATCTAATTAACATCAGCTCTCATTGTCTTAAGTTTTTCTCTTATCGAAATTATATTTTTTATTTTCTTTACCCTAGCTACTTAATTTACTCATCATATTATCGAAACTTTCTACTTTGTTTTTCTTATTTTAGGATTTTTTTTTTGACAAAATTTCTGTAGCAGTCTAGGACCACCCCGTTTACTGTAAAAAATTAGGATCATACTCCGCTTGAGTAGTCAGGCCGTTAGCTATGATAGTGGTTTTAATTGTAAGCACGGAAGTTGTTGACATTCTGTGACAAATTATAAACAAAGACATTTCCCCAGTTCTTTGTGGTTTTTTTTTTACTTTTTATTGTTCATAATCATGCTCTAGTGACACATATTCGGTTGATTGCCTCAACATTATTTTTATCTACCTTTACGTGTCTTTTGTGTGTAAAATATTTGTAGAATCACATTGAACAATTGAGGTTACTTTTATCTTTTCCCACGTTTAATTGTGTTTGTATCTAATGTCGCTTTAAGTGCGCTTTATACGATCAATTAAGATTAAATTAAATGAGCAATAGATGTGACAAGATGTAAATACTTTGTTTTTCTTTATGAATTAAGAGGAAACAGAAGGGCCACGCAATGTATGGAAAAGCATACAAACATGGTAATAATTTTTTTCCTGAATATTTATGGATACTATTAGCATGTCCGTATGATTTCCCTGTTCTACATAAATTAATTATTAAAAGAGATATGGACGTTCAAAAACTTAAAAAAATTGCCAGATTTTCCGATGTGTTCAAACATCCAGAAAACAAGTTTGACTAAATTATATAAAAAAATTATACCCAGAACATAGAAACACAGTTCAAGCCATTTTTGAAATGTTAATGAAAATACTACCTAAATTGGTTAAGTTTTGGAGAAGAAATCAGGGGACTACGAATCGTGGATTTTTTGTACTTTTAATAGGTATTTTCAGTTCAAGTTACAGCTGTCTCTATCGCACTCTCACACATTGATAGCTAGCTTGTTCGGGCACTGCGGGACAGCAATAGATTTTACGAATACCTATTTTTCATTTCTCTCGCCCTTGATGTTTCCTCTTAAGGGGAACATACTTTTTGTTTGGCACTGACTATCTTTACACATAGATATCGTGGCAACTGACAATACACATAAACTGCGAAACGTATGCACGGTCGCCGACAAGCCGCTGCTACTTGTCGACTTTATAACCATGGTGATAAGGTTCTCAAGTTGTACACCGTACAACCATCCTGCTTATATTGGGTCCTTACATATGAAATTGGCGTTTTGGCGTACTGGCCACTTTGATCTCAAATATATATTATTTGGTTAAGAGTTCCAATTTCAAATTTATACCGCTATTTACTCATGAATTTGTGTTTCGAAAACCGTAATTCATTTGGTTTTTCCTCTTTTGGTTTTTTCTTTGCGTCACTCTGTTTACAAAATGGAAAACTTGAAATATCGTATTATTTTCGAGTACGAGTTCCACCGTGGCACCAGTGCTGCAGAAACGGCTCGAAGGATTAATGATGTGTATGGCGGCGGTGTCGCAAAAGAAAACACAGTGCGTTTTTGGTTCCAACGTGGTGGTGGTGGTTCTGGAAATTTCGACCTGTAGTTTCTGTCTTCATAGACGGCGTCAGCCTCACGTCAGTAAATTATCGACTGTAATTAGCGATATGTCAGTCAGTATAAACAGATGTCGACATCGGCTAATCACAACACTAAATGATATCATAATTGTTATTGTCCAATGCTTAGTGACCTAGCCTCGTTTGATATGTGTTTATGTTGTAGACAACCATGCATCGCTATTTATTAAGAAGGGAGTGCCTTATTTTGTATACTAAAAGCCTGTTTAAACAGATCCATTAATCTGTTGAAATAAAAAAATTATATATAGGCACAAATTATTAAAAATAGTAAGTAAAAGTATTTACTATTTTTATGTAACAATTTTTGTTTATTTATATTTTTGTTTAAAAAAACACGGTCGAAAATTGTTATCGGTATAATAATTAATAATTATTATAAAGATATTAATAATTATATAATAATATTAGTCCTCGTTCGGCTGCCATTCGGACTACCATTAATAGTCAAAAATATTGACTTCCCGATGAAAGAAAAAACATATATAACTTTAAAATGCGCAGTTTTCCAGGGATAAGACCAAGGCTAGATCGATTTTTTTATCTCAAAAGTCCCTGCATACTAGATTTTATGCAAATACTTGCAGCCTTTTCGAGGCTCCGATTATGTACGAGATTTGCTCGTTTAAAGTATAAGATAAATATCATACAGGTTCCACATAACATAAAGCGGTCCCCAGCAGTTATCAGCTGTGAGAGATGTTTCTTAATTCAAATTAGTACGTTTCCACAGCCGAGAGTTGCTACAACCGTGAAACTGACTCCGCCAATATGTACCCAGGTGATTGCAACCTTTTATTTTTATTTTTACCGTTGAATGTGGAAAATCAAGTAGCGGTAGTGTCGAAAATGAGATCAAAGTTACAAAATAAAGTTGAAATAAAAAAATCAAGCTTTTTAGTTCGCTTCCTGGTGAATACAATTATGAATATTTTGCAATTTAGTTTTTTTTTAATGGTCAGTTTTATTCTATTTAAGCAGAGTATAGTAGTGATAAAATAAAATGTATTGCCTAATTCGGTCGCTAGGTGTTATTTTTTTAATTTGAGGAGTTTAATCGGTATTGTATACAATGTTATGAGCTAATAGGAAAGTTTTGTAAATTGCGTTACGATTATAATATTATCTATCTTTTTTTTTTGGCGAAATGCCTGGCACACATGTTCAAATAATATTTTGAATAATTTTAGAAAATATAATAATTAAAGTAATTTGCACATATCAAAATTTGTCAATAAAACCAATCCAATATTAACAAAAAGTTCCCAAAGTATTATGTATTGGTTCATTCAATCTGGGCAATTATATATTGTCTTCATTTAGACACGTTTATGACAAAAAGGAAGTAACCAAATTTGATGCAATTACTTTAGGGTCTGTGGGGTCTGTGGTAGTTAGCCCTTGTTACTACCGTTTTTGGTTACAAGGATATTACCGGCTAATTATTCAACCGACTTCCAAAAGGAGTTATCAATTCGTCGGGATATATTTGTTATATTAGATCATTACATATGAAATTGGCGTTTTGCGAAAACATAATATATTTATTTAATCAAAGTATATACCATTGCTATCTATGCACTTTTGCCATCTCATAGGTAGTTCACTTATTCCTTTACTAAAAAAAACCATTCGGACAGGAATCAATAAAATATTTGAAGGCGCTTAGGACTGCCCCATCGAAGTTGAATTTTTTCCCTTGCAAGAAGTTATCCAAATTTCTAAAAATTATATTATTTGTTGGAGCAAGGTCCGGGGAGTATGGTGGATGTCTTAGACATTCCAATTGAAGCTCCTCTAATTTGGTAGCCGTCTGTTGTGCAGTGTGTGGTCTAGCGTTGTCCTGGAGCAGCAGTGGTCTAGAGCGAATGACAAACCTCGGTTGTTTAGCAGCTAGCTTTTCCATCATGATTTGCAATTGCTGGCAATAGACATCTGCCGTAATCGTCTGGCCAGATTTAAGAAAGCTGTAGTGAACGACACCGGCACTAGTTCACCAAACGCTCACAAGTATCTTTTTTTGAGTCAATTTTCGCTTTACGATTATCGTGCAGGATCCACTTTTCATCACAGGTAATGATTTGATTTAAAATTCCTTCATTATTGTGCCGGTTGAGTAATGTAACGCAGCAGTCGACGCGCGTTTTTCGGTTTGCTACACTCAACTCATTAGGTACCCACCTTTCAAGCTTTTTCACCTTCCCAATTTGCTTCAAGTGGATTAAAACAGTTTATCACTAACACCGCAGCCTGCAGCTAACTCGGACGCGATTTGCGATGGATCCGCTTCCACAATAGCCTTCAATGTTGCATTATCAACTTTGTTCTCCGGCCGTCCACGGGGCTTGTTCTGCAGGTCGAAATTTTCAGAACGCAAACGTTGGAACCAAAAACGCACTGTGTTGTCTTTTGCGACACCGCCGCCATACACATAATTAATCCTTCGAGCTGTTTCTGCAGCACTGGTGCCACGGTGGAACTCGTACTCGAAAATAATACGATATTTCAAGTTTCCCATTTTGTAAACAGAGTGACGCAAAGAAAAAACCAAAAGAGGAAAAAATAAATGAATTACGGTTTTCGAAACACAAATACATGAGTAATAAATAATAATGCGGTATAAATTTGAAATTGGAATTCCTAACCAAAGAAGATATATTTGAGATCAAAGTGGCCAGTACGACAAAACGCCAATTTCATATGTAAGGACCTAATATTTTTAGTATGTTAACTGATTCCTTTAAGACGACTGGACCGGTTTGAATAATTGTTATTATCCTATCTATAATTCGTTATCATCAGCTGGCTTACTGCTCGATAATATAGGGGGTTATTAAAAAATAATAACTTTGTATATCTAACAATGTGTCATCGTTTCTAGCTCAATCGGCTGATGTCGGAGATCTACGAGACGGTGACGGCGGCGTGCAACATGGCCGACAACAAGCCCGGCAGCTTCCCCACTGACGTCGCCGATGGCACCAGCGAAGGTAGGCACATCGTCGCCGGCTCAATCGGCTGATGTCGGAGATCTACGAGACGGTGACGGCGGCGTGCAACATGGCCGACAATAAGCCCGGCAGCTTCCCCACTGACGTCGCCGCTGGCACCAGCGAAGGTAGGCACATCGTCGCCGGCTCAATCGGCTGATGTCGGAGATCTACGAGACGGTGACGGCGGCGTGCAACATGGCCGACAACAAGCCCGGCAGCTTCCCCACTGACGTCGCCGATGGCACCAGCGAAGGTAGGCACATCGTCGCCGGCTCAATCGGCTGATGTCGGAGATCTACGAGACGGTGACGGCGGCGTGCAACATGGCCGACAACAAGCCCGGCAGCTTCCCCACTGACGTCGCCGATGGCACCAGCGAAGGTAGGCACATCGTCGCCGGCTCAATCGGCTGATGTCGGAGATCTACGAGACGGTGACGGCGGCGTGCAACATGGCCGACAACAAGCCCGGCAGCTTCCCCACTGACGTCGCCGATGGCACCAGCGAAGGTAGGCACATCGTCGCCGGCTCAATCGGCTGATGTCGGAGATCTACGAGACGGTGACGGCGGCGTGCAACATGGCCGACAACAAGCCCGGCAGCTTCCCCACTGACGTCGCCGATGGCACCAGCGAAGGTAGGCACATCGTCGCCGGCTC
Source organism: Phengaris alcon alcon (assembly GCA_037179445.1). Taxonomy (NCBI): domain Eukaryota; kingdom Metazoa; phylum Arthropoda; class Insecta; order Lepidoptera; family Lycaenidae; genus Phengaris; species Phengaris alcon. Next base: position 168,648 of record JAYRCH010000603.1, on the reverse strand, counting down.
AATCGGCTGATGTCGGAGATCTACGAGACGGTGACGGCGGCGTGCAACATGGCCGACAACAAGCCCGGCAGCTTCCCCACTGACGTCGCCGCTGGCACCAGCGAAGGTAGGCACATCGTCGCCGGCTCAATCGGCTGATGTCGGAGATCTACGAGACGGTGACGGCGGCGTGCAACATGGCCGACAACAAGCCCGGCAGCTTCCCCACTGACGTCGCCGATGGAACCAGCGAAGGTAGGCACATCGTCGCCGGCTCAATCGGCTGATGTCGGAGATCTACGAGACGGTGACGGCGGCGTGCAACATGGCCGCCAACAAGCCTGCAAGCCAATTCACTTGTAGGTGCCGATCGTCGCCAGCAATACGTGAGCTGTCGATTTTCAGCAGGCATCAAAGAGAATCGCGGGCGAATGTGTTGATGTGCCCACACGATGACTGATAGTTCGATTGCGACATCGTCCATCGCCGGCGATTGTAGAGAGAAGTCATAAGTAAGGAGGCAGACAGAAACGAGGACTTGCCAAAGACCTAAGCAGTTCTATGTGCCACATGCAATAGGGAGCACGCTGCATGACACTGATTATGGCTGTAGTCTATGACTAAGATAAGCTATTTTCGCAGCCCATGCACCGACCAGAAAAGACACTTGTGACTTTGCCTGCTTTCCCGAAAAGGGAGGCTGTTGTGTGGACATTGTGTGGCATTTTCATTACATATTATGTATATATGTATATTATATACTTTGTCACTTTTGTGAGTTTATGTATTGTTATGATTGTTAAAATATTTCCTTCACTCGTATAATCAATCCGAAATGATATTATGTGACATAATAAGAGAGTTTTATCCCGCGTTATCGATGGTCGAGGTCGATGTAATGTGATGTGTGAGCGAGATAACTGCCGGCTATGGGCGATAATGATTCGTTAATTGAAAACGTTCCGAACTAACATCAAATACTCGGAATTCGGAAGTGTAAGAGGTAAGATATGTGCTAAGTGCTGATAAGTGCTTTGTGCTGCGGATGTTTGTTCTATAAGTCTGTAAAATAAGACAAAAATTTAGTCAAAATAAAAATAATCGTTATAGAATTCTGTTACAATTTTACAGTTAAACAATTACCTAATTGTTTTTGTATTTTATTAAATTGTATCTACAAAGTTTTATTACATAATATCGTCTTGTAATTAATACTTATTAATAGGCTTGACGACATAAGCTTTTTTATTGCATAAATAAATACTTATGACTCTTAAATATGAGTAATTTTCAAAAGAAACAGTATACCTACTGAAAATCTATATTTTCATAGGCCTCGTGATAAGGCTCGTGAAAACGCTCCATACTAAAGTCGTACCTGTGACGTAACTATTAGGTTAAAGTGTATGAAATAAGTAAAGTGTATATGAATCCGCAGGAGCATAATATTTGTAAATGTTTTCGAAATTTTTGCGTTTAAGTTCGTACTTACCATAATTATTGTTTTTGTAAGTAGTATATATGGCATCGGCTTATAACCATTTGCCAGTGTCAAGTTAAAAAGGCGGGAAATAGAACTTTTGTTTCAATTTTCAACACCGTATTCCTAAATCGTCAAGTCTAAAGTCTAGTCAAAGTCCAAATAAATAGTCAGTGCAGTCCATGAGTCATGTCAGTCGATTCAGTAAAGTGGTAGACGATTGACTGAAAGTTCCTAGGGAGTTTTGGCACAAAATATGTAGCACGTTTTTAGAAGTTGTACCACTTGCCCACACTTGTGCACGTTAACTAATATTTAATGGTTAATGTTCTACCATACATTAGAAACCGAAATAACACAAATTTATGAAAGAAATGCAAACACCACAACGTCACCCATTGAACTCCCCGCCAAAACTCTTGTGTCTGATGTATGTAAAGTAATAAATAATGGTGTAGGTTTTTTTACTAATTTAGAAAAAAAAAAATTTTTTTTTTAGATGTATCTAATTAGTTTGCGTTTTTATTTAATTACTTTAAACGTTTATCAAGTAGTAGTAACTTAATATTTCTGAGTAAAACTTAAACTAAATATTTTTCATGTAGTCGTCTCTCCAATGATGGTTTTGATGTTTCGTAAATATAATAATAAAACATATTTCAGAATCCGTGAGGCTGACTCGCAGTCTCACTGAGAAGCGGAAGAACTATGTGCGCCGCGTCTCCTCTCGGGTCGCCTACTTGGAGCCGAAGGTCAGGAACAGGCGCTTCCGCCACGAAACCTCCATCTGCTCCACGAGGTCCGAGTGCCTAGACAATTACTCCACCTTCCGTTCCTGGAAGAGCTTTCGCAACTCCCAGGGGAACCTGTCCAGGGACAAGATGGAGCGGAGCGATTCAACCGACTCTAAGTGCAACTTGACGGATTCGAGCGGGAATATCTTGTCTATGAAAGACAATGACGGCATGGACAATCTGAGCATAGACGAGAAGACGGGGTGCGTGGACATAGAGCTGCCGTTCGAGCCGCGCGAGCGAGGATTGTTCAACGTGTGTCTGCTGGTGGGGTTGAACTACTTCACTGGTCAGGCGTATGTCAAGAGCGTGTTTCCTAGTCAGGTAAACATATTTTTATTTATGGCATAATTTTTTTTTGGGTCTGCTAGGAAGCCTGTAGACTACCGCAGCACATGGATCAAAAGACCAAGCTTCCGAAAATTTTTGGTTTTACTACAATCAGTTATGGTTGGGTTACAGTTTAGGTTTGATACCTCACAATGATTTCAAAGCGAAGGATGGGCTATGACTACATTTGTCGGAAAATATCATCACACATAAGTTACGCCATCTTGATTTCAGAAGATTTTGTCATCTTAATTTCAGGGTAGTTAAAGCAAAGAATATATATTACTAACGTTGTTTAAACGTGGACACTTTTTGCCTCGGCATGTCTTGTCTATAATATATAAGATCTATGACCTCATACCTTATATCGAATATTCAGTTATCGTTGCATACAATGGAGTCTGTATAATATAAAACAAAAACATCACTTATGTATAAAAAATCTTTTGTAGATTAAATGAATGTATGAACTAATGTATATTTATAGCATCTACACTGAGTACACAATAGTGCGCACCGTAACAGGAAAAACATACAATTAGTGAGGTGTGCAATAATTCGATCAATTATACACTACACTGTACATGAACGAACACGTGACTAACGTGCCTCTGTCCTACTCGCACGCGTACTTAAACTCCTTTGGGTGCGTTGGGAGTATTTAGGATTTTAAATAATGAATGACGTTTCACTTGCCACGTATACTCTGTACACGCCATGTTGTTGGACATCAAATCACTCGTCCGCCACACCTGTGTCTGCAGGTGCGCGTGCCGCCGCACATCGAGAGCCTGATATTCCCGGAGACGCTGAGCGGCGGCGCCGGGGAGCTGGCGGGGCGCGGCGGGCAGTGCTACTCGCTCGTGCTGACGGACGAGCGCGGCGAGCGGGCGTACGGGTGAGTCCATCCGCCGGACCCGGGGCCCCCAGGAGCGGCGGTGCGGGTGAACATCGACATTGTTATGTTACACATCAAAAATCAATATGTCAGAACTAAAGATAGAGTTTTATTTCTTGATTGATTAATCTTATTTCACGCGTAGGTAATATGCGCTGGATTCTAGTGTTTTGTTCTGATTGAATATCGATGTTTCATATCCAATAATCCTATAACGGAAAAAAATAATTAGGATCAGACAGTTACGCTAAGAACTCACGGAGCGGTTTTCACCCGCGCCCGCGCGGCTGCGGGCCCGCAACTTCTGTAGAATGCAGATATGTATGTAAAAAATTCAAGCACAACTAACGGCGCGTTTCACACCCGCGGTGTGCGCGGTTGCTCGTGAGTCCCGCTGCAGAGCTCACGGAGCGGTTTTTTCCCGTGACCGCCGCGGTCATCAAACTGCTGTTTTATTGCTAAACTCACGAGTCCGCAGTTTTGTGCGGTCACGCAGCCGCCGCGGTTGAGATTATCGCCCGCAAACGTGACGGGCGAAGATCGCAGGACGCGCGGTTGCAAAATGGCAAATACATATTTACAATAGAATTTCTGAATTTCGCCCGCAAACTGAACGCAGAGCGCGCGGGCGCAACCCGCCGAGGCTGCGGGTGACCGCGGCCCGCGCGATTCTACCAGTTGCCCGCCGGTGCAGCGGGACCCGCGAACAACCGCGCGCACCGCGGGCGTAAAACGCGCCGTGAGTTTTGCTTTAAATATTTACATACATATCTGCATTCTACCGAAGTTGTGGGCCCGCAACCGATGCGGGCGCGGGTGAAAACAGCTCCGTGAGTTCTTAGCCCAAAATATATGTGATAAGGGAATCTGTTATGAAATAGTTACAGGTTTTATAACAAAAAAATATTCCTTCATTTTATGCCTCTATTATATAAAATCTGTTATATTTCGTAAATACATGTTGTTTTTGTTTATTTTGTAGGTACTGCCGCCGCGTTTTGCCCGAAGGCGCTACGACCTGTCTTCCTCTATGCTACTGCCTCATAGGGAAGTACAGGGCACCAGGATTTTATTATAAGGTACAATCCTTAAATCGGGGAAACAATTTTTAATCCCCGACGCCAAAAGAGAGGCGTCGAAGTGTACGTCTGTATCTATCCCGGCATCGTGGCTCGTAATCGAAAGGCCCGACTTTAACGCGGTGTTTATGTTTAAAAGCTGACGTGATCAAGATTGGTCTTAGCTTTAACTTAACATCATCAGGTCGCTTATTGCTTGCTGGGGAGTCGGAGTTTAACTAATTTTGTTTTAAATATAATATCATGATTTTCACATTCCTCATACCATAGTTTTAACAATCGATAATTCTGTCAGATTCAACTAAATATCTGATAAATTAATGATTGAGACCTAAAGATCTTCAATATTTTTCAATGTGTCGTCTATTATTAAAGATAATAAAAAAAGCTAACGTAAAATTGTTAAGGAAAAATGTGAACACGCAACAGATATAATTATAAGTAGATAATTATAATATACAACACAGGCGTTGCGCGCACGCGAGCCGGCTTCCTCTTATGAATATTACTTACCTATAGTAAAAATAATATATTTTTTAAATACGCTACTAAACCATAACAATAATTTGCGCTCGTGCGCGCCACACCCGAAAAATTGCGCTAACACCTTGTGGCGAAACAATCCCGTTCGACTCACGGGACGCTTCGAGAATGATAAATAAAAAGTCACTATGTGTCCTTGTATGGATAAAAATGTACCTTATATTGATAAAAACAAATGAAAAATTACGTGAATATTGGTTTTTTATTATTTCATAAAGGGTAATATTCAAAGGTTAGGTTAGGCGATAAGTTTAATAAAACAAAGTATCGTTCGCTTCGCCACTGATATACAATGTTCTTTTCTGGACCTCACTACTACAAAAAATACCTATGTCGTCTAATTACATCTTATTCTTTAAACGAGCAATTCGAGTGCATATATAATAATCAGAGTCTCGGAAACGGCTGCAAGTATTTCCGTGAAAATTAGTATGCAGGGGGTTTTGGGTGAGAAAAATAGATCTAACTAGACCTTATCCCTGGGAAACCGCGCATACCTAAGTTATATAAGTTTTTTCTTTCGTCGTTAAATAATAAGTATATTATCAATGCGGCCTCTTTACTTGAGCCATACTGCAATTTAATAATAATTATTATTATTAATTACGAGAATTAGCCTTCAGATTAATACTGCTATCGGGGTTATTAATTTTTACAACGCTCCATGTTTCAGATATTAAAGGAGATCGAATCTCAGCACGGCAACTCGGAGCTCGAGATCAACGATATACTCCAGCAGCTGTTCGAGACGGACTTCCCGTCCCCCGGCGAGCAGATAACCCTCATGTACCGTCCGTCCGGCGACCGGATCGCGTCCGTCACCGTCCGGCGCGGACTAACGCACGAGGGGACGGATGAAGACGTGGAGAACAACAACAGTCCGAAGTCGTACGGTCCAAGGTGTGAAATAATATGTTGTAGCCTCAAGCCTGACCAGAAATATAAAAATATCAAAATTACCAAATTGGAAATAAACTCCTTGCAACAAAAAAAGAATTTTGAAAATAGGTCCACAAATGACGGTTTGATTGGGGGGACGCCAACAGTAGGTCATTTTCCTCTATTATGATATTGTTTGTGATTTCAGACGCACCGTGATCCGTCGAGGTATAGAGCCGCGCGCGGACGAGCACAACGCGTCGGCGCTGCTGGATGCGCTCGGCGCGGGACTGCTCGTCAAGGTGTTCGGCTCGCTGCTGCTGGAGCGGAAAGTCGTCATCGTCGGCGACCGCCTCGGGTATGTATGCTAAATTAAAAACCACGAAAGATAATAACTTTGTGGATGAGCACAACTCGTCGGCGCTACTGGACGCGCTCAGCGTGGGACTGCTGGACGCGCTCGGCGCAGGGCTGCTGGACGCGCTCGGCGCAGAACTGCTCGACATGGTGTTCGGTTTGTTGCTGCTGGAGTGGATAGTCGTAAAAGTCGGCGTTGTTCGGTCGGTCGGGTGTTCTAGGAATAGACAAGATCACATATTGATAAAAAAAATCTCAGTCATTTTATTCATTCTTTCGTAGACAAAATGTTTCATACAAGGCGTCTAAATTTTATCTCGAAGCTTATGGTATATCTTATATCTCAAAAACTGAACTTTGTACAATATCTACAATATGTACGGGTAATTGCAGCATGGTGTCGTCCTGCCTGGAGGCGCTGCAGGGCGCGCTGTACCCCTTCGTGTGGCAGCAGCCTCTCATCTCAGCCATCCCCGCGGCGATACAGCGCGACGTGCTCGAGGCGCCGCTGCCCATACTCGCCGGCATGCTGCGCGCGCCCGCCCTAGATACCAGCCAACTGCTGTTCGAGGAGGTACGGCTCTCCCTCTAGCTCACTGTGTCTGTCCCACTCCGTCGGATGTGATGTCATCTCTGCCATCCCCATCATGTGACGTATGTGACGTCATTACCGACATCCCCGCGACGATACAGCGCGACTCGATTTGTTGAATTGTTATTTTTATAGCCGGCAACATTTTTGTTTCAGGGAATGCTGATTGATCTTACGAATCCGAACAAGGTGCTATTCTACCAGGGAGACGAAGCCACGATACTGCCCACAGCGAGCTACAAAACGCTCAAGACCTCGCTCCAGATGGAGTCCAGCAAAAGCAAGGACAGGCAAGAGGACGCGAAGACTAGGAATGTCATGATATACGAGGCCTTCCTCAGGTTCTTTGTGGATATTCTGGGAGATTTCTGGAAGTTCTTCTCTGCAGGCGAAGTGAGGGACGGCGCGCTGGGAAAAAATGACGTAGTGTTCGATGTGAGTTTCACAGTTGCTGGCATTATTATGTTTAGCTTGCTGTGTTTATAAATTTTGATAATCATAATATTATGTACTACATGACTATATTTTATGTACACTGTCTGTACAGTAATAATGTTTATTTATCTGTGCTTACAAGAAAATCCCGAAAATTTATTTAAAAAGAAAACAGTAAATTCTAATCTAACGACACCTCTCAAGCTAAAATCCATCGAGCCGTTCAGACTACAGAGCGTTCCAAACAATTATACATACCTACATACATACTCTCGAAAAACATAACCCTCAGTCAGGTGCAGTCTGGTAAAAAGAAAAAATATTTCGTTAACTAAGTAAGCCTACTTAGTTTTCTATACCAATTATTTTTAGCAGCATTTACAATGTGATGGGTACTATTACATACGATACCAGTACTCGTATGTTTTTTAAATTGTCAGAGTAATTTGGATACTTTTTATTTCAGAAAGAGAATTTCGTAAGTAGTGCAAAGTCGAAACAGATCCAGTACTTTCTGGAGTGGTTTACGGAAACGGCAATGTTCAACCACTTCATACAGAACATGGCGGTCAGCTACCACCAGGGGGAGTTGGGTGACACTGGTCCGCCCGAGGGACTCGACGGGGGACTGGTGGACACGCCGCTCCCCGATTTCTACGAGTTGTTCCACGAGCGAGTGACAAGCAGGACCAAGTCGGAGGACAAACTGAATGACTCCAAAGTGAACTATAAAAGTGCTGTTAATAAAAAAGTTAAGTTACTAAAGACCAAACTGAGAGATTTAGTTGCTTGAAGGGAATTGGTCCAAGTAGAAGCGATATGGATAAAAGTGAAGTTGTGTGAAATGTTACAGTGAAGTTGGCAGTGAAGATAACAGAACGATCGAGAGAAAACTAAAGCATGTTATTTTATTGTTAATGTGAATGTATTGAAAACATATTTTAGAGAATTGTAGTGAATAATGTTTATGCATAAGTGATATTAATGGGTCTGCATGATCACAGCTTGCAATTTTTGTAATACATTTCTAGAAATTTCGAAATGAGTATAAGTTTCTACTGAGTAGTTGATATTTTATTACAAAGTATTGCAGCGTGTGATCAGAGACTTGTGACTGAAGCCATATACCGCCAGCCTTAATTCCGTATATAGTTAGAATAATACATTGTTATATAGAACATCACAAAATGATAGGTGCCTTTTATATGTTAAGTTATGTAGTTTTGTAGGTCGTGTGTATATAAATATTATTGCCGTAGTACTTCTGTTAGCCATGGTAACGAGCCTACTTAGCTACTGAGCATGGAGTAGCTCAGTGTGGTAGCACAGAATAAATTGAATACTAATGCCCGGTTTCTGAAGATTTTACATAAACTCTTAGATAAACTAAGTTTGAATGGCGCAGAGATTTCGTTCAAAGTAACATCTAGTGGTCACTAGATGAATCTTTTAAATTCGAGGATAAAGTTATTTGTATTTGCTGTAATTCGGCAATATAAATAGTTTTATGAACAAAAAATCTTACTTTGGGAGTGAAGTGATGCTTTAAACTATTTTAACTAAGAGAAACAGTTTTTTTCTGTATTTTTTTTTTAAATTCTATACTGTTTACTGTGTAATTGTAATTACGAGTTATGAAATCGATAAACCGACCACATTGGTGAGTTAAGTTAAACATAGTTATATATTTTGTCACCTCTTTGTTCAGCAACAAGTTATCGAACTAATAACACTAGATAAAACTATCAACAAATTCACATCATAAACCAGGCATAAGTAGTAACTTTTAATTAATTTATAATATGATAATATAAAATCCATTTACATGACGTGTTGCGTGTATTTTTTATTGTGTATGTTTTAATAATAATTTAACAGTCAATTACAAAAATAGCGCTTCATAAAACCTATTCAGTTAAATCGTTTGTTTTTAAAGATTTTAAATATTTTCATATTAAAATTATTTTTTTTCATATTTTCACCTACAAATAAAACAGGTAGGTTTTGATTTCTTATGTTTACGCGAATATTACTCAGTGCTAATACTAAACTGGTTTTACGTATTGTATCGAGGTTAACTTCGATTACAGTTCATCCAGGCGTTTCGGCTACACGGCAGCCGTGGTTACGGGGGACTTTTTATTTACAGTTTTATTTCTTTATTGCCACACTAAGCTTAAGGGTCAATTGACACCAAAACGAAACGCAACATGTCGCTGCATTTTTAAGATAACCATTCAAAATTGAACTTTATTCCTTGCGCCAGAAGATACACGTTTCATTGTAAGAGTTCGAATGTCATTCAGTGTATGACTGATGTCATAATAGGAAACGTATATCTTTTTTGTAGTAAATAAAGTTCAATTTTCAATAGTTGTCTTGAAAATGCAGCGCCGCCGTAGCATCGAGTATCGGTGTGAACTGACCCTAAGGATTACTTACACTGAGCTAAGGCATGTTTTATTTTTTATTGAAGTAAATAAATATACCAACACAATATTTTGATATAAAGATCACCCGGGTCGCGCGCAGAATTCGTAGCTGGCCGCTTGCGGTTGAGAGCGCTGCATGTATGCTCTCACAATATTATGAAGTATTTATTATATTAAATAATCAGCTGACAGGTGTAGGTATTTTTCTTTGAATACAAAAAAAATCATACGCATAGTATTGGATAGCTAGTTAGCTACTACAAGATGTGTTTTAATAAAAACGATAATACAGTCATTCCAATTATGTTAATAAAATATGCATGTCGATGTTTATAAAGAACTTTTAAAGATCAAATCATTAATTTTGACTCTCTGAACCATGTAAAATATAATATGCTGTCTTCAAACTAGTGTTATAAAACTAAACAGTATATAATGATGGCTTGGGTATGGAATATATACTGCATAATACGCAGGCCCTCGATAAGCTGGATAAACAGAATATTATGGAGGTTGTTAACATTTGAGGAGTTGAAAAATAGACTGAAACTATGGAATTTTACTGTTTAAATATTTTGTAAGCGCAGCTGGATGTAATAGCTCGAAACCTTTTATCTTCGTCTGAATGTGTTTTACGGAGAAAATAAATATTTTAATATCGGTATATTTTTTTATTTCTTTGACCAATCTGGCATTAAGCCTGGCCACAAATGTACTGAATCGCTTCCTGACGGTCAGCATCATCCTTTGTCATTACATGACATATCGGCGCGATATCGGATATCGTGATCGCGTAATGTCGTATAAATATCGTAAACAAGTTGATCTGACAAAATATTTTGGATCTGAATGATTCAGCGCATGTCTGGGAGATGGGATACGCGTGTTTTGCAAGGAAACCTGGAGAGGCCTTTGACCTGTATTTGACATCAGGATCTGATGATTCAGCGCGTGTGTGGGAATTGGGATACGCGTGTTTTGCAAGGAAATCCGGAGTGGCCTTCGACCTGTATTTGACATCCAGGATCTGAATGATTCAGCGCGTGTGTGGGAATTGGGACACGCGTGTTTTGTAAGAAAACCTGGAGTGGCCTTCGACCTGTATTTGACAAATTATGTATGCATGTGAAGCTGGCTCCTAGGCTGAAGGGTCATACTGGCCGTCCAGCCTACAAATCCAGCAGGTACCGGTACTAATATTATTTATTAAAGCACAGACACCCGGCTAGTAGCAGAAGAAAATAACTACCTAATAACGACCCTTATTTTCCTTACGACGCGACATGCTGATGGGGAATAAAGATATTTCTAATAATAACTAGTCAATGTGGTCTATCAATAAACTTGTGGATGGCCACATCCAAAATTTTTACGTAGCTTTAGTTGAAGCTATCGGTCCACAAACGACATTTATATTGCCGCTTACTTCATTGCAATAAAATCGTAATTCATACGTCGGCGCGCGGGGTCGTAATAATATAATAACCAAAACAAGAACCAAAGTACTTACAAAAAACCTATTGAATTTTGACAAATATCTGCCTCTTGATCGTCGCGCTTTAAAAAATAGCCCCTGCCTCATTTTAATAAAATACATCTATAGCTGGTCTCGTGTCGAACCTTCGCAAAAACCATCGAGGGTGGTTTCCCGTTTATATATATATATATATATATATATATATATATATATATATATATATATATATATATATATATATTTAAAAACTAGAATAAATTCCCTATATTATGATCATGTAACTGGAATTTTAGAAATACTAAATGAATTCAAAACCATATTTATACTTTTGGTACCTAAATTTGGGTTAATTACATACTGTGGATACATTTTCCATATTATTTAATAACAAAACAGGTAATAAATAAATAAAAATAAATAATAAATAATGTAATAAACAGAACAATAAAAATGAACCCCTTCAAGCGTCACGCGACACTATAGACAAAGACACGCAGAAGGCATCCGCGCTTGTTTTTTCGATTTTCATTGATGAATTGATATAATGATAATAAAACCTACTAAGGTTTTACGAACTATAACATACCAATATTACATATTTTTGGAAACTAGAATAAACATACCACTCATTTTATAAAAAAAATGCAAGAAATATAAAGTATATCATACAAAAATATCAATTAATATGATTTCACTGGGAAAATGAAATTTTGAGTAGGTACCTATTGGTTTTTGAAGCTAAATTCTGACGAAAATCTACGACATAGAAACCAAAGTTTTTATTTAATTAGTTAATTAAGTTTAAATAATGATTTATATAAAAAGTTTGCGTTCCAAATTTCCAAAAGTTCCAAATGCGGTTCAAATTACTTCAAAAGTTTTGGTCCGATATCGCTTAAAATAATTAATTATGAGACGAATAAAAAAATTCATGCCCACTTCGCTTATATGGACAGCCACCCCTAAAATATATTATACCTAATAATTAAATAGTATCTATATTAACATCTATGGACGATTTTACACCACACCAACCTGGTCACGCGGTAAATTTTCGAAGAACTTGTGTTATGGGTAGGTTACCAGACAACAGGAATAATATATTATTTACTACGTTTAAACTATACTTACATATATTTAAGATTTTATTATATTAAACACGACATACTTAATACACATATATGACCCAGAATCACAGAAAACGTTTTGTTCCTTCGGCGAGATTCGATGATGTTCTCATATTGATCAATTTAACAAATGTTCACAAGTTTCATTAAATTTTTTGAACAAATCTGTCAAATACGCGATGACTGCTTTAAAATTGATTAGGTTTTTTTTAAATCAGGATCTTTACTTTCCAGAAATTCTAAAACTGAGTCAAAAAGTGAATAAAATCTTGATAAACATGCCCCTTTCGACAACCAGCGTACTTCGGTATGTAACAGCAATCGTTGGAAGTTTTCATCATTTTCATCGCACAGTTGTGCAAATAAGGGCGTATTCAATGCATTGCTTCTAAATTTGTTAACTGCATTAATCACAAATTGAAGCGATTGGTGCAATCTATCACTTAAATTTTTCGCTACTAGATGTTGTCGGTGGATAACACAGTGAATTGCAGTTACCTCTGGTATAATTTTTAAGATGGCCTATGAACCCACGATATCCCCTGACCATGGCAGGAGCTCCATCTGTTGGCACCGAAATAATGTTTGTAAATGTAATCGATTTTTCTTTAAAAAAATCACTCAGGAATTTATTTAAATATTGATTCACCTTAAGTGTCCGCCTTCAAAGTTTTCGCGAATAGTAGCTCTTCATGAATTTCTTCGCCCATAACAAATCTAACATATGCCAATAATAATGCTTCATTGCCAGGTAAAGTTGACTCGTCCAGTTGAATATAAAAATGAGTTGTTTGCAGATAATCACACAAGAAACTTTCAACATCAGAGCTCATTTCATCAATACGTCTTAGTACAGTGTTGTTCCTCAAAGGAATTCTTTTGAGTATGTCAAATGAAGATTTGTGCAGAACAGTTTTTACCCGACTGTCAGGAAGGGTTATGTTTTTCGCGTGTATCTTGTATGTATGTATGTAAATTCCTTTATTCCCACGTATCTTCCAAACGGCTGGATGGATTTCAACAATTAAGGTATCGTTAGATTTGTCTCAATAACCCAAGTGTCCTTAGATAGCGGATTTTGGCCTCAAATTGTAAGTAGTTCAATTTTTTTTTAACCAAACTTATCGACATTGGTATCAAAATATAGAAAATTAAATGGAGATTTCAAAAATATACATATGTCATGTATTTAAATTTAATCAGGAATAATTACAATCATTTTAATGAAATCTATCGAATAAATTTGTAATCAATGGATTCAAATAGTCGTATTTAGCTTTAAATATATAAAAATGTTGGACCCTATTGCGCATTTTTGTTATACCTGGTATAGTTAATCATATTTTGTATTTACGACGGTCACGAAATCAGTATTAAATTTTTTCCGCTACTCACTGCTAGATGGCGCTGTATGTCGTTTAAAACGCGCTATCACATGTTCAATCAATATCAATGACGATAGTGTTGCCTAAAATAGGTTTACTTTGAGAAAATAATTCCGCTACTCACTGCTAGATGGCGCTGTATGTTGTTTAAAACGCTCTATCACATGTTCAAATTTCAATCAATATGTATGACCATAGTGTCGCCTATTGCTATAGTGTTAACTTTGGGAATATAAATCGACTTGCTAAACTGAATAATATTCTGATCCTAATATAAATTTATTAAAACGTAAAGCAGAAGCCTTTTCTTAGTAACTTTGGAGGAAAGAAAATAAATTGTCAAACTGAATTATAGTGCTGTATACTGAAGTATTAAGACGTAACAGTTCATAAATTGCAGGGCACAACTTTAGACCGAGCTGTTGTTGATTTAAGCAGTAATATTTTCGCGAGAGGTCAGGCGTACGTGGCTTTGAGTAGAGTCAGATCACTTTCAGGTCTAGCGGTTAGTTCGCTAGATCCTAGAAAATTGCTACATCAACCACACGACCAAAACTCTCTTAAGGAATTGAACCGCTTACGTCAATAATTATAATTTTCATTTTTATTTTGTTTCACACACTATATAATATACAAAATATAAATTTTGTCCAATTTACAAAAGTCATAATAGAACACACTCTAGTTCAAAGAAATGTGCCGGACAGAACACTAAAAAGTCTAAAATAAAATAAATAATTAGAAAAATAAAAAAACCCGACTGCAAAAAAAAAAAACCTAATATATACCTAAGATACCTAACGCACTAAAAAGACTGAAGCAAGACTGTAAAATCACAGTACTAAAACCTAATTCAACCTCTATTTTAGTTTAACAGATTACACTATGGGTTGAAGATTATGTGAAGTGAAATAATTGTCAAATTAAATATATTTTTTTTGCAGTCGGGTTTTTTTATTTTTCTAATTATTTATTTTATTAAAACCTCTTCAACAGCAGGTAAAAATAACTGTTCTCCAATGGTGTGCGGTTTTTCAGATTTTGCTATAAGTAATGAGATATTTTAAGATGCCCGCAAGCCATCATCGTTGCTTTCAGACGTTGAAGCGAACATACTGTGCACGGTGGGTCTCTTTACATATTTTTCCTTTAATGTTTGAAAATATTTGAAATCTTTACCTATTTTATCAGGATGACACCTTTTTAGGTGGTCTTCCGGCTTTGATGGTTTCATGGAAGGTACTTACTTTTCCGACACTGGTAATCACTAATATCGATTCACTTTTCTTTATGAAATTTCGGAAACAAATGAGTAACGTTTATCCTTGACATTCGTATTTATATTGGTGAAGAATTAAACACGTTCATACAAGATTGCAAGTACATACACCACAAGTCGTATTATTTTCACGTTTGAACACGCATTGCGGACGGGACGGCGGCGGCCGGCGCGGCAACAAGTCTCGACGCGTTGTACTGAATATGGAATATGCAAGTTTTTACAAGTAAAAGTCGTGGAGCTTTTAATTAAAATATTCTGCCTATATTGATAGGAGATAATTGTCTTATTGAGAAGGTTTAATTTAGGTATCATATTGTTTGTGTTGTTGTATTACCGTATAATGGACGGTGTGGCTCAATAAGTTATAAATGAAATTGAAAAAGGAAAGTGGCATAGGGCCGGATAGCTCAACTGGTAAAGCACTCGTCGTGATACCGACATGGTCTGGGTTCGACTCCCAGTTCGGAACTATACATTTTTTGCTAAATTTATTAATAAATTGTCTTATTAAGAAGGTTTAATTTAGGTATCATATTATTTAAAATAACAAGCCAACATTTTAGTTCTTCGCTATCGAAACCAAATTAATTTTCATGCACCCCTGCTGAGGATTGTAGACCTCCATTTTTGTCACGTCTAACGTAGACCTCCGTCGAGTCTCCGTGGACCCCTGGGGGTCTACCTGGACCACTTTGGGAATTACTGTTAATTAAACTAATGATCTGGCAGAGCATATTCTACACAAAACTAAAAAAAGATCATAAATTAATTGAAATATATTTAATTCAATTAATTGAATTGTAATTCATTTAATTAATCGTAATTCAATTTATTAAATTAAATAAATTCAAATAATTGAATTTAGTAATTGTTATAACTAGATATTGCATGCTACTTCATGCGCGCAAAAAAACTTATTAATATAAGTTTTTTTTTTATAAAAATGACTTTGGACTTTAATGAGCGATGAGAACCAGTCTACCATCAGTCCTATTTCGTATCTGCTAGCTACCTACATCTTTTGTTGTACACATATTTTGTAATGTGGGAGAAATTAATAAAGATTTCTAATTTTAAAGTAGCCAACGGAACCACTCACAAGTCACTATATTCTCAATTTGTTGTTGACGCCTGCGGCCCCCTAAATTCCGTGATTCTGCCATAGATTTCAAAACTAAAGATAGGCGTACATTTGACAGAACAAATCTTCATACAAGAAAATCGCCCCAAAAACTCCAAAAGTGGGGCCATTTAAGTAGAGACAGTTATTGCCCCAACATGCCTCGTCTATAATATATGCGTCTGTGGATACTGCTATGAATTGTGATAGCATAGTATTATTGCCAATTCATTGACATTATGTACAATGTACACATATAATGTCAACTCTGACCTTTCTTAAACGGTTCGCCGAGACCTGGCGGCGGTGTGATGTCAACGGTCATTACTGGGGACCTTGTTTACTACTCATGGGCCGTTAATCTTTAAAAATTTTATTTATGTGCCGTCTCAATGCCGCCCGCGCCGGGCTGCGAAGGAAAACGATCGAAAACCCATTTTTGATGAATATATATCGACGTGTTTGACTCCGGCAAACAGCAGCGGCAAATATTGACCAAATAATAGCCATTGCGTTAACTATTCGTAAATACAGCAGCGAGTCGAGGCCACTGCTACGGCTGTTCATCTGAGGGCTGATTTTTCAATCGTCAGATAACTCTTACCTGAGGAATAAATATGTGTGCCTTTGACAGATTTTGTATGAAAAATCTGACAAAGGCACATATGTAAAGAGTATTTAGCATGATCTATCAGTATGGTAAATCGCAAGTTTCTAAGTGTACTACGCAACTAATAAACCACTTTGGAGGCCGATTACTCGTAAATGGTTGACTTTGTAAAAAAGTTATGTATGAAATCTTGCCTCTATTTTAAGAGACCTATTCAACGATACTCCACACAATGGGGTACAATGACAAAATATTTTTCATCCCCACTTTACATGTATGGAGAGCCACTCCTAAAATATAAAATTATTATTATTTTATGATGCTAAAACTGAGATCTATACACAATATATAAGTATACTAAATTTCATCCATTTTAAATAGTTACAGAAGCTAAAAGCGTGAACAGACAGACAGACAAACAGACAGACGGACGGACAGAGCGAAACTATAAGGGTTACTTATGTTTTACGGAACCCTAAAAATCAGCCCTTAATCTAAAATTCGACTTACATTTGGTGTAAGTGTTGCAGGAACCGACACGTATTTCTATTGGTTTAACAGAACTTCGTAGATCCTTGAAGTAACTATATATCTTACCTTTTGTTTGAATATAAAAATCCTAATACTACATACAAGTTCCTTCGTGGGTATAACACGTTTACCTAAGAAAATGTGAGACACATTATTATATATATCATAACAGTATGAAGTTATCATTTTATGAATTTCAACCACTTTTACAAGTAAATGCGTTATTAATAGGTACTCTATAAATCAAATTTACCCAGCTCCACAGTTCACTGCATATTAAGAAAAACCAGGTGGGAATAGTACAACTAGCATTAATTGCACACGGCTTCACCCGCATGAAATAAGGTTTTAAACTTCCATCCCCTATTATACCCCCTTGGCGATTGAATTTTGAAAAATCCTTCCTTTGTGGATGCCTACGTCATATGAGAAATATGAGAGCAAAATTTCAAATTTCTTGTTTAGCCTGTGCGTTGATACATCAGTCATTATCAGCTTTACCTTTTATATATATATATATATATATATATATATATATATATATATATATATATATATATATATATATATATATATATATATATATATATATATATATTATATAAAACTTAAATATATGAATCACGTACTTACAGGGTCAGCATTGATAACAAGTTAATACATCTTTTTACGATACAGCAAACATAGGAGTTTTCAACATCTATCTCACTAAGGTGTAATATTTGATGTCTAGAGATATTGGCGAATTAGTATTGTTTACACAACTCTACTCAAGTGGCCAAACCTCCTCACATTCCGGGGACACTGAATACCGAACCCCAGCAGTGGAGATTATAGTATGCTTTTGTAAACCAATCCTTGCCACTTTCCTAAGTGCAGGACATTTAGAAGTCATGTATGGTGCCGTAGCCAAAATGCAGATTCCCTGTTACAAAGTTCTAATCTAAATGAAATGTGACACCAGCTAGCCACTCTCCCTATAGGCACTGTGAGATCACACCATTAAGAGAGATAACTAAATATAACACCATGCATTTGGGATGAGGTACTAGTGGGCTGGGTACCTGAAACTGTGCGAGGACTAGCGGATACGATATGGTATGTGGTAATTTTATCACAAAAGTGGCAGACGATGTCTCGCCAACTCATTAAAATGGGACTTTAAAATAACCTCAAGCACGGTGCACCAGGGCAGGAAAATCTACAGAGCGACATGACCTGCCTCAAGTAGATACGTATTACTCAACGCCAATAATTTGCAGCCTCAAAGGGACGACTCACGACGACCACTCGCCACTTACGCTCGACGTCTCCCTCCGAGCCCGAGACTCGCGCGACTCCACTCTGACCGGCCGGTGAGTGCACGGCAGGACATGGGCTACTAGCCTGTCAGCGCTAACCTCAGTAGCATATAGCAGTAGTATATAGTGTTTATTAGCACTGACGCATTATGATGCATCTCGCTATGTATCATCTGAATCTATCATCAGATTATTCTGATGGTAGAGCTAGAAGAAACCTATATATTCAGATTTTCTGTAAATGTATATTTTGTGTTGCCCAACTCGTCATTTAACACTAGCGCCTTGCAAGCTCATACATTTTGTAACCAGGCAAATTATTTAAACACAAAGTAATCACGTAAATGTTTATTTCTAATTAGAAATGCAGTCGAGATCTAATTAGAACAATAATAATACATACACTTTACAAACAAATTATTGACTAATCCATATAGCATGTAAAAACAGGCATAACGTTTAACATAACAATATTAGAGTGTTGGCCATCTTGATAGCGCAATATGGTCAATACCTAACGTCAAAACAACAAAAACATCTATAATGTTTACAGAATGCCCTACATGGAATAAATGCAGTATCGTTTTAGGCTACTAAACAGCGCAGGTTGATATCAAGATTGAAATGATATTGATAATCCAGTAGTTATTAGACAGTGGATCTTTCTATATCGTTTCATAGTCACTAATTTTCTATTTAATAGTAGCCCGGTCCTAGGTCGCAGCTTGCTTACTTCTTCTTGGCGAGACCTTCCGAGAGCTCAACTGGCAAACCAGAAAGTTGCTGGGGCTCGACACCGTAGGTCAGAAGTTGAGGTTTGGTGGTGTAAGAAACGATCTGAGGTTTGGTGGTGTAAGAAATGATCTCAGGCTTGGTGGTGTATGTGAGGATCTCAGGCTTGGTGGTGTAGGTTACGATTTTTGGCTGTGTGGTGTAAGTGATAATTTCGGGCTTGGTAGTGTAAGTCACAATTTTTGGCTTTGTGGTGTAAGTGATGATCTCAGGCTTGGTGGTGTAAGTCACAAATTTTGGCTTTGTGGTGTAAGTGATAATCTCGGGCTTGGTGGTGTAAGTCACAATTTTTGGCTGTGTGGTGTAAGTGAAAATCTCGGGCTTGGTGGTGTAAGTCACAATTTTTGGCTTTGTGGTGTAAGTGATAATCTCGGGCTTGGTGGTGTAGGTGAAGACTTCTGGTTTGGTGGTGTAAGTGTGAACCTGTGGCTGTCCGACCAAAAGTCCAGTGCCGACTTGACCAAGCTGCAAACCTTCTTGTTTGATTCCAAGTCCGTCACCTTGCACTTGTTTGATTCCAAGTCCTTCACTTTGCACCTTTATCTGGCCTGTAGCTCCAGTCAATAGAGCGCCGATGTTGAACTTAGCGAAACGCTCGCTCTCGATGAGTCCAATAGCCCATTGGTACCACTCGAGGTCGAACTTGTAGAAAGCACCGAGTTGGTTTCCGAGCTGTTTGCAGCCTGCAACAGTAATGACGTTTTAAGTATTAAACTACTATTGAGTATGCGAGGTGACCACAGCCGCCACGAGGTAATTGCTACTCACCAGAGTCCCATGAGTAGATGGCCCTGAGTACGTAGTGACCTTCCTTGTTGGGGCAGGCGAGAGCGCTACCGATGTCGACCTACAATGCATAATACAGATGAGTAAATAATAACATAACCAGCAAATTATATTATATTGATGATGATGATGATGAAAGTAAAGTTACTCAATATAAATTTTAAAATTAGGTAAGCAAAACTGTGATTTGGTCAGAACCGTTTGAAAATTGTAACTTACAGAGCAGATGTTGTTGAGCGGGTTGGCGGGCTCGGCGCACACGCTGCTCTCCCTGTTGAAGTACTTCTCAAGGTTGGGGTAGTACTTGTTGATTCTGGCCTGGCACTCATCGGGCTTGATAAGGGTGACGTTGAGGTCGTGCATGACGGCACCGCGACGATGGGCTACGATGGAAATACATTCAATCATTTACATCTAACAATCCATGACAGGTTGTATTATGTACGGCTACTAGTAGAATGATGCGTTAATAGAAGTTAAATTACCTTGCAGAACTTCCTTGCCCCATCCAGTGACGACACACTGGCCGTAGGCGGTGGCGTATCCGATTCCGACAGCGGCACCGAGACCGGCACCTCCGTACAGAGCTTCGAAACTGTCTTCGGCGGAAGGCATGCAGATGGGGTAGATGTTCTGGGCGAAGCGGAGGTTCTCGGTGAGGACGAGGACGGCAACGTCGTATTGGTAGGTGCCACTCTGGTAGAAGGGATGGTACAGGATGTCCTTGACCTGGACGATCTGGAACGGCAGGGGTTCCTCGTCGACTCCCAACTTCCATTCTCCACCCTTGATAAGGACCTTCTCGGGGGCCAATCTAAAAAGGATTTGAAATTGATACTGACATTTTTGATAGTTTATTACAAATATCATTAGCGAACACAATAATATTGAAGGTATCTTAAATTTATTGAGATATATTCAGAACGAAAACGTTAAATATGTTGCGACTCACCCATCGATGCAGGCGGCGGAGGTGAGCACAACGTCGGGGCGGGTGATGATACCACCACAGCGCAGAGATTTCTCCTCTCCGTTCTGTTCCAGCACCATCGCTTGCCATGGGTACTGAGCAAAGTCAGCTTCGCCGTCGGCGTGGTTTCCGAACGGTGGCAGGCTCTATTTAAAACACATATTCTTAAGTCAACGCGATTCGATTTCAATAATAATTATAAGTATAATGTATAGTATTTGATAACATTACTACTTACGCTTAAGAGACCACATTGGGCGCCAGCGTAGTACGGTTGGAGGAAGATTCTGTAGATGGACTGCTGGAGAGTAGTACCGACGCCGTATTGGCCGATGCCTTGCTGCAGGTATTGACCCTGAGAGATTGAAAGTCCACATTGTATTTACAATGATTATTGTTATTCACTACACTGAGAATCTCAAATATTAGCTTGACACAATACTCAGAAGATTAAATATTGGCCGTCAGTTAGTTCGAGGTACACGTCACAATATGTGGCGCAATATACTAAATACTATCGAGGATAAATGATCTTACAAGTATCTCAAATCTATACTAATATATCTACTTAATAGGAGGAGGAGGACGGAGGAAAGGTTTGTTTGTTTGATTGCATCGAATAGGCTCCGAAACTACTAGACCGATTTTGATGAAATTTAGCACAGATTTAGAGTAGACCACGGGGAAGGACATAGGCTACTTTTTATTTCGGGAAAATGTACTATTCCCGCGGGATTTCCTTTAGCTCGCACGAGGCCGCGGGCAACATCTAGTACTCATTTATTTGGAATTTTTACTCATAGACTTGTGAGAAAATGGAACCATTTTTTGTTTTTTATTTTAGTGCAATGACATTTTGATTTTAATATAAATAGTAATATAGGTTACAACTTACGCCGCCTCCCTGTTCAACGACGATGGTCTGGCCGGGTTTCACGATCTGCTTCACTTCACCGGCTATGACAAAAGGAATCTTGTTAAATTCAGGGTTTAGGGTCAGTTCACACCGCGATGATGCGCGGCGCTGCATTTTCAAGATTGCCATACAAAATTGAAGCCCGTTCACTACACAAAAACGATACACGTTTCGTATGACATCATACGAGTACACTGCACATGCGCTGTGACACTGACATTCGAACTTTTATAATGAAACGTGTATATTTATAATGAAACGTGTATATTTTTGTGAAAATAATAAAGTTCAATTTTAAATTGTTATCTTAAAAATGCAGCACTATATCGCGTGTCGGTTCGTTTATAGATAATCCGAGATCCGAGCTTATTATATTGTGAAGTGAGAAAATATTTCCACGACAAGGTATAATTCAGAAAGTATCCGTTATTTTTCTTTAAGACGATATTTGGTAGCCGTCTGTTGTGCAGTGTGTGGTCTAGCGTTGTCCTGAAGCAGCAGTGGCCTAGAGCGAATGACCAACCTCGGTTGTTTAGCAGCTAGCTTTTTCCTCATGATTTGCAGTTGTTGGCAATAGACATCTGTTCCTATATTTTAATATTAACTTTTAAAGACAGCCACTTACGGATTTCGTATTGTCCAACGCCAACTTGGAGCTGTTCAATCTGCAAACGACAAGAATCTTCCATTATTTTCAGCCCAAACCTAAAAATATCTTTTTCGTACAACACAAAGTTTATATAAGTAGTTAATAGGACAGTTATATATATTTCATGTAACTTTGAACACCAGTGTTAGAGATATTTAAGAAGTTTTAGTAATCTATTGATATGGAACCATCTTTTATCAAAATTTTAGGTGCCCGAAAAAAATTTTTTTTTTTTAAATTTTTACCCCACTATCGAAATCATTGACGCGCTTAAGTGACTAACAAAATCCCCTACTGCTGTTTTCGAAATGATCGGTTGTTGTTTTGAAGTTCCTGTTTCTTCCTATAATAAGTAAATTAAAACTTGCCTTCTGTCCCGCCTCAACGACCTGCGCGATCTGGCCGATGCCTTGCTGGAGAACATCCTGTTTTCCTTCTGTAAAGGAATATCAAAGCTAGCGATCACAACTTTTATAAAAAAACATCAAAAAAAGTAGTCAATTTTACCTCTCTACTAGAATAAGCTGATACAATGTGCAAAAAAAGGTTTTATTTTTAAAATCACAAACTTTTTGAGTGTAGAAAAAAAAATACATTTTAAAAGTGTAGTTCTCAGTTTCGCAGACTAATGTAAAGCATTTTCTATATCAGAGATATCACACCACGTCAATCTGGCCCCGTGCTAAGTATCCGAATTACAGGTACCAGAAAACGGGAAGTATATTTAATACTTTTAAACTATACATATATTTAAGATTTTCATTATATTATACACATATTTAATACACATCCATGACCCAGGAACACAGAAAAACTTTTTTGTTCCTTCGCCGGGATTCGAACCCGCGACCCGCGGCTTGAGCACCAATGCGCTGAACCACTTAGCCACAGAGGTCGTCAATATTCGTGGGAGTATGTATATCATGTGAGCTGCTGGTGCATATTCCATTGCGCTGGTTACTTACCAACTTTAAGTCCACCAACTCCGAACTCGACTTTCTGTCCTATGGCGGCGGTAGGCTTAGCGGTGCTGTCAACAAAGTTATCAAGTTTGTAATGAGCAGCACAACTTTAGCGGGGTTCACACGTCAAAGTATTATGTTGTGATTATTAATTTAATTGTAATATGAATCTCTGGATTCCTAGTCTAACATATTTTAACCTATTTTATACAGCTGTAAACAGTTTTAATGTTAATACAACGTACGAATAACACCTTTATTGCGATGAATTAAGTGTCATCCAAAGCAATATAAATGTCATTTGTGTACGGAAAGCTTCAACAAAAGCTATGGAAAGTATTTGGATGGATTGACTAATATTATTAGACATCTCTTTCTTCCCCATTAGCATGTCGTAAGGGGAATAAGGATCGATATAATACTATGTCATCTCCTACTAAGAGACTAAGATCTGTATATATGCTATTTATAGTTATTAATTTGAGGGTAGAGCTATGCATAGTACTGATGTGAATATAAATGCTCACACGTCCATTTGGTGCTTTCCTCAAGGTGGACCTCATTTACTTCAGGATTTAATAACGCGGTAGAAAAAAATACTTAGTGAAATTAAAATTACTAATGAAAACACCTGCTAGTACTCACGTCGAGAACTGATCGAGGATGAAGCTTCCATTTTTCACTGGTTTCTTGGGTTTCTCGAAAATTCCGGGAATCCACTTGCCGATCATGTCAACGGGCCAGGGGTCGGTGTAGTTGGGATCGCGACAGCACTTGCCGAGGCGGCCGCCGTCCAGTCTGCAGTCCTGAGGGAATAGGTCTTTCAGTTATAAGAATTTATATATAGTTGTAAACAAAAAAACTTAACTTAACTTACTTTCACATTTATAATATTAGTGGATAAGTTGTCCACCCCAATCATATTTTGTTTGGCGTGGGCTTTGTCTTATATTGCATCTTCGCCAATTTATGTGGTCGGAGATAGTCGAACTGTGCTGGTTTGTTAATTCCCTCTTTATAGCGATTATTTCGAAGCCTCGGAGAGCTCAGAAAGTGGTCACGTTGGAGATAGGTCGTTTTGGGCTTGGCCAAAACGAAGACTCCACCCCGAGGACCAGGAAAGTGATGAAAGTGAGGAACATCGGCGGACGCGCCGGCGGGCGGAGTCCTTGGACACCGAACCGTCGGCGGGCCCGGACGACCCTCCTTTCATCATGGAGGAGTTGAAGAGAGCCGTAAGGTCCTTCAACCCCAAAAAGGCCCCCGGGGCGGATGGACTCACGTCGGACATCTGCCAACGCGCTGTAGAACGTGACCCGGAATGGTTCCTTGCCCTGCTGAATAGGTGCCTCACCGTCGCCTGCTTCCCCAAACAGTGGAAGCGGGCGACTGTGGTGGTGCTAAGGAAGCCAGGCAGGGAACCGTACCGGGTACCAAAAGCCTATCGTCCGATCGGCCTCTTGCCTGTTCTCGGCAAAATCTTCGAAAAGATGCTGGTCGCCCGACTTAGATTCTACCTGCTGCCCAAGATTAGCCCTAACCAGTATGGCTTTATGCCCCAAAGGAGCACCGAAGACGCCCTCTATAGGTTGGTGAACCACGTCAGAAAACAGAGGGAGGAGAAGAAAATTTCTGTTGTGGTGTCGCTGGACATAGAGGGGGCCTTCGACAGTGCTTGGTGGCCGGCCATAAAGGTTAGGTTAGCTGAGGTTGGGTGTCCGGGGAACCTGAGGCGGGTGATCAGCAGCTACCTGAGTGAAAGAGGAATGCATGTAAGGTACGCTGGTATGGAAGTGAGCAGGGAGACCAACAAGGGGTGCGTGCAGGGGTCCATAGGTGGACCAATCCTGTGGGACCTCTTGTTGGACCCCCTGCTATGGATGTTACATGAGATGAATGTTTTTTGCCAGGCTTTCGCCGACGACGTAGTGTTGGTGTTCGCGGGGGACACAGCCTTGGAAATCGAGCAAAAGGCTAACGGGGTACTAGAAAAAATTAGTAAGTGGGGGGAGCTTAATAAGCTGAAATTCGCCCCCCAAAAGACATGCGCATTACTAACGACCCGAAGACTGAAATATGACGTGCCTCGACTCTCTATGGGGGGTGCATTTTTACAGTATTATGACGAAATAAAGGTGCTAGGCTTGACGATAGACGCTGGTCTCACCTTCAACACCCACGTCGGCAATGTGTGTAAGAAAGCTATACTCAGGTATAAGCAGCTGGCAAAGGCTGCCAGAGTAGGCTGGGGACTTAACCCCCAGATAGTAAAAACAATATATGTGGCCGTGATAGAGCCGACTATTCTGTATGCATCAGCAGCGTGAGCACCCACCGTGGAAAAGATGGGGGTCCAGAAAAGGCTCAACTAGGTTTAACGGGGTTTTGCCCAGAAGATCTGCAGAGCATATCGGACCGTCTCCCTGAACTCTGCAATGCTGTTGGCTGGGATACTCCCTCTTGATCTCAGGATACTCGAAGCTTCGAGGCTCTATGAGATCAAGAAGGGAGTACCGCACCCGGCGTTGAAAGACAGGGAGGTGGAGCGAATGGCTCAAGCGATCGAGGACCCACATCCGGCAGAGCAGGTAGAGCTGAGGTTCGGGTTGGTAGACGAGGACTCGTATGCAGACGTGGTTAACAGCCACGTCCATAGGATCTATACGGACGGCAGCAAGATTGAGGGTCGAGTCGGAGCCGCACTCTCCGTATGGAAGGGTGAGGTCGAGACGAAGGCCGTCAAGCTTGCGTTGCCGCCGTATTGTACCGTCTACCAAGCCGAGCTTCTAGCGCTCCAGAGAGCAGTAAGTATAGCCTGCAAGAGTGGAATGGCGAAGGTCGGTATCCTTAGCGATTCCAGATCGGCTCTCCAGGCAGTCACCCTTAGTTCCCCTCATCCCCTGGCAGTGCAAACAAGGGAGGCCCTCCGAAAAGCTGCATCGCAGAGGCGGGAGGTCTCCCTGTTTTGGATTAAGGCACACGCAGGGTTGAGAGGGAATGAGAGGGTTGACGAATTAGCCAAGGAGGCCGCGCTGCGATTGAAAAGGAAGCCTGACTACGATCTGTGTCCTGTTTCATTCGTCAAGCGTATCTTAAGAGAGGATACGGTTGAGGAATGGGACAGGAGATACGAAGTGGGAGGGACAGCCGGAGTCACAAAGCTCTTTTTCCCAAGCGCTGCTGCTGCATACAGGGTAGTCAACAAGATAGACATCACACACTACACCACACAGATTCTGACTGGACACGGTGGGTTCGCGTTCTACTCGAACAGATTCAAGTTGAAGGAGGACCCGTCGTGTTCATGTCAGCCAGGAGACGGTTCCTCACCTGTTACTCGAGTGCCCGATTTTTGCTAGCAGTAGATATGATACTGAGCAAAAATTGGGCATATCGATTACGGGTGAGAGCCTGTCTTCCATCCTGGGGGAAAAAACGAGGGATATCTTCCTCGAGTTTTGCAAGAAGATTGTGGGTGTAGTATGTAAGAAAAACTGCGATATTTTAGTGTGATATTAGTTAGGCTCTATTTGTAATGTGTACTTCGTGATATTAGGCTAGTCTTTTACCTTGTGTCGTCGTCTTATTGTGATAATTTAAATGGATGTAATTATTTTATTGAATTTTATTATGTTATTTTATTTTATTTTATTGGAATTAATATTTTAATTGACTAATTTAGGATTTAATCTTAAACTGAAAAATTTGAATTATATTTTATTGTATTGTATTTATTATATTATTTTGGAGTTTATATTGTATCATGGATGTTTTACTATAATTATTGGTTCTTAAAATTGTTCTTTTGTATTAATCTTTTCTTTAGAAAAATAAATTTGACATGTACATTGACAGAATTACTACTGTAATAAAAAAGTTAATCATTGTAAATATATGTTAAAAATAAGAAATTGTAAATGTAGAAATAAGACCATCATAAAAAACAAAAAAGAGAAAACATTAAAAAAGATAAAAACAATCCCTGATAATGTTAGGGGGACGGAAAAAAAAATAAAAAAAAAAAAAAAAAAAAAACGAAGACTCCTAAGCACAGAGGGTCAATTCTTGTAAATAAAAATGTTCAATTCGCAATATGGCTTTAGTTGCAAGTAAAGCGATCGTATTCGCACACCCATCGTCCACATGCGAGTAAGACAAGTCATACTGCAAACTGACCATTTTTAATTACTAGAATAATGGGAAATATACACAGTTTTTTCATTGACTTTTCGAAAAGTACATAATAAGCAAGGAAATTGCAATGACATATCTACGATCAACCGTTGACGATACACAGTCATCACAAAAGTGATCACAAAAGATCGTTGGAGAGCATTAAAAACGGTCTATATAAAAAATATGCACGAGTGACGTCACGGCAGTTGAAAATGTATGAAGATAAATACAAAATTAATTTTACTAACTTAAATACTGCGTTTATGTATATCATTTGTAACAAAAAAATGTATCAAATAACATATGGATTTGAACAGTAATTATTGTTTTTCAAAACAAGCAAAAAAAAATCGACGTTTTTATTATAATTTTTTCTTTTGCTTTAACTTATTTTGCTTTAATTAGGACTAATAGTCCCTTTCAGTCCTGTTACTTTTTAAATTTAGCAACTGAGTAATGGGCTTTTTGCATTTTTCGGTTCATATTCATGTTGCCTTTCGGAAAATCTAGGAATGGAAATCTAGAAAAAACCGCGTGTTCCCATAAGGCCAGCACAATCGCGGTGGCGCCGGCGATACTCACTGTGAGGGGTGCGCTGTACAGCCGCTTCTCGGGCGAGATGCTGACGGCGACGGCGGACATGACGCCGGCGGCCGTGCAGAACTCGATGGGCGTGCACTTGAGCGCCGCCGAGCAGCCCGCGGGCGCTACACATCACAATCACCATCATTCTCTGGACCGAGCTCGGACTCCGCTCGGACAAAGCAGTTTAATTATACAAAACGTTAACTGGCTAAAAAAAACAAAAAAAAAGGCTTTTTTCCATGGCTCCGCCCGCGTACACACAGTATTCCATGGGAACACTACTTCTTCGGCATAAAAAGTAGCCTACGTGTTAATTCCGAGGTTAAGCTACTACCACAACAAATGTCAAATTTCATCACCCGTAACAAATCAAAACAGTAGTTTTTGAAAGAGCAACAAACATCCATTCATCCTCACAAACTTTCACGTGTAGTGGGGATATGGAATTGACACATTTCATCGCTTAGTCATCCCATGCATTTATTAGTTTCAAAATTTTTCATTTCGAACTTACGATCTTACAAGTTACTTACAAGATCTTACCCATCTTTATTACCCGAGACTATCGTTAGATGGATTCTAAATTTTCTCTGGATGGATGGATGGATTCTGAAATTCTCGAATGTTACTGTACTAATTTTACCGAAGGTTTTTAGGTGGATTCAGAAGGTGGGTTTAACACGGGACTTACCGGAGTTGTAAATCTGCTGCTCATCGATCAGCAGCGCGGATGCGCTCAGCGCCAGCGCCGCCACCACCAACAGGGACCTCATATTACTGCACATACACAAAAAAAAGGTTTTACAAAAAAAAAAAAAGTGAGCCACCTTGCAATATGTCTGGCACAGGTATGGTAAATATAAAAAATGTAAATGCCTATTAAATCGACCATCATCAAATATTTGTTGAAATTAAAAGGTTATAGAAAAAAATGCTATATTTAAAAATACGCGTATTTTAACGTCTACAGTGTTCCTTTATTTCAGATGTCAGACACTGATTAATTTTTTTAAATATTTTAATTACAAAAAGCAAAACAACACAGCAAAAATACAGTAAATAAGTATTACAGCAATAATATTATTAAGTAAATAGTAATACAAAAAATTTACTACAAAGCTTTAAAAGGTTTTTGCACAATTACTTTTCTATGTAAATGGATATATTTTAAGCTTTTTTATAAGATAACGTGTTAAAATATTTATAATTTTATTGGAGAGATTATATATAGGTATAAGAAATTAAACTTAGTAACATACAAATTAAGCTACCACCTACAGAACAACGTTTTCAGTAGGAAAACGACTTCAACGTGCTTGCATGTTCTACGAATATTTGAAATTAGTATCTTTTATTTAAATTAATATTTGCAATGGAGCTAATTATTGTCTAATTAATATATTAATTATCATTTCAATTAATTATCAAATCAAATATTTGATAAATAAATTAAACAAATTAAAAATATTTTTAGAACAATCACGCGGCCACAAATAAAAATAAGATGTCCACGTATAAACTAATTTAATTTTTGCTAATTAAAATGGCTCACAAAATTCAAGAGAAACTCACATTACACGCATCGCTCACACTACACAACTGCACAGGCGGAGCGGGCGCTGGCGCTGATATAACTCCGGTGACGTCACGCCGGCTCCACCCCCGGCTCCCCCCCCGCACCTCCCGCACTCCCCGACTCCGGACACCCCGAGGACCTTCAACTTCGCAGTGCCTTAGAAACTGTAACACTTTTGATGCCTTCAAATAATGTCACATTTGTCAAGGTCGGCCGAGCTTCCGCGCGCCGCGGCATTTCTCCTTACGTTCATTTTTATTTTATTTTATTTGTTCGGAAAACTTACAGCTACTTTTACAATTCAAATTAACTAGTTACTAACTACAAGCCATTTATAAGTTTTCACAAATCGCAAAAAAAGAGAGTGCACATAAAGACATAAGTAATCAGTGAAACATAAGTAGTATATAGTAAATAAAGAGTGTACATAAAAGCATAAGTAAAAACATGAAAGTAAAACAAGCTCAAGACGCAAATGTACAGGAAACAGATATTTAATCTAGGCATTAGGCGTGTTAATTAGTGTAAAGGTCTATTAAGAATTGCAACATTATAGCCATACATGGTTTTAGTAAATTATAAGTAATGCAACAATAACAAATTCTACTATAATATAATAACTTATTAATTATTATCGCTTAGCAAAACTAAAGTACAGCTGGCTAATCGACATTAAAAAAGGACTTAGTAACCAACTGTCTAATCGCATGAGGCTCGGCGGTGAAAATATCAAAAGATGGGTTTACTCTAGAAAATTCATTTAGTTGAGAACTCGCTCTAAATATAAATGAATTACGGCGGTGATACGTTTTAAAAGTGGGAATATTGATTGGAAAAAACTTCTAAAATACTTAGTGGGGATACAAAAGTTTATTTTTTCGAGCAAGTATGAGCTGTCAATGTTATTATTGATTATTTTAATTAAATAAGATATATCAGTTTATTAACAATGTGATCAATGTGTTTGTCGAAAATTAATTTTGAATCCATAATAACACCTAGGTCTTTCATATAATTAGTAGTCTCCAACACTTTATTACTAATGCTGTATGGGAATTTTAGTAAATTGATATTACGAGAGAAAGTCATCGTAAAACACTTGGAGACATTTAGGTCTAGTTTATTAACGTTGCAGTAATGATTAAATCTAATCAAGTCTCCCTGTAGCAGATGACAATCATTAACAGAGGAAATCTTTTGAAAATTTTGGTGTCGTCCGCATATACTAAAAATTTACAATATTTAAAACATGATGCAATATCATTAAGAAAAATTGCAAATAAAAGGTGTCCTAGGATCGAACCCTGGGGCACTCCCGATGGTATATAAATCCATTTAGAGATATATCCATTTATAGCTACAGCTTGAGAGCGGTAGGTTATATATGAAGAGAACCACCTGAATAGGTTTCCGCGTATACCAGCGAAGTACAGCTTCTGAAGCAGGATAGAGTGGTCGATACGATCAAATGCCTTACTAAAGTCAGTAAAGATCATATCGACCTGCTCACCCGAGTCCATGCAGGAGGAGATATAATCATTCGCTATAATAAGATTGGAGACCGTCGAGCGCCCTTTCATAAAGCCATGCTGCTCGGGTATAAACCAGCTACGCAATGTAGAATATAACTGTCGATGTACGATGCCCTCGAAAATTTTAGCAAATATACAGAGCTTGGAGATGGGTCTATAGTTCTTTATTTCAATTTTATTTCCGCCCTTGTGTACCGGTGTTATGAAAGCGGCCTTCCAGATATTAGGTACATACCCCTCGTTTAGTGATCGCGTGAAGATCATACAAAGAGGATAGACTAGACTCTTAGCACATTTAACAATTAGTATGGGATGCAAATTATCCGGGCCAGCTCCTTTACTAATATTAACCGATTTAAGTGCATTAAAAATCTCAGACGAATCAATATCAATATTTCTTATATCATGATTACTCATATCAACGGTCTGAAAATAGGAGGTGCCGTGGCTGGAGTTCGATTTCGGATTTCGGATTCGAATCATAACATTATTTTTACTGCCAAGAAAATGTAAATAGTGGTATTTTTTATTTATTTTTGCACTTAATTGTATGCTCAACTTTTAAAAGCGAAACATATATTTTTTTAATTGTCAAATCCAAAATATCATGGAAGTGTCCCGAATGCTATATTATTATTACAAGTAAGGGTGACAATACAGTGCCTGCCGAGTTATTTGAAATCTGACAGGACACATGCCTACGACATAAGGATCACTTACATACACTCTCACAAACTCCGAGGTAAAATAGCTCTGAACGGAAAGTCAAATGCCTGTAAAAATCACAGACGACTATAGCAGATCTGACCAACTACAATTTCACTTTCGAGACTGTCCTCTGTAAATCTGAACTTAGTATGTACTTAATTGATGTTCACATTTAAATGATCACTCTAGTGTCAATAATCCCAAAAAATTTACTAAAAATGTACCTCCATACATATCTTACAAAATCGCGGTTTATTTCCACTTAACATGTCGTAAGCTATACACACGATTTTAAAGAAATTAAAAAAAAATGCCCATATAAGCCACAAATTCAGACCGCTAGCTTCAATTCAAACGAAAATGTCGCGAAATGCGTCAAGAAAAGATAGAACGTCCGCATAAAGACTTGGCGAGGTCGCCGTTCCTGTTGAGACCGCGCGCTCGGATACACCATAAACTGGTAAATACAAGTAGGTATATAAGATGTTAAAGTGAAACAAATATCCTCATTCGGTTGTGCACAACATATTTGGGACGGTTTTCCGGCAGTGAGTTCACAACACCAGGATTTAGCAGTTAATAATATTAATACATAACTTGAATAATATTAATATTTAATTTTTAAGAGTTCCAAGAAAGTGAGCGATTATACACTACGGACATATTATTACAGACCAAGAAAGTGAGCGATTATACACTACGGACATATTATTATAGACCAAGAAAGTGAGCGATTATACACTACGGACATATTATTACAGGCCAAGAAAGTGAGCGATTATACACTACGGACATATTATTACAGACCAAGAAAGTGAGCGATTATACACTACGGACACATTATTACAAACCAAGAAAGTGAGCGATTATACACTACGGACATATTATTACAGACATGTAGATGGAATAAGCTCTTGGTGTAGTGTTTTACGTCAAATTGTAGGCAGGGAATTCTGTTAATAAATTAAATTTTAGGGTACCTGGCTCAACATTTTTAATAATATATTATACTATATTATAAAAAGGAAAGGTTTGTTTGTTTGTATGTTTGATTGTTTGTTTGCTTCGAAGAGGTTCCGAAACTACTGGACCTATTTTGATGGAATTTGGCACAGTTATAATAATCCAAGGGGAAGCACATAGGCTACTTAGTATCGCAGCAAAGGACACGGTTCCTGTGGGATTTTCTTTTACTGCGTTTTTTCTAGTTGGAAATGAAATGAAACCCTTTTGATTATTAATTGTATTCAATGAAATGTAGTATGCTAGGTGAACTAAAGTAACTATTATATTATATTATAATATTGGGCTGACTTTATACCTGGCAGTTAACTTACTGATGTCAGTGTGTGCGTAAAAACTCTACAGTGTAGAGTTTACATGGCACTGTACATGCTTGTACAACGATTCTTCGAATGTCAAATATAAAATGAATAATATTTCCTTCCCACTTGTGAAAATTTTGATTGTTTTAAACAAATACAGGTAAATATATATATATTAGATAATTTAGCGTAAACAAATAATAAGTAACAAACTTTTATTAGAACGTAGAAATAGGTAGTAAATATTTTTTAAGTACATACATTAAATTTGGGTCTAGAGGACACCTAGAGTAGGTATATAGCTCACAGCCACACGTACATGACCATGGGATAGCTAACCCGTCGGTCTGTTGAAGACAACCATCGAAGTTTTAACCCTGGAATAAGTATATCTGCCGAATAACAAACTCTAGTTTATCTCTCTCATGAAGAAATCGGCCATTAGTAACGTAATAATCGTAACTGGTATAATTTAAGTAAACTTAATTTATTGTGTACATACAGTATGCGTATTGTATATTTATAGTATGTATATTTTGCGCGCTCCTCCCATACGTTCATAAGTATAGTTCTGTTTTTTAGAGATTCCGTGTTAGACACACACACACACATTTTTGCTGCCGACTGTACATACGCGTGCCCTGACGAGTCGGATCGTCCCTGACATTACTCATGTGATTAAGACTGATACAATTCTTATTCTCAAAAAATCTAATAAATTGCCTACTGTTGATCTGATTTACAATTCTAATGTACTCTTGACTTCTTCATAGTAGATTTTAGGGAAAAGCTCGATTATTTACAAGAAAAAATAAAATAAACTATTGGCATTTAATTTTTAATATGAAATTCTCAAAGTCTGTATTATAAAGTTTCAGAAAGACACGTAATATAAGAGAAGGGATACAAAAAGGGTTATAATTAATGTAACGCCTATGCCAATTGCTAACACCTACTTTAGACCCACAAAACCAGTGCTATATCCAATATTATTATATTAATACGTGAAGAAAAAAATCTCAGTACAGTTTTACGAGGATTGCACTACCGGGGGAGTGTAGAATTTGGCTGGTAAATTAAAGTTTATGTGGAGGAAGGTATGCAGAGAGCTAATATTTTTTATAATAATGATTATAAAATATACATGAAATTAATAAAAATAATAACACTAGTGTGTTATTTTTTTGTTAATACTCTGGGGTAGTCCCCAGAGTATTAACACACAGTACCATATTACGTTTGATAGATGCAATCTACTATTTTGTTTCACGTTGTCGTTTGGCAATCTGTCACTTCATATGCATTTTTTTCCTATCTGAGAGGCAAAATAACCCTTATTATGTCCAAACTTAAAAATTATATGAATTATTATGGACGAATTGCGACCACAGTGAGATCTCTAATTATTGTGATTTCTCATGGTTTGAAAAATAAATCAAAATATAATGTTGATGATGGAAAGGCATTATGTCTTGATCATATAAAAGGTTGACAAAGTTTACAGTATTATGGGCAATGTTCCGGTGTACCACTTATGAGCCTTATTGCCAAGTAATAAGGTCGAAAAGTATCACACTGGTTCAGCGACCATACTAAATAATAAAGTCCCTTTGGTACAAGGCGATTAAAAGTAAACCCCAGCATTCAGTGCAGTGGTGAGGCAACGGTGTGTCAAGGGCGACCCTCAGTTAACTGACTGGGGCTCGTAAAACCACCGGTTGCCTCGGGAGCAGGTTAACGTGGTCAGTAACATAATTAAATAACTATTAATTGGTCGTAAACGTCCATCTTATAATAAGTTCTCCTTTGCTTCTTAGATTGTTGACAATAATCTTTAGATATTTTATTGGCTTTACTATACAAATCAATGAAATTGAAGTCTGTTTTTTAATTTCAAATTTACACCTTTATTGTGTCAGCCTATTTTGTTAACTTTCTCTGTCTCGCTCTGCACTAGACAAACTGTCTTTGGATCAAGTGCGGATCTCAGGTCATCGGGTATAAGATCGAAAGGACCTGTTATCCGCACTAGATGAAAAAAAATCTTCCCTGTCTGTATCAAAACCAATCGACTCGATACGTTTTTATTGTAAAATATTACATTATTAAACGCGACAATTACATATATAACAGCAACTGTCTCTTGTCTACACCTAAGCAAACCGAAGATATTGGTCCCGAACCAGCAGTAGGAACAGTATTTTCTATGCCGCTCCGGCGACAAGTTCACAATCTTTTCTCCATGAGACTTGATAACGCAATGAACGTGTTAACATATTTGCACTAAATGCATAATATGATAGTGCCTACACCAAATAACCAATTTTTTAAGTTTTCGTCTGTTTGTCTGTTTGTCCCGGCTAATCTCTGAAACGGCTGAACTGATTTTGACCGAAATTTCACTGGCAGATAGCTGATAATAAAGAGTAACTAAGGATACTTTTATTTCAGGGGTGCGTTTAAAAAAATATAGTTTCGTTTCCATTAATAGTTCCAAGCAAACGAAGTTGTAAAAAGAAAAAACAAACAAACAAACACCAACTGGTATTCATTAAAAGCCAACAACGCCCCGGTGCTACTCACCAATAAGTTACCAATGTGTTTTGTGGACGAAACGACCTTTTCACGTTCATCGCAAAAAGCCTTCAAAGTGGGGTCTGGGTTATGTTTTCGTGTGTCCTCTCTGCCATAATATGCTTTTGCTCATATGTGTAATTTTGTTTATTTATTTGTATGTGTCGCGGTACCCTACTGATGTCTAATACGAGCCGACCAATGAATATATGTTACTAACGAACCCGACCCCGATGAAACTATGCCACCTTCTTGCTCTTTCCGAAAGGTCAAAGTCACGGTAAATAAAAATAAGTGTATTACGATCCGTCAGCAGGTAGGTACAATACATACTGTACTCACATTTTTTATTTTATAATCTCAGTCAGCCAAACACCACATTATCTCGATTACCTCAAAATAACCTAACCAAGAGCACTGTAAGGAAGGTTCCGCAACTATAACCGCATAAAAGGTTTTTTTCAAATTATTTCAAAAGTTACTGTCCGATTTCGTTCAAAATGTGAGTTGGAAGAAAGTTGGAGGAAAATTGCAAGTTTCTAAGTCTCATACTTTAGAAATGCTACGAGGGGGCCAACTTATAAACTACTTTGGAGGCCGATTACTCGTAAATAGCAGGGGCGTGCGCTCCATATAGGCAGAAATGCAGTGCTTTACTTGTCATTCACAGATATTTTAATAAAACGTTCGTACGTTAGATGACTTCAATTAATAGTAAATAAATTAATTAAAAAAATATAAAAACTTAAAAACGCCTAATATGTTATAAATAGCAACTCAGCTCATGTCGTTGCGTTCTGCAGGACATATCATCGCATGTATATGTAATTTTCATACTTCGCTAACGAATTTTTTACCAATTACCCATGAATATCGACATAATTATATAGGAGAAACTCCCGCGGCAGGCGATGGCTCTCGGCTATCCGAACGCTTCCGAAAACCGCCGAACTGGCTTGTCGAAAATTATTCGTTGCCTATAATCCGAATAAAAATAATAGACGGAAATCTAATAAATCACGTATGCACATTATGCATTTTTGTTTAGTAAGGTTTTATTTGTTTAAATAGAAGAAACGATTTGTGTTTCGCGGGGGCCATATTGCATATTTCATGTGATAAGCATTGTTTACAATTTAATCGCTCCAGTTTATTTATAGTTTTCTTAAAAGATTTATCATTTTAAAATTTGTGTGTACATTTAACAGTTTATTACTGAGTTTCTATAATAATTGTAGTGATTTGCTTTTACTAGTGTGTTTGTTGATTTTTTTAAAATGTTATTTGATTGTGAGGTTTGTGTTGAAAATGTGTGTTTATTAAAAATTAAAAAAAACAAGTTTTCACAATTGTCATTCAGTGAAAAGATTCAAATTCTGTCTAAAGGTAGGCGTGTACCCGAGTTACAACAATTAAACCAGCAAAAAAAAAATGTTACTCGAAAATTTCATGTTAAAAGTTATGAAACGTATAACTGGCTGTGTGGTTGTGTACACGCGATTAAATTATATTGTTTTCCTTGCATATTATTTAGTAATTTACATCGGGATATAGTAATCTCAAGTAACCGGAACCTTGAATATGTGAAAATTGAAGCTGACTGACTGGTGAGTAGTTATAATAGTTTAAAATATGCTTATTAATTTACTTATTAGAATTTCTTCCGCCGCGACGATCGATCGCTGTTTTGTCTGCGTTGCCGTAGAAGATGTACATGAATAGTAGTACATCTAAGACTTGCTTGGCTGTAGCTATGCTAAAAATCTATAAACGAAAAAGTTTTTGTGACCGAGTACTTCGCCGCATACCTAGTGTCATAATCCTGTGCACGCCACTGGTAAATGGTTGACTTCGTATAAAAATTATGTATGAAACATTATCTTTATTTTAAAAGACCTATTCAATGATACCCAACACCAAGGAGTAGGATGAAAAATTATTTTTCATCCCCACCTCACATGTATGGGGAGCCACGCCTAAAATATAGAATTATTATTATTTTATGATGCTAAGACCGAGATCTATACACAATCTATGGGGCCCCATATACTATATGAATAAAATACTTAATTTAGTAGTAAAACTTTGTAAATTAACTAAGTTGGCAACATTAATTATGGACTGTACGGACGGACTGAACGGACCATGTGTGACAAATCGCTTCAGTTCTCGGCAGAGCCGCGGCCGTGCGGGCGTGCGTCATGTACAAGCGTAGTGAGTCTACAATTAATAAACACTACCGTAGCTCGAGGAAAACTAGAACGAACTGATGCGATTTTGCCGTGTGTGTGCTCGAATCCGTTCAGGTCCGACTGACGTCAGTTCTAACTGAAACGATCGGACTCGTCTGTGGAGGCCTTAAAACTATAACAAATTTCATCAATTTATATTCATAATTACAGAAGCTAGAAGCGCGGACAGACAGACAGACAGACCGTCCGTCTGTATAGAGCGAAACTATAAGGATATATTACAGAACCCTAAAAAGACAAAGAGAGAAGTGACTGCGTAAAAATGCAATCACCAGACTGATTAAAATAGTACAATAAGGACCAGTAGTTCACACCGCGATTCTAAATTACACTTTATTCACTACATAAGAAGATACACGTTTCGTTGCAAGAGTTCTAATATTGAGCTGCACCGCGCGGCGCCGCATTAAAAATGCAGCGCCGCGTCGGGTGTCGGTGTGAAGTAGCCCTAGAGTATAAGATGATAGTTAGTGATATATATATATACATATATATATATATATATATATATATATATATATATATATATATATATATATATATATATATATATATATATATATATATATATATATATATATATATATATATATATATCCTTCACTATTTTATTTAAAATCAATCGTCCCGTACGATACAATGTGTATATTATATTGCTAATTTACAATCAAAACACAGGATAACAAAATCAATATTATCTTTGCTTTATTATTGACTAGATTGTTGCCCGTGACTTTGTGAGCGCAAAAAGAAATACCCTGAGAACCGTACATTTCGCCGCTATAAAAAGTAGCCTATATCCTTCCCCGTGTTCTGCTCTATGTATGTGCCAAATTTTATCTATTTGTATTGGCAAATTTTATCAAAATCGGTCCAGTAGTTTCGGAGCCTATTCAATGCAAACAACCATACAAATTTTTCATCATCATAATATTGTAGTTCTATACTATATTTTATATATTATATTTCGTTAGCACCTTCAAGCCAGAATTGGCAGCTCGCTGTGAACTTGTAACAGGTATCTTCACACGAGCTACTGCTGTGAGCTCTACCTTAATCACCCTTCATCACCTCAATGTACAGTTTACGGTACGACATAAATTAATGTTTAACATTTCTTTCGTTTATTTATTCGTCTATCGTAGTGTCTTCAGTAGCAACGGGAAAATGTAACTACGTTTAATGTCATATTAAGACGTATGTCAATCTGAGCTCCTACAGTCTGCTCCTAGTAATATTTGTTAGGCTATCGAAAAAGCTTTCTCATTCCTGCTAAATATTTAATTTCCTCGCCTGTAGATCTTCGCCGTAAAGTATTGTGTCAGACTAAAAGCTTTTACGAATATTCTTTGACATTGACCCGCAGGGACTTGTTATATAATTATATCGCTTATCTATGCGGGTATACATTTAGGTTAAAAACGAGTTCTTGACTTCTGATTCGTTCGAGTGTACGTCCCAATTTTATCAACGTATTGAGACGACGTTTAACGCTGAGCTTTTTAAGATATGTCTGTCCCATTGTAACATTTAATTAGAGAGTCAAATCCGAGTTTAGTGAAAAAGCGCGTTTAAAGAAATTTGGTGAAATTGGCGCTAAGAAAGTTTTTTTATTGGTTCAGAACTTTGAGTGTAATTTGAGATTTGAGAGTTTAGCAAAGTGACTTGAATTGAGGACGAGCATAAAAATTAAACACAGATTATTAGTTCCATTCAAAGTTTTCGGAAAATATAAATATACAAGATGATCAGTCCCCCAAAGTGACGTAGACGTATCCTGTTCCGCCACCGTCCGAACCAGTTTCTCCAAGCTTTTCGTAGTTTAGTAGCTCACAATTGAAACAACGTAACTTTTGAAGCCTTCTAATTGAAGTTTTTTTTCAATTGGTATTTACCAAGGCGATGGACTCGACGTGTTGTAATTATTTTGACAAATGGTGTATTGATTTGTGAATTAATTTTGTTCGTCCTCATTGCGCAACACACTTTAATGATACGTAAATTGTAAAGCAAATTGTCAAGTCAATTTTTTTTTCAATGTCAAATATTTCATTCAAAGTTTGTATTATTATACACTTTCTGAACGTCGGTATACACTATACGTGATGCCCGGTGAGGATAACCGGCGTAAGAAACTCGCGCGGGGCCATCTTTTACCAAAAAGATGGAAAATCGTTCTTTTAGAATAAGCTTTTTAATAAAATATACCTTTCTTATTCTAAAAGAACAATTTTCCATCTTTTTCATCAACAATGTTATGACTAAAACTACATAACAAAAGTACAATAGTGCATAGAAGTAGCCTTGCAGGTGGCCATCCTAGTCCCA
The DNA here is from genome assembly GCA_037179445.1 of Phengaris alcon alcon. Taxonomy (NCBI): domain Eukaryota; kingdom Metazoa; phylum Arthropoda; class Insecta; order Lepidoptera; family Lycaenidae; genus Phengaris; species Phengaris alcon. Next base: position 127,886 of record JAYRCH010000603.1, on the reverse strand, counting down.
TGATGTGCGATCGTCAATAAAATCATTGACCATATAATAAGCTTTAGTACACAAACGTTCTGTAACTACTTTTTTAAATTTATTAATAGACAGATTTTGAACGTTTTCTGGGATCCTATTGTATAGGCGTATACATTGACCTTTAATAGTTTTACTAACTTTACTTGATCTGATCACCGGTATATCTAGTTTGTGTTTATTTCTAGTGTTCATACAGTGATTATTGCTTTTCGTATTGAACATACTTATTTTTTTTCTGACATACAACACATTGTCCAAAATGTATTGAGAAGCGACGGTCAGAATTACTATTTCTTTAAACTTTTCTACAAAAGCAGGACGCTTTGAATCTCTAAGATTTTGAGAGATTTTGTAAATCGAACATATTGCTCGCTTCTGTAGCAAAAATATTGTATTAATGTCAGCGGCATTTCCCCATAAAAGGATGCCGTAATACATTCTACTATGAAAATAACTAAAAGAAACTAGTCGCGCCCTATCTTCGTCAGAAATTTCCCTAATTTTTCTGACTGCGTATGCTGCAGAACTGAGTCTATCTTCAAGATTAGCATTATGAGGATACCACTGTAATTTACTATCTATTGTTATACCTAGAAACACAGTCGTGTCCACAAGTTCATTTTCTCATCATTTAATATTATATTGGTTTGTACTTGCCTAACATTGGGCGAAGTAGTTTACTTTTAAACATTTTGTTTTATTTTAATTTAAAAGTAAATTATTAACATTAAAGCAATGTACTATTTTCGAGAAAGCGCTATTTACCTCGTCGTAATTTGACTGTTGTTCATCACTCATCCACAAAAAGTACTATCTCATTATCATTATCTTTAACTAGATAAGGTAAATCATTTATATAGATTTATAAGAAATGAGCCTAAAATGTATCCATGTGGGACACCTAATTCTATTTTAGTCCCATTGGACCTTTTACTATTTATCTCTACCGTTTGAGTTCTATTTTTAAGGTAAGAACTCAAAAGATCGAGTGAAGAGGCCCGTATACCATAGTGGCGCAATTTCTGATCAATGTAGCATGCTCAACGCTCACAATCAAATGTCTTGGAAAGGTCGCAAAATACACCTCATGCATCCCGCGTCCCCTCCCAAGCTTCAAAGATTCTACAAAGAAGACCCATACCAGTATCCGTTTTGGACCGACCCTTAGTAAAACTGTATTGATTATTGTGTAATAAATTATTTGAATTAAAATGTACTAATAACTGTCTTAAAATTATTCTTTCAAAAATTTTACTAAAAGCCGGTAGAATCGATATAGGCCTGTAATTTGTCGAATTAGATTTATTTCCAGCTTTGAATAAGGGTATAACCTTGCTATGCTTCATTAAGTCAGGGAAACACCACTTTTTATACAATCATTGAAAATCATCGCTAGATAAGGAGCTACGATGTCAATTATTTATTTAATAATTTTTATAGTCATGCCCCAGAGATCAGCAGTATTTTTAATATTCAACAACTTAAAATGAGTTAATAATGTATCTGGAGTCAATTTCCTTAAACTTAAAATTGACATCATATTCCTTTACATTGTCTCTGAGTAGTTTTAGAGCAGCTGCAGGTAAGGAATTTAATTTTTTTGTAGTTGAGACCGGAATGTCAGCAAAAAAAATTTCGAAGACCGTCATAACTTCTAGGTCAGTAGTAATCTTTTTATTTTCAAAATAAAGTTCAAAATTGGAGCTACGACAGGTGACGTTTCCAGTCTCACATACTATCACCTTCCATGTAGTTTTAATTTTATTGTTAGAATTTTTAATCTTATTATTTATATATGCTAAGAGCCTTAGCAGCTTTACATACTCTTTTGAAAGTTTTTGAATAATTTTTAACATATGTTTTAAAGGTTTCACTATTATTAAAACATTTTTCATCATATAATTCATATAATCTTTGCCTGCTTATTTTAAATCCTGCGTTTGCCCATTCAATAAAGCTACTTTTTCTATTAGTGAGGTGAGTCTAACCGTTTTAGAAGTAAATACTGAATTAAATTTGGATCTTATTATCTTAAATAATTTGTTAGAAGATTCATCTGAACTATTTGTCACATCTAACAATTGAATATTTGAATTTATATTACTTCAAAATTTCTCAATACGTTTTGTATTCACAGGAACAAACATATGCTTGTCCTTTATGTTACTGTCACAAATGACATTTAAAGAATTGTCCTCGATGATCAGAGCTGAGCTTATTAATTATTTCCTTTTTACTTGGAGTAATATTAGTGAATACATTATCAATACAAGTGGCCGTTGTATCACACACTCTTGTCGGTTTATGAAATAGTAATATAGTATCAGCTTTGTTATCTGTAACTATTTAAACTTTGTCTACTTATTTCAAAATGCAAGTTTTTTTTCTAGACGTCACATAAACGACTTTTAACGCTCAGCTACGGTTTCGATCTCTCTTTCAATGTTAGAACGGGACCGTTCTAACATTGAAAGAGAGAGAATCCGGGTTTAGCGTTAAGCGTGTTTAAAGCAGTTTGGTAAAATCGGGGTTAAGTCTAAGTCTAGTCAGGCAACTCTAAGATATTTTAAATACAGGATCTCTAATTCATATAAGATAATATAATGTGAAACAACTTGTTTTACACCTACTCTACGCACTAATACTATTAAAAGTAAACATTTATATTATGTAAACAGTAAACATCTATAATATTATGTGAACCTACTTAGTAAATCTTAGTTAACACAACAGGAGGATGCCAGTTTATCAAATAAAAATAGAAAGATAATTAATATCTTAATTATTCGAACCATTGCAGATTGATGTAGATTATATAGCGGAAAAAATCGAATACGATAATTAACATAAATTAATTAAATATTGGTAACATTGAAAACTCATCTCATGAGCAAAACAAGGAAATCGACGCAAAACAGAAATTAAGCATTTATATGCAAAATAGTTTCTGTGTTTATTTTTACATACAGAGATAGAAAATTATTTATTTTGTCACACTTATTAAACAAATAATAATAAAATCAAGAGGAAATTGTACAAAAGCATTCTTAACGGTTACAGCAGACTTTTCAATGCAACCTAATCCATATTATAATATTTTAATTTTAATTTATTTTAGTCTTAAGGGTGCGTTTACAAAATGTGTTGTTTTGATTGTGTTGCTTAATAGAACCTTAAAATAGAACTCATGTTCAAGTTGGCTGGTACCGACTTCAAAATTTTGAAGATTGAGTAGAGAAATAGTTAAAATTTTAGCCGAATTAAAAGGGGAATTATTTATAAAATGAGCTTTATTTCATACTTTTTTGTGCATTTATACTTTGGAAGTCGGTTTTAATTTTTTGTTTAAAAATAATATTTTTTCTCTTATCAGTTATTATTTTAGTTAATATTTATAATATTATTATTAATTTAACACATTTTAAGAAATTTATAAATACAAAAAAGCCTCCGCTATTTTCATTCTCTCGTCAAACTCAAGCGTTATTTTATGTCAGTTTTCTGAGAGGCCGTGGTATTTTCCCAAATAAGCATTACCGATCTATGGACCTAATAAACAATCACCAGTGATGATAATTATTAGATACTATATTATTAAATAATTATTATTATCTGTTGTAGTAGTGGGCGGCAAAATGTAGCAGTAAGCATTAAATATAATAGGTCTTTACCTATGAAATTGCCGTTCTGCAGTACTGGCCATTTCAAATCAAAATAATTTTTGTTTGGCTAAGAATTCTAATTTCAAATTAATTTTATTTTAAAAACATGGAATGCTTTTTCCAATAGTAGTTACATTTTCATCGCAATTCAATCTTTTTCGTCATCATGGATACGTTAAAAATTCGAGTAATTATGGAATATGAGTACCGTCGTGGCAGCAATGCGGCACAAGCGGCACGCAACATCAACGACATTTACGGAGCTAACACTACAAACCAACGCACCACCTGTTATTTGTTTTCTCGCTTCCGTTCTGGAAATTTCGACCTGAAAAATGAACCTTGCGGTCGTCCGAAGACTTTGGTCGACAATGACGAATTAAAGGCGATTGTGGAAGCTGATGATACACAATCTACGGCTGAATTAGCAGCAGCTTTCGACGTTAGCGTCAAAACAATATTGGTCCATTTGCGTCAAATTGGCAAGGTAAAAAAGCTTGACAAATGGGTGCCCCACGAACTCAATGATCGCCAGCGCGAAGTACGCGTCGAGACTTGCCTTGCACTGCTCAACAGGCACACAAATGAAGGAATTTTGAACCGCATTGTTACCTGCGATGAAAAATGGATTTTGTTTGATAACCGCAGGCGCTCAGCAAGTTGGTTGGATCCTGTTTCAGCACCTAAACAATGCCCTAAAAGAAAACTTACCCATAGAAAAGTGATGGTCACTGTTTGGTGGTCTAGCGCCGGTGTAATTCATCACAGCTTCTTACCAAACGGGGTGAGCATTACTGCAGATGTGTACTGTGAAGAACTGAACACAATTATGGAGAAGCTGGCACATCTCCAACCAGCATTGGTCAATCGCTCGTCTCCGCTGCTCCTGCACGACAACGCGCGACCTCATACTGCACAGCAGACGGTCTCCAAGTTGCAAGAACTGGGGTTGGAAGCTCTCCGTCATCCGCTCTACTCACCAGATCTTGCGCCTACAGACTACTACTTTTTCCAGAATTTGGATAACTTCTTGGCGGGAAAAAAATTCAATACCCGAGAGGCAGTACAAAATGCCTTTGAAGAATTTGTTGCCTCCCGTCCAGCTGATTTCTTTAAGAAGAAGTTGGCAAAGATGCATTGATTGCATGGGTGATTACTTCGATTAATACAAATAAAAAATACATGAAAAAAAATTCGTTTAAATTTTTAAAAACAAAACGGCAATTTCATAGGTAAAGACCTAATATTAGAGTGATGATGATTATCATGAATATAATTTTGGCAACAGCAAAATTTCAAAGACCGGTGGTGTTTCGTGTGAATGAATGAATGAAAGTGATGATGATGATGATTACTGTAAGTGTTATGATGGAATATGCTTGCAGCATTTCTTTAAACAATGCCGAAATCCCCAAACATGTAACTCTCCACACCGACGGCGCAGGTCCGACTTTTTACATGCCCATTCGACGCATGGATCATCTTTCTTGTCAGACAATCAGGTGATCAGCCTGCATTGTCCTAACCAAACTTGGAAACAACATTTTTTGTTGTTTCAATGCGGAAATCAACCCACGACCTCCAAATCGAGAGCCAAGCTCTAACCACTAGAACACGGAGGCTGTTATATATATCCCCAAACATATATCTATAAGGACTCAGGAGTTCTGTTCAGTACTTTTGGATCCAGGGTATACCTTGGTCCAAAATCTTACTTTTTGGTAGTATATGCTTGGACTTCTTCAGAAAAAGTCGAAATCACCATATGTGTCCATATACATTAGGATTGGATTGGATTATTTCAAAGCAAATTTTATGGTTATTATATCCGCTATCTTTAGATTTTTAAACAAACAAAGTGAGCTACATAAGAGCAGAAAAAATATCCTAAGCACGACCTCTTTGTGTTAATGTTTATAATATATTTTAAACAAATTTTAGATAAAGAAGTACTCTTATTGTGACAATTATTAGTTTTGTAGTAAACCTAACGTTTCGTTTGGTCGCAAAATGGTCGGTCCATTTATGTCAAATTTGTAAACGCGCATTTATATGCTCTAAGCATTTTTATTACTTCTATGGGATACGAGCTGATATCTTAAATTTACTTTATTTAATTCCCAATAAGATCACGAAATACCACGAAAATTATTTGCATAACTTAACACATGTGTGATGTGTCACATTTTAGGTAACGTGCGTTCGTGAGCTTTGACATTACATTCATTCAATCTTCAACGACAAATGAGACCTAAGTCCTGTTATCATGATTGAATATTGAATTCATTTGAGATATATTGCCTATTAATACGAGCAAGAGATATTTATACGATGTTAGTATCCCATTAGCTCGAACTCGCAGCTTATCTACAGTTCGCTTCGAGGTTAAGATATTTTAACAGCAGATAACAGGTTTAATTTCATGGACAAAACACCCCCCGGGCGGGTTTTGGGCGGGTAATGAGGAGGCAACTTCCAGTAAACATCAAAGTGGTTTGTGATCAAAATCACGTTTGTCTGTAACATGAATAAGGCAGCGCTGCACTTTAAAGATAGCTATTGAAAATTGAACTTTATTCACTACACAAAAAGATATTTGACAAAGTGTCAAAACAGTAAGGAAGGAACGTCAGTGGAGCGCGGTGCAGCATGACATTTAAACTATTACAATGAAACGATGAAATTGTTTGTGTAATAAATAAAGTCCAATTTTGAACAGCTATCTTAAAAATAAACCGCCATGTCGCGTGCCGTTTCGTTTCGGTGTGAATTGTCAATTGACCGAGCCGCACATTATTACAACATCTTCAAGCATCTTCGCGTCACGTCGCGTCTGGTGTTAACAACCCCTTACATATCTTAAAATAAAATTGTAGTGCCCTCGGCGCGGCAGGGATTCATCAACATCCGCCTTAACCACGTCTATGTTCGATATTTGACGAGTAAATCACTAAGTAGTCTGGGAAAAGAAAACATGGTCTTAAAATATTTTCCAAACGGTAATTCCACATTACAGAAACCAGCGGTTTATGGGAAATACATGGTTCATTGAACAATCTATATAAGAACAGCAGCAGTAGAGTATTTTACATTTTGATGTATCCCTCATTCCTCTCCTCAACTCAATGTTTACCAACGCCATCAGTATTCGATATCAAGTTCTGAGCCTGAAGATGGCATCGCTAATTACGACGACGAAGTTCGAAAACAAAAATTTTATGGGATTTGACATTTAAGCATCGCTACGTAAAAAGTATCGCTACGTCATTTAAGCGATGCTTATATCAAATCCCATACATTTTTATTCTCGAAATTCGTAATTAGAGATGGCAACTTGGCTAAAGGCTCTGAATCGAGTATTTATGTATAAAAACAATATAAGTTAATAGGAAGTATTATCTAATCCCTTCTTTTGAAAGAGCAAGAGAGGGACAGAGGAGGTCTTCACTCCAAAAGTGAAGAGGTCACTACAACCACACATTAAAGAAAAAGGAAGAAATAAACAGCTACATAATTATCTTTCGATATGATTGCAGTACTACAAGCATACGGTGTGTCCACCGTGTGGAAAAATTGTGGGCCGTTGAAGGGGACGACAAAATTCTAAATTTGGAATCGTTCTATGAAAGCTGTTTCTCTCTACGTAAGTATATAATTTTCTACTCTGTAATGTCACACTCCACTTGTGCATATACTCACTCACCGCCACTAGGCTACGAGCACTCAAGGACAGTCTCCTTAAGGACAATCGACATTTACTATTCACATTAATATTCAGCGCTTCTCTCCGGCGCAAGCGGACCTGTTTGGACACCAGCGGGCTTAGCATGGCGATCCGAAGAAATATTTTAAAAAAATAATTATTCTATCTAAAACAGTTCGTTGCAAAACGAGTTCTTTACCCATGGTAACAAGGTCATCAATAGAAGTCAACATTTCTAAATAGCCATATTTTTAAAACGGCTGCCGGGAAATCATCTGTCAAAATTAATCAAATTTTAAGGTTAATGACTGAACTTAAATAAACTATTTGTCTTGGACCGCTATAATGTGGAGTAGTTGACATTATTGTAAGACTATTGGACATTGTATTAAGAAAACGGTTCTACATTAGCTGTCAAAAGAGGCCATTTTGTGAGCTCATGCTCGGGAAGAAAAGAAATTTTGTTTCTCATAACGATGATGCATCGACCTTGCTGCCTTACAATAAGAACTATTTTGCTCCGAATGTTACTTCAATCTGTCATTTTCTCGATTCTACGGTGTTTCTAGGGTGCGCATGCTAAGCCCGCTGTTTGTGCGTCATCCTCGACGATCTTTAATTACGAGCTCGCAGAAAAATAAAATAAAATTGTATGTAGACATTTTGACGGCGCCTACGCACATTATTGTAACTGCAAAATGGCATTTTTTTATTACTGTTTTGAAGTCTATCACTATTAAAGTAAGTTAAAGTATCACGTTTTCAAAGATTTTAAAAACCTATTATTGCAAGTGCGTTTTTTTTTTAGTCGTATTTTATCGTAACATATGAGTCTGTCCGACCAATACCAACGTATGTTAACTTACTCGAGTTAACGTTGCGCACCTGAGTGTGCGACAAGGCCGTAACTGCCACTAATGCGAATGTTCGCCGCAATATACGCACGTCATTTACTTTTTATTTTTAAGTGTTAGTTACTCAAATATATTGTACCAATTAGAAATTATATTGTTTTTCATGAATTGAAAATGTTACTACATAAAATTCAAAAACATTAAATTAAATACTGAATAACCGATTGTTTAAGATGGATTTTCATACTCTAAAAATAACATAAGTTGCAGTTCCGGCAGTTTACATGGCTTTTGTTTTACGTATTTGTATCGAATCTGACAATTACGATACTTTACGTGGTATTTGAAATTATTACCTGCCCTGCATTGCCTTACCTTGTTATTGGAATAATTTAAAGGAGTTGGTGGGTGATGAACCCTACTTGGATGGAAGTTTAGCACAATAGGATTTTACAGTTTTAAAATTTTATGAGCAAGTTTTAAAGTTTCAGGAAGAAAGCTTGATCACATGTTATATAAAGCCCGAGCCCCGTTTTTTGAAAATATTTAAACGACGAATTAGTTAATCAATATTTGTTAGATACTTTATATGATAACTTGACAGAAAATGACTAGATCAGCTGACAGTTAAAGTATTTTATGAATGAGGAAGTTGGAAGCTTATGTTAGTCATTATGTACCTAAGTAATTTTAAAAGTAGTTATATGGAAGATTACATCAGAATAGTATCATTAATATTCTTACAGTACCCTAGTATACACCATACAACCCATTATCCCATCGACTTAATGCTATCGATTAGATCAGTTCCATATTGAAATAAAACAGTGTCAACTGTCATGGCAATCTACGCCTACACATGGTCAGTTCTAACTGATCCAATCAGTAACGCTGATTGGACGCTGAAGTATGGTGTATGGCTTCACTTTTATGTGCCATGCTTTTGCCATGAAGTATGAGGTGTAATTTGTATTAATTCCGAGTTTTCGTGAGTGATGTTAATGAAAGGCCACTAGTCGGTTACGCTCTTTTAGCTCAGTTCAAAAGTAGTAAAAAAATTCAAAAGTTATTTCTTGAAGACTTAAGAAAAGAATGGAATAAGACTAATAATTATCATAGCTGTTTGAGATGACTTCTACACATGGCTATCCTAATTTGGAAACCATGTTATAATTCTTGATAGTTTTCACCTATTATAGGTTTAATAATATATAATAGGTTTTTTATAATTTTTTTCCTTTTTTGAGATTATTTGAGAATATCAGCTTAGAAATTCGAGCTGTGTTACTACTTAGCTGGGAAGTTAAAATTTCAAGATATTTCCTTTTATTTTTAAGTGTAAGTGACATTACCTTAAAACGATTAAGGTTTAAATAATGAAATAAAAGAAATAGAAGTAAAACAATCCTGATTTCATCTCAATTAATGATTTGATGATTTCCTTTTCCGCACTTGAAATCTTAATTGTAGCAAACATTCTGTTGGCCTTTACAGAGATTTACAGATCTTGTGTTTTGTGCAGTAAAAGGTTATAAAGTTTGTCACACTAGGAATAAATTTGACTCTTTCCTCTACATTGGTGCCACTTATGTATTGCCAATTTCTGCTATGAAAACAGTAATGGGTGCCTAAATCACAAAATTAAGACGTTATTAGCTCTCTCATCTGACAACGATAATTAATATATCGATGATGAAAGAAAACATCAATCTTACATTCAATCTATTTTATCAATTAAAGAACCTATAATTGCGATTTTTGTTATTTATACCTAATTAAACCAACAACAATTTTTATTGATTTTTTAATTTTTCGCTTAACAAATAGAACCCATACTATATACTATTAATATTATTAATTTAAAAGTAAGTCAGTCTGTAATGCAATCATGCACAAACTACTGAAATAATTTGACAAAATTTGGGGTAAGTCAGAACTTAGAAAAGCATATAGGTTACTTTTTTTTAATTTTATTTATTAACACAAAAATAACATATTTTACAGTCATTATATAAATCACGAAACTGTGGAGCAATTTGTTGGCGGTTGGAGTATTCTAAATAATATAGTTACACTTCTATTTTAATCAATTTTCATCTGTTTTATCACAACACGTGCCACAAACGAAGATTTTTTAAATTTGTTTGTTATCCCAGTAACAAATTATACACAAAATACGTATTTCCCGAATAATTTAAGTTTTTTCTGTTACTGTAATACAGTGGTTTATAAATAAAGAACAACAAATAAGTACGCCAATCAAAGTACTGTGAATAATCACGATAGTAAAGATATTTGATGTAAATTTTGTTTTTGTTATTTCATTAAAATTAATGGTAAGTACAAGCAATCTACGAAGTACATAATCGAATGTGACACTTACAACAAATATTCCTGAAAAATACCAACGTAGATTATCGGAATCGGCAAATCCGACACATTTTTGTTTAATGAAGTTCCTGTAAAATAATTGGAAGTGCCAGTTACGATGAAGAGAGCAAGCTTATTTACGTGGTATACTATCGTAACTCAATTTTCGCGAAAGCTATTCAACATTTTGGATTTTTTATACAATGTACTAATTTGTTATGTTAACAATACTGTTTATGCAAATTTTCATAAGGATGTAACTATTACGGACAAAGTTATACGAAAAATAAACTTAAAATCGCTCTCCTGAATAGTAGCAGTTTTCAGATACAATAATATACGTAGGCGCCGTCAATTTGATATTTTGATTATTATTAGATAACCGCAAGCTAACAAATCAAAATTGTATTTAATATCATCAATATTATGATGTCACCGGAAAAATAAGTAGTTAGAGGTTAAATGTCAAACTAAAGTCGATGCTTAAACGAACACACTACTAAATACTGCTTGTTCTTACGTTTTGTTTTCTTTTTTTAATATTATATCCATTTATCCAGACATACCTCAAATAACTAAACAGTTTTATCAAAGTTTCTCGTTGTAATAGGCATGTTGCCTAAAATAGTTTTTTTCGTCTATACGATGTAAGACAATATGTTAATAAACAATCTAGAACCCATTTTTGTATATCTTAAAAAATAACGAAGATACAAACAATTTAAATTTACAATATGAAAGACAGCGATATATCGGCCTGTGACGTCACGAGTTGAACCCGCCATACATTTGTCATTACAAGATGTATTGCGGTAACATCTTGTGACGTAACAAATCGTTTTACGAGATGAGATAAACAATATTTTTTAATTGCTTATAATTTTTCATCGCGTCATTCTATATACCTTTTTTTTTTAGATTGATGTATCGTTAATCAACAATTTTAAAATTTAATTTATAAAAATGTGATATTCCACACGAGGCAACACCCCTTATTAATTAAATTCGCTTTTTTTTTAGCTTTTATGTAGCTAAATGAGCTGTCCTATTATTCGTAATACCAAATTTTATGTAGCTAAATGAGCTGTCCTATTATTCGTAACACCAAATTTTATGTAGCTAAATGAGCTGTCCTATTATTCGTAATACCAAATTTTATGTAGCTAAATGAGCTATCCTATTATTCGTAATACCAAATTTTATGTAGCTAAATGAGCTGTCCTATTATTCGTAATACCAAATTTTATGTAGCTAAATGAGCTGTCCTATTATTCGTAATACCAAATTTTATGTAGCTAAATGAGCTGTCCTATTATTCGTAATACCAAATTTTATGTAGCTAAATGAGCTGTCCTATTATTCGTAATACCAAATTTTATGTAGCTAAATGAGCTGTCCTATTATTCGTAATACCAAATTTTATGTAGCTAAATGAGCTGTGCTATTATTCGTAATACCAAATTTTATGTAGCTAAATGAGCTGTCCTATTATTCGTAATACCAAATTTTATGTAGCTAAATGAGCTGTCCTATTATTCGTAATACCAAATTTTATGTAGCTAAATGAGCTGTCCTATTATTCGTAATACCAAATTTTATGTAGCTAAATGAGCTGTCCTATTATTCGTAATACCAAATTTTATGTAGCTAAATGAGCTGTCCTATTATTCGTAATACCAAATTTTATGTAGCTAAATGAGATGTCCTATTATTCGTAATACCAAATTTTATGTAGCTAAATGAGCTGTCCTATTATTCGTAATACCAAATTTTATGTAGCTAAATGAGCTGTCCTATTATTCGTAATACCAAATTTTATGTAGCTAAATGAGCTGTCCTATTATTCGTAATACCAAATTTTATGTAGCTAAATGAGCTGTCCTATTATTCGTAATACCAAATTTTATGTAGCTAAATGAGCTGTCCTATTATTCGTAATACCAAATTTTATGTAGCTAAATGAGCTGTCCTATTATTCGTAATACCAAATTTTATGTAGCTAAATGAGCTGTCCTATTATTCGAAATACCAAATTTTATGTAGCTAAATGAGCTGTCCTATTATTCGTAATACCAAATTTTATGTAGCTAAATGAGCTGTCCTATTATTCGTAATACCAAATTTTATGTAGCTAAATGAGCTGTCCTATTATTCGTAATACCAAATTTTATGTAGCTAAATGAGCTGTCCTATTATTCGAAATACCAAATTTTATGTAGCTAAATGAGCTGTCCTATTATTCGTAATACCAAATTTTATGTAGCTAAATGAGCTGTCCTATTATTCGTAATACCAAATTTTATGTAGCTAAATGAGCTGTCCTATTATTCGTAATACCAAATTTTATGTAGCTAAATGAGATGTCCTATTATTCGTAATACCAAATTTTATGTAGCTAAATGAGCTGTCCTATTATTCGTAATACCAAATTTTATGTAGCTAAATGAGCTGTCCTATTATTCGTAATACCAAATTTTATGTAGCTAAATGAGCTGTCCTATTATTCGTAATACCAAATTTTATGTAGCTAAATGAGCTGTCCTATTATTCGTAATACCAAATTTTATGTAGCTAAATGAGCTGTCCTATTATTCGTAATACCAAATTTTATGTAGCTAAATGAGCTGTCCTATTATTCGTAATACCAAATTTTATGTAGCTAAATGAGCTGTCCTATTATTCGAAACACCAAATTTTATGTAGCTAAATGAGCTGTCCTATTATTCGTAATACCAAATTTTATGTAGCTAAATGAGCTGTCCTATTATTCGTAATACCAAATTTTATGTAGCTAAATGAGCTGTCCTATTATTCGTAATACCAAATTTTATGTAGCTAAATGAGCTGTCCTATTATTCGTAATACCAAATTTCATGTAGCTAAATGAGCTGTCCTATTATTCGTAATACCAAATTTTATGTAGCTAAATGAGCTGTCCTATTATTCGTAATACCAAATTTTATGTAGCTAAATGAGCTGTCCTATTATTCGTAATACCAAATTTTATGTAGCTAAATGAGCTGTCCTATTATTCGAAATACCAAATTTTATGTAGCTAAATGAGCTGTCCTATTATTCGTAATACCAAATTTTATGTAGCTAAATGAGCTGTCCTATTATTCGTAATACCAAATTTTATGTAGCTAAATGAGCTGTCCTATTATTCGTAATACCAAATTTTATGTAGCTAAATGAGCTGTCCTATTATTCGTAATACCAAATTTTATGTAGCTAAATGAGCTGTCCTATTATTCGTAATACCAAATTTTATGTAGCTAAATGAGCTGTCCTATTATTCGTAATACCAAATTTTATGTAGCTAAATGAGCTGTCCTATTATTCGAAATACCAAATTTTATGTAGCTAAATGAGCTGTCCTATTATTCGTAATACCAAATTTTATGTAGCTAAATGAGCTGTCCTATTATTCGTAATATCAAATTTTATGTAGCTAAATGAGCTGTCCTATTATTCGTAATACCAAATTTTATGTAGCTAAATGAGCTGTCCTATTATTCGTAATACCAAATTTTATGTAGCTAAATGAGATGTCCTATTATTCGTAATACCAAATTTTATGTAGCTAAATGAGCTGTCCTATTATTCGTAATACCAAATTTTATGTAGCTAAATGAGCTGTCCTATTATTCGTAATACCAAATTTTATGTAGCTAAATGAGCTGTCCTATTATTCGTAATACCAAATTTTATGTAGCTAAATGAGCTGTCCTATTATTCGTAATACCAAATTTTCCGTTAACTACGATAAATAACTTGTAGTAAAAGATTGAAAATTAAAAAATCATAAAATGTTCTTCCCAAAAACTATTATATATGGCAGCTAATCAGCAAATATGTAGAAAAACATATACACTAAACAGCTATAGCAATAGGATATAATTAACTAGCATTATTTGCCCGCGCCTTGCCCGCGTGAAGTCAGGTTTTAAACTTTCATCGCCTATTTTACCCACCTAGGGGCTGAATTTTAGAAAACGCTAAAATACGTAACTTTATAAAATTTTATTTTTATTATTTTTAATATATTTTATTTTATATTTAATTTTATAAAATTTCATGCAAATATGTCCAAAGAACTAAAAGCTTAAAACAAACTTAAGTCTCTTATTTTACCCCATTGGGGGTTGAATTTTAAAAAATCCTTCCTTATTGGATGCCTACGTCATAATATGAGAAATACGTGTGAAAATTTTCAAGGGTTCACAAGCCTTAAGGGTTTGGCCTGTGCGTTGATACATCAGTCAATCAGCTTTGCCTTTTATATAATATATAGATGAATCCAAGGTAAAAGCTTTGAGCATTTTTAGAGAGTTTGAAGAAAGTAACGTTTTTCAGTTAAAGGAGTTGGGCAGATTTACACAATAAGGAAAAGCCAAATGTCATTGGAAAGGGCATTCCTTACACATTATTTCCTTCATCGACCACCTTTTATTTAAACAGTGTATTATTATTTGTGTAACACGTCAAAAACAAATAAAACAATTAGGGTCGACCCTAATTGTTAATAACTCGACTCGAAAACCCATAAATCGATAAAATAAACGACATCAAACAATAAAGTGTGGCAGTATTTTAACATTTTCTAACAAATATCGCTAATCAAATTTTATAAATTATGATCTTAATAATGAATAATTAATTAGTAACCAGCTGCAAGATCAACAGAAGTTTGTTTTTCGTTTGGTTGTTTTTAGACAAGCACAAATGTTACAAAATTTGTACATTATCCTTAGATTTTTTCCCCGGCTATTTAGGTAGATAATAAAACGTTTATATGCTAAAGAAAAAAAAAACTCAATGATGACAATACACCTTAGTGTGGCCATACATAATATTCCCTATCGCCCAATCGGCATGACGGTACCGACTGGATCAGTTAGAACTGACCGTGTATGGGCGTGGATTGGCATGGCGGTCTATAATATTGTTTATGTCAATTTTTTTTTCAAAGAAACTATGAATAATTTGAAGCACATTTGTGAGTATTGTAAAAACGCCCTATACAAAAATTGGTACTGACAGATGACGTCACACGCTTGTAAGTTGCTATGAAATGTATGGACACATGCACAAAATTTCTGATATCTCCGAAGTTTGCGCGTTTATGTTCATACTTACTATATTAAATCTTTTCCTATTTGATGTAAGTGAAAAGTTATGTCGGTTTTTTTTAGACTAATGTTGTATAAAAATATTCTAACTTTTTGTCTCTTTGAAATGTACCTAATTACAAAACTACACGTTAAATCTTTATCCTTTTTACTTTCATCAAGTTGTAATCCAAATTATTTCTAAATGTTTAAAAAAACGATAAATTTGACATGTAGGAAAATACCCAATTACGGTTAATAATTAAAAATGGTACATAAAACTCATGTTTGTGTAAAAAACATTGTATTTACTTTTATCAAGTTGTAATCCTAATTGTTTCTAAATGTTTAAAAAAAACGATAAATTTGACATGTAGGAAAATACCCAATAACGGTTAATAATTAAATATGAATACATAAAATACATAATATATATACATAAAACTCATGTTTGTGTAAAATCATTGTAATTATCACCCGCAGGAGGCAAGTAAAGTAGTTTTTTTCTATTACAAATAATCATCACCGGACCGGTTTAGCCAAATCTTGACTATTACTTTAAATACCAAATTGACCTTTATATTGAAAAAAAGAAAAAAGTTGTACATTTAATGAAATGATACACCTCATTAATATTCTAAATATTATGTATTAGCATTCGAGCTAGTTTTAAGAGGTCCATGATGGGATGGAATGAAAAAAAACTTCACATGTGTGTGGAGCTACGCGTAAAATACAAAATTATAATTATTATACGATGGCAAAATAAAGTGTAATATGCAATCTATATTTGTATATAATTTTGTCTATTTATATTCATAATTACCAAAGTTATCAAGGGAGGACAGACGGATTGACGGACGGACGGACTGAGTGAAACTATAAAGGCCTCCACAGACGAGAGGCCGATCGGTTCAGTTAGAACTGACGTCAGTTCGGCCTGAACGGATTTGAGCACATACACGGAGAAAATCGCATCCGACCGAACTGACGTCAGTTCGGCCCTTAGATTAATACCGCCTAGATAGTCTTCAAACAAACGCATCGTACAAAGTGAAACAAGCAACAGATAGATGTAGGCGTTAGGCATTACATACCGACACGCACACAAACAAAACATTAAAGTTGTGGAGTGTGTACTCTTAAAATTGGAATTATTGTATTTGTTTTTCTTAATATCGTGAGATGTATATCTTAATACGGGCAATACTTTAAATTGATAATTAAAAAAATCAGAAAATATTATAAAACTTTGTCTTAGTTGCAAATATTAGTTAGCCATGAAAATTTTGAAATTAATTTATTATTACTAGTAACACTTTCACAATTCACAATAGGGCAGCAAGATGGCGACATAACATGATTTTATTTTAAAATGTTTTAAACAATTGACTTAATACAAGTCAAATTGTTCGGACATAACATTTAATGCTTACATATGAAATGTTATGTCCGAAGCTTTTTTAATTCTTTTCCGATGCATTGTGACACCCAATAACGAAACAAACCGTCATAATGTTTTTAATAGTCGGAGATGTATGCACTAGCGCTTGATCTTGACAACAAACTGAGCAACTATGGCTCAGTATGATTTACTTCACTTTTCATGCGCGTACCCGGTTTCTAGGCGTTTTAATCTAAGGTTCGGCCTGAACGGATTCGAGCAAATACACGGAAAATTGCCGCGAGCTTCAGTCGTGTTTTTAGGGTTCCGTAATACTTAAGGAACCCTTATAATTTGACTCTGCCCGTCCGTCTGTGTGTCATCTGTTAACTTTATGACAATAACTTTTGTAGTAAATCAAAGAAAACCTATTGCGCGTTGAAAATTGCGGAATTCTCCTTAGGCATGTCGTGACATGCTCTTGGTCAGTTTAGGATATTATTTTATTTTTTAATTGTATTTTGCTGCAATTGTAATCACGCTATCGACGAAACCGAATTATTGTGTCATACATTTTTCCAGCAATATGTTATAGAAATCATTTCTCTTTATTTTATAGTTATAGTCTTTAGATTTTATCAACCATAGTGGCTCTAAAGTTTTAAATACTTCAATGAATAAATTTCTTTAGACCACGTGCCGTTCTTAGGGTTCCGTACCCAAAGGGTAAAAACGGGACCCTATTACTGAGACTTTGCTGTTCGTCCGTCTGTCGCCAAGCTGTATCTTAACCTTCTTATACCGTGATAGCTCGACAGTTAACATTTTCACACATGTACTCGTAACAAATTATAAGAATAAAATAAAACTTAGAGGCTCACATACAGCAAACGTGATTTTTCCGTTTTGTACGGAACCCCTCTTGCCGGCTCGCACTTGACCGGTTTTATTTTACACTCGAATTTTATTACCGTTCAGTCCAATTTTATTGCCGTTCAGTCCATCTGTACAGGTCAGAATTAATGTTGCCAGCTTAGTTGTTTTACAAAGTTTTACTACTAAATTTAGTATTTTATTAGTCCTTAGTAGGAATTTAGTTGTTAGTAGTGGTTTTGTAGAAAATAGCTAGACAGTAATCATAATATGCAAAGTGGCCTGCTTCTATGTGCTATTATGACACCTTATCATAATAGCACATAGTAGCACGCATCCGTAAGTCGCTTACAACAGCTACCGATTTAATTTCAATATACGTAATATTTCCTACTGTATTTTTTTAATTTAACGGTTAAGTGATAAAACTGAAAATGTATGTATGTTTGTAAATACAAAATCCGTAAAAAACCTTTAGGGATTCCAAAGTTTAGTAGCTTTTTTATAGTTATCGGTACTCTTTTAGCAGTTTTTAGTAGAAATCGACGCGAGCTTAGTAGTTTCGCAATAACAGAGTTGGCAACACTGGAACGAATCGCTTCAGTCAATACGGCCGACTGATGTGATCTTGAAATTGCACACAGATGATACGATTTTGCATCCGTTCAGGCCGAACTGAAAGAAAACCGGACCGTGTATGGAGCCACTAAGGGTTCCTTATTAGCAAGTAAGTAAGCTACGGCTGTTTTCTACATAACAGCCCGGCACTCGCCCGGCCGGTGACATGTGTCGGGTACGATATGATAGCCGTGTCGTGGACAGATCGGTAAGTGACAAACATGCCTTATTAATTTTCATACATCTTTGCTCCCCCGCCAACCGGCCAGTTGCCGGCACCTGGGCCGAGCTACCAGCTCGGTAACAACCGAGCTGGTGCCGGGCCGGTAAGTGGATACAGGTGCTAGAGATTGTTTTTCTGAAGTAACCCAAGCATATGCTACCAAAAAGTAAGATGTTGTACCAAGGTATACCCTGGATCCAAAAGTACTGATCCCCTGACTCCTTATAGATACATGTTTGGGGACTTCGGCGTTACTTAAAGAACTGCAAGCATAAGCCACTATGTCAATTAAAATAATGATCATCATCACCACCATCATCACACTATAAATCATCAAATAATTATGATATATTAGGTCCTTACATATGAAATTGGCGTTTTTTCGTTATTTAATCTAAGTATATACTATTGCTATCTATACGCTTTTGCCATCTCATATCCAAAACCATTCAGACAGGAATCAATAAAATCTTTGAAGGCGCTTTAGACTGCCACATCGAAGTTGAATTTTTTCCCTTGCAAGAAGTTATCCAAATTTCGAAAAAAAATGGTAAACTGTTGGAGCAATATCCGGGGAGTACGGTGGATGTCTTAGAGATTCCAATTGAAGATTGTAGCCGTTGAAGATTGATGAATTTGGTAGCCGTCTGTTGTGCAGTGTGTGGTCTAACGTTGTCCTGAAGCAGCAGTGGCCTAGAGCGAATGACCAACCTCAGTTTTTTAGCAGCTAGCTTTTCTATCATGATTTGCAGTTGCTGGCAATAGGTATCTGCCGTAATCGTCTGGCCAGATTTAAGAAAGCTGTAGTGAACGACACCGGCACTACCACCACCACCAAACACTCACAAGTAACTTTTTTAAGTCTATTTTCGCTTGGGGCAGGCTTTGGCTGGTTCGCCAGGGTTCAGCCATTGCGATGAGCGTTTACGATTATCGTACAGGATCCACTTTTCACCACAGGTAATGATTCGATTTAAAATCCCTTTATTATTGTGCCGGTTGAGTAATGTAACGCAGCAGGCGACGCGCGTTTGTCGGTTTGCTGCACTCAATTCATGAAAATATCGTTCGCCATCGCACAGGCACTTGGATAACTTCATTACTTCCTTAGACTTAATTACTCAAAAATTGTAGTAACTGGTGATATTAACATAAATATAATATCGTCTGCTTCTCAGCACAGCTCTGAATATTTATGCCTTATGTCTGTACATGGACTAAAACATGTTATTTCTAAACCCACTCGTGCGGATTCATGCTTAGACTATTTCATATATTTCTGAAGTCAAAATACCTAACTGCTACAGGGGTGATATGTGATATTGACATCACAGATCACCGAATGGTTATGATGGGTTACAGTTTACTGGCACAGACTGGTAAAAAATGGAATCAACGCATATTGATTAATACAGATTTTGCTGTGCTAAAAGAAGAATTTAAAAATATGGACTGATCAGAAGTGATGACAGAATTAAATGTAAACATATCTGTTTACAATTCTATGACGTTCTATCAAGTCTAATAAATAAACATACTACAGAAAAGAAAATTAGTCGTTCAAAATATATATGGAAACCCTGGATCACACCTGGACTTATTAAATGTATGAATCACAGAGACAAACTTCATTTCAACTTAAAGAAACCCCAATAATGACACAAAAAAACTTATATATAGAAGATACAGAAACTTCTTTACTAACATCATGCACATGCTTAAAAGTGAATATGATAATAAGAGATTAGAGCAAAATTAACATAATATAAAGAAATTATAGACAACTATCAGGGACATTACTGAACATACAAACACTAAAATTAACCCTTTCAAACTGCTCAAATTTAATAACTCAGCACAAGAATCAGTTAATTAATGCAATAAATATTTCTCTTAGTCGGAATAAATCTAGCTAGCAAAATCCTCTCTAACACCAATTAAACCCTAGAAAGTGTTATTTCTAAACAACAATCAGAATAAACTTTTTGTATTAATTTCTTTTTACAACCTACTGATCCTTTTGAGATTGACAGAATAATAACAAACTTCAAAAATTACAGCTCTCCTGGACTGGATGGACTTGCTTCAAAAACAATAAAACTTATAAAACATGAAATATTAACACCTTTAAATCATATAATTAACATCAGTCTTAGTTCTAGAGTATTTCCTAGAAAATGGAAAGTCGCAAAGGTCATCCCAATCGATAAAAATGGATCTTAGCAAAACCTCAATAACTATAGACCCATATCCATACTGGGAACATTTTCGAAAATTCTCGAAAAGGTTGTTAACAAGGGTCTCACATTGTTTCTTGAAGTCAACAACTTAATATCTAATCTACAATTTGGATTTAGGCATGGTAAGTCGACAGAAGACCTTGTATCGTTATTAGCTACAATCGTGACCTCCAATCTAGACAATAACATAAAATGTATCGGAGTATTTCTAGATTTAGCAAAAGCATTTGATACTGTAGCTACGCCAATACTACTTAAAAATTGGAGAATATCGGTGTCACAGGCTTGCCACTCCAGTGGTTTAAGTCTTATCTTTGCGATAGAAGTCAAGTATCGACTTCGTCAAGAAGATTAGATCTATCTATCTATGGAAACTTGCGTTGTGGATGAGTTTCAACGATGAATTAACAGTTTTCGAAAAAAAAAGGTTAGAATTGATTGCTTGATAGGGTTAATTATTTGATAATAAAGTAGGTAGACTACACAAATTTTCAATTAAATTTTAATTCATTGTGTTGTGAGTGGATGTCAAAAAAGCAAAGTTGGCCAATCGAAAAAGTGACTCCATCCAACTTTACTTTTTTGAAATCTACAGTGACTCAGCACAAGGACCAATCAATTCTCACAAATTTTATTTAGAATACGTCCCATTTGTGAGTGGTAAAAAAAATAGTATATTTCCTTGTTTTTGTAGGTATATATATTATATATTCATATATATAAATTATTGCACTAATAATTATTATTGTTTTAACAGTCGTAATATAATCAAAATTAAACACTTATTTCTAATGTAATGTAACTTCTACATTGGTAATTACAAAAAAATATATAATTTTAATGAGATGGATGTACTTGATGGATTGACAGCAAATTACCAATATTTGGCTTCAGTTTTGTAAGGAATAACCGCAAATTTCCTTGTTCTGTGATATACAATCTTTTCCTTTTATTAGTTTGTAAAGGCACTAAAACTTTTTTCGACGACATATGACGAGGGATACGCTATCAGAAGCTTTTGCGCGATTCCCCACAGTCCAGGATATTTTTCAGGTATTTCTGCCTATAGCCAAAATTTTTGATACCCTCTTTTAAATGTCACTTTCAGCTCCTCATTAGTGCTAAGCTCGAGTAGCTCCTCTTGTAGTATTACATTCTCCACTTCCGTTTCATCAAATGGATTTATGATCCATGGTGTTATTTCCATCGACAGAATGTCTTCAAATCTGATTTAAAAATCATCATGGAGGGCAATCAAATGTTGAACGTATGTCTGAATATCTTCATCAAGGCATTCTACCTGCGATAAGTTTGAAAACTGTGAAAATTCGTGCCGACCAATATTTTCCTTCATAAATTTAAATTTACCAATAAAATGAAATTAAACTCTTTGTTTTTATTAAATTAAGGCTGTCGCCTTATAATTGTAAGTTGAGGTCATAAAATTTTTTGAGCAAATCTGTCAAATACGCGATGTCTGCTTTAAAATTGATTCGGTGTTTTTTTAAATCAGGATCTTTGCTTTCCAGAAATTCTTAAACTGAGTCAAAAAGTGAATAAAATCTTGATAAACATGCCCCTTTCGACAACCAGCGTACTTCGGTATGTAACAGCAATCGTTGGAAGTTTTCATCATTTTCATTGCACAATTGTGCAAATAAGCGCGTATTCAATGCATTGCTTCTAATTTTGTTAACTGCATTAACCACAAATTGAAGCGATTGGTGCAATCTATCACTCAAATTTTTCGCTACTAGATGTTGTCGGTGGATATCACAGTGAATTGCAGTTACCTCTGGTATAATTCTTTTATGGCCATAAACCCACGATATCGCCCGACCATGGCAGGAGCTCCCATCTGTTGCCACCGAAATAACGTTTGTAAATGGAATCGATTTTTCTTTTAAAAAATCACTCAGGACATTAAATATTGATTCACCTTTAGTGTCCGTCTTCAAAGTTTTCGCGAATAGTAGCTCTTCATGAATTTCTTCGCCCATTATAAATCGAACATATGCCAATAATAATGCTTCATTGCCAGGTAAAGTTGAAGATAATCCCACAAGAAACATTCAACATCAGAGCTCATTTCATCAATACGTCTTTGTACAGTGTTGTTACTCGAAGGAATTCTTTTGAGTATGTCAAATGAAGATTTGTGCAGAACAGTTTTTAAAACCTCTTCAACAGCAGGTAAAATTAACTGTTCTCCAATGGTGTGCGGTTTTCAAGATTTTGCTATAAGTAATGAGATATTGTTAGATGCCCTCAAGCCATCATCGTTGCTTTCAGACGTTGAAGCGAACATACTGTGCACTCTTTTCATATTTTTCCTTTAATGTTTGAAAATATTTTAAATCTTTACCTATTTTATCAGGATGACACCTTCTTAGGTGGTTTTCCAGATTTGATGGTTTCATAGAGTCATTGCTCAAAACTTTGTTGCATAAAAGGCATGTGGGCAGTCGTTTATCTGCCTGTGATGGAAGAAAACCAAATTTTAAATATTCAACACTGTACTGACGACACTTCTTCTTAGATTCGGTCATGTTTCGTATCAATTACCTACCTGTAAATAATAAATAAAAAAAATCAAGTTTTAATACAAAATGTTGAAAAATGCGCCCATTTAGCATTAGGCACGCGATATTATATTATATAGGCAGGTAGGTAGGTACTTACTTTTCCGACACTGGTAATCACTAATATCGATTCACTTTTCTTTATGAAATTTCGGAAACAAATGAGTAACGTTTATCCTTGAAATTCGTATTTATATTGGTGAAGAATTAAACACGTTCATACAAGATTGCAAGTACATACACCACAAGTCGTATTAATTTGCACGTTTGAACACGCATTGCGGACGGGACGGCGGCGGCCGGCGCGACAACAAGTCTCGACGCGTTGTACTGAATATGGAATATGCAAGTTTTTACAAGTAACAGTCGCTGAGCTTCTTAAGATAATATTTATCTGCCTATATTGATAGGAGATAATTGTCTTATTGAGAAGTTTTAATTTAGGTATCATAATGTTTGTGTTGTTGTATTACCCTATGATGGACGGTGTGGCTCAATAAGTTATAAATGAAATTGAAAAAGGAAAGTGGCATAGGGCGGGATAGCTCAACTAGTAGAGCACTCGGCGCGATACCGACATGGTCTGGATTCGACTCCCAGTTCGGAACTATACATTTTTCTCAATTTATTTATAAATTGTCTTATTGAGAAGGTTTAATTTAGGTATCATATTATTTAAAATAACAAGCCAACATTTTAGTTCTTCACTATCGAAACCAAATTAATTTTCATGCACCCCTGCTTACGATTGTCCATTTTTTGTCACGTCCAACGTAGACCCCCGTCGAGTCTCCGTGGACCCCTGGGGGTCCAGCTGGACCACTTTGGGAATTACTGTGTTAAAGTATTTCATTATATTAGCGATCATAAAAATATTGAATATGGAGTCCCACAGGGTAGTGTACTAGGCTCGACACTTTTTATTTTATGTATCAATGATATACAACGTGTTTTCACCGAAAATGCTAAAGTAATTTCCTACGCAGATAACACTGTGCTTATATTTCAAAAAAATCTTGGGATGCTGTTATCAAAGAGACCCGAATTGGCTTGGCTAACATAAAAAAATATTGATGTTAGCCAAGATAGCTAGATCGGAACCTGCTATCCCTAGTATATATATATATTATACGAATTACCTACTTTACGCATATTTAATACACATCCATCTGTTTCCTGCATTCCCATGCAGGAAAACAGAAACACTTTTTATTCCTTCGGCAGGTTTCGAAACCGCGACGCCCGGCTTGAGCACCAACGCGCTCAACCACTGAGCCTTTATTAAATTTAAAAGATTATTGCAATTAATTTAGTTTCCAATTTATGCTAATGAAGCAAAACTAACTGTGAAATAACATGTCTAAAATTTACCTGCACCTTTATTTGATTTGATCAAATCGCGAGATCCTTGATGGAAAAAAAAAACTACTCAACAAATTGTTGCACGATTTTTATGGTATTTCTTAGTTATATTCTTAATTGACAGTATCTGGGTAGTTTCGACGCGAAATATTTATTTGCCAACAAATGTAAACATTATAATATATACTCATACCAAATGCCTTTTCGATTGACATTAATAGAGTAAAAAATATTGATATATTGATTCACGATGAAATAAAAAACTTATATAACATAAAGATGCGGGGTGTTCGAGGGATAAGACCTAGGTACATTGATTTTCCTCCCCCAAAACCCCTGAATACTAAATTTCATGGAAATACTAGCGGCCGTTCCGACTTCCGAGATACTGTTTATATATATACAAGAATTGCTCGTTTAAAGCTTAAGATATCTTGTCTATAAGGACTCTTCCGCACAGCTGTTTTTCACCGAGCGGTTTTAATTTCGCAAATCTGTTACATATTGAATGTTGTGGAAGTATTCGCACAAGCGGTAAAACATCTCGTGGATAAAAAATCTGATACAGATTGTACGCGATGTGGAATTTGTAATCACTCAATTTTATCAGCGCAAATAGAAAACCGGCGTGTGGACAGGCCCCAATTTTTGGTGTGCATCGTCCACGGGGGCTATCGTTCGACCCGATAGGATGGACCGAAAACTAAAATAAGCACAGTAATCAGTTGCTAAATTAAAAAGTTACAGGACCGAAAAGGACTAAAAAACGACGATTTTCTTTGCTATAATTAAAAAACGAAAATTACTATTCAAATCCTCATGTTATTTGTGACATTTTTTGTAACAACAATGATATACATAAACGCAGTATTTAAGCTAATACAATCAATTTTGTATTTATCTTCATGCATTTTCAACTGCTGTGACGTCACTCGTGCGTGATTTTTTAATAGAACGTTTATAATGCTCTCCAACGATCTCACTTTTGTGGTGACTGTATTTCGTCAACAGTTGATCGTTGATATGGTAAGCATTATGTAGGACTATTCTATAAGTGTTATTTAATAAAATAAAAAATAAATAATTTAAAAATTCTTGAGATTAAAATATAGTGTTTAAATATAGTGTTTAAAACATAGTGCGGGGATCTCCTTTTAAGTAAAATTGTTTAATAACCTTAGATATGACATTATGTACCTTTCAAAAATCCAATAACAAAAACTGTAATTGGCTTTTCAAAAAGTACATGTTCCCCATTAGTATAGTATTAGTTGGTTAAATTAAAAACTAAGAGGATCTAATTTAACCGAAAATAATAAAAATCTGTCAAAGTAATATTGGTCAAGAATCATGTTTTTTTTGTGTGTATTTCTCGTGACTACATTTACCTTACTACATTATTTGTTATTTTATCCAGGAAATACTAATAATACTGGGAATATCCTACTAAAGCCCACTTGCGCAGATTTGAGTTAAAGTTAACCCTCGGTTAAAATATCATGCCGTCTCTTTTATAAATTCGAAAAACGAGAGAGATATTATGATATGTAAACCAGGGTTAACTTTGTGTAGGCCTAAGGTATCAATTATGGCATCTATTTGTTTGACTAATTTTGTGGATGAAATTGAAAATTATATTAATAGCTCCCACAGACTTGGGCGGCTGGGGCTGGTTTTTTTCGTTGAAACCAATCCGAAAACGCAGGAGTAATTTTGTAGTGCCCAAATGTGTGCGCTACTGCACAAGAGTACTCTCCCTTTCTGTACTGTCGTGACTCAGTGGGACGGATTACCGACACGTCTGGCGAGAGATCAGGCGCAGGACCGACGTAAATGCCTATCCGACGCATGGATGATGATCTCTCTTATCTGACAATCGGGTGATCAACCTGCATTGTCCTAAAAGAAAACATTTTTTTTTTGTTGCAATGCGGGAGTCGACTAAACCACTGGACCACAGAGGTGTCGATAATATTGCACATATGTGAGTTCTACTCGAAATATGGTAGAATAACATAACATATAATAATAACAATACATAATGATGATTATTCCATAGAAACAAAATAAATCACATATACTAAAAGAATATATTTATTGGTAAAAACTTAAAATTAAACATGAAATAGTAAAGCACTATAGTAAAAGAATATATTTTTTGTTAAAAACATAAAAGTAAACATGAAACAGTAAAGCACTATAGTAAAAGAATATATTTATTGTTAAAAACATAAAAGTAAACATGAAACAATAAAGCACTATAGTAAAAGAATATATTTAATGTTAAAAACATAAAAGTAAACATGAAACAATAAAGCACTGTCGTAAAAGAATATCTTTATTGTTAAAAACATAAAAGTAAACATGAAACAGTAAACCACTATAGTAAAAGAATATATTTATTGTTAAAAACATAAAAGTAAACATGAAACAGTAAAGCACTATAGTAAAAGAATATATTTATTGTTAAAAACATAAAAGTAAACATGAAACAATAAAGCACTATAGTAAAAGAATATATTTATTGTTAAAAACATAAAAGTAAACATGAAACAGTAAAGCACTATAGTAAAAGAATATATTTATTGGTAAAAACATAAAAGTTTCACATTACAATATTAAAAAAAATACAGATTTCAAGACTAGTTAAAATACCTAAATTATTATCTAAACTATATATTATAAGTTATTGCCTAAGAAAAAAATGACAAAAAGGGGCTATAGGTATAAAACTGAATCTAGATCGGGGGCTGGAGGTAAAGTAATCACATATTGTAAGACATTCACAGTACCTAACTTAGATTATCTTCTCTGGTCATAAAAAGTGTTTTTTTTTCTATAGGGAGTTATTGCTCTAAAGATACTCAAGGCGTTTTATTTTAATCGTACGAGTAACACACATGCGCCCGCTCATGTCTCAATGTACAGCACCATCTATGATAATATTATTAAAACACTTCTCAGCATTATGTTATTATTTTGATAGTTCGCGTTTCAAATGGTTCTACTATAACACAGTAGATGGCGCTTTTAAGTATGTAAAGCTTAAGAAATGTTTAGCATTAAAGATAGTTTTTATAAATTGATGATTTTATGTGACTATTTCTTAAAAGTAAAGAACATTTTTAATGTTATAAGTAATTGAAATGTGGGAATTTCATTTAAATTTGAGTTTTTGTCATTAAAAAATTAGTTAATTAAGTTAAACTGTCGAAACATTTAAAAGTAAAATAATATGTTTAACTAATGTAAATACTATCCAGTATTCGAAGATACAAAAGTAGGGCAATTAAAAGTCCCTTACGCAGCTACGAGCTACGGTGGGGCTACGGCGTAGAGCCACTACGAACATTCTCAAAAGAAATACGGTAAGTTTACATTTTTCTTACCATATCGTACAGAGTACGTACAGAGAAACGCTTTCATTGAACGATCCCAATCGTTGCAAATTTGAAAACTTTGACGTCCCCTTAAACGGACTACAACTTTTCCACACAATCGTGGACATACCGTATGCTTGTAGTAGTGCAATCAAATCAAAAGCTATGCCTGTGCTTATAAAGTTATTTTCAGTTGGGAAAGGTGGATGTATATATATATATATATATATATATATATATATATATATATATATATATATATATATATAATTTTAAAGATAAAAATGTAACATTGTCTCAGACCGAACAATGCCATGTTATTATTCACAATTTGATAGACTACATTTGCCAAGCGACTCTTGATAGCTTATAAAAACTCATAAAAGAATTACCGTAAATTGAAATTTGAAATGACCCCGGCTATAGTATTAAGTTTGACAGAAAATGTTATTACTTATTTAGTTTGCATTAATTATGATGATAACATATAATATGTATAAATGGTATAATATGACATTATAATAATTAAATTATCTTATAATATGTGCATGCTAATATATAGTTAAAAGTGTTAGAGCTAAGAAATTAATTAATATGAACATCGTTTGTACCACTTTTGGAGCAAATAAAATATGATTGATTGATTGATTGAGTGAAAATACCTACACATATTACACAAACTTACGTATAATGTACGTTAACCAGATTAACTTAATTGTACCTCTCAAAATACAAATAATTAAAAATTAGTTTCACTGTCTTAGAATTAATATGACACTGGTTTGCTATTTTATTTTTATTTTCCATAAGGCACTAATACAGACATCAGATCAGATCATTAGTAAGATGATACAATTTGCACATAGCAAAGTAACCTAGCATCCAATTACATAATATGATCACAACATTTAATTTTCCAAACAGAACTAGTATACAAAATTATACAAATAGACTACTTATAAGACATCTCTATAGATAATACTATTTGCACCAAGTAAAGTAACCTTAGATCCAGTTATACATGTGGACAACATTTCCTCTACAAACAGAAACCATTGACCAAAAATAGCTTATGTTAAAAGTCCACCTTATCAAAACATTAATACAGATAGTACAGCTTAGTACAAAGTGTTACGTCATATAAGTTTACAGTAATTCCACTAATCCATGGGAGTATATGTGTGCATTTATGTTCAGTGTGTGAGTAGCTCCCTAGCCCTACGACTGAGTTCTTGGGATCAGTTTTATATACTGCTAGGGTGCCTATGCCACAGCATATAGTAGTTATAATATGAAATTATGATATATTTTAAATACTGTTTGGCACCAGGTACCATCAAATGATGTGAGTGTACGTGCACATGTATTTTTAAGTTGGTCTGTGGATCAGTTTCATATACTGCCTATGTCATATCACATGTACAGCTCATTTTCAAATTACGATGATTAGGTATAAAGTTAAGGTTTGAAACATAAAAAAATATAAATCCAATGATAATATGTCTTAAGTACTAATTTTTTTTTACTACAGTTTAGTTTTAAAATATTCCTACTACAGTTTAGAAATGAGTTTATTTTTAAATGATAATTTGCTATCTGCAAAGATATCATAATCCGAAGCATTTTTCATTATAACAACATTCTACGCAAAGGGTCATTTTTAGATATATTGTTTCTTGACACAGGTATTAAAAAAAGTTTGGGTTTGCGTACAAGGCACATTAAAATTGATTTTTCCTAGTATAGTACTATCAAATGTACCATTGGCAATCTGATAAAGAGTACATGAGCCAATTATAAGTCGACGCTTCTCTAATGTAGTCATATTAAAATATTTTAGTCGATCAGTATAAACAGACAACATTTTCTTGATACCGCTGGTAATGCACAGTGATCTTACTAACCTCCGTTGAATTGCTTCTATTATATCTATGTGTGTGTTGTGTATTGGTGACCGTATAGAAGAACAATATTCGATAATGCTCCTAACTAAAGAGGCATAAAGTATTAACCATGTTTTAATATTCTTAAAGGGCCTAGCGTGACGTATAATGAAGGATAACATTCTGTTAGATTTATACTTATGTAGTCAATATGTTGTCTGAATGACAATGCACCATCAAAAAGAATACCTAGGTCTCTTATTACTTGAACACGAGGGAGTTCCCTGCCAGCTATTGCATATTTGTATATAAAGGGTTTTTTGTTTTTAGTGAAGGAGATAATGTTACATTTGCCAATATTTAAATTCATATGGTTACACTCACACCATTTTACAATTAAATCAATATCTTTTTGAAAAGATTTACAGTCATTATTGTTTGTAATACGTCGAAATATGTCTCTCTCCAGGATGTTAAGTAAATCATTGATAAATATGAGGAACAGAAGGGGTCCCAAATTTGAGCCCTGAGGCACACCGGAAGTCATTTAGTAAGGTAGAGCTATACCCACCAACTGCCATAAGCTGAGATCGTTTAGAAAGATAGGATGTGAGCCATCGATAAAAATTTCCTTAAATGCCCCAGTTACAATTTTTATTTAAGAGTACTGTCATACAGTACTCTTAAATAAAAATTGTTACGTTTGTTGTTAAAAATGTTTACTCGAAAACTTTGAATAAATCGGCATAGATGGTATCTACCTGTAGCTTATTATCATAAGAATCACATAAATAAATGGTGTATGGTAAAAGATTGGTGTTGGTGGATTTACTTTTTATAAGACTTTAACTTTTGTTTAGAACTCAGTTGTGGACTGACATGAAAGTAGATATGTTGGTAGACAATACCGGTGCAATCTGATCTGGCCAAGCACCCTTGTATAAATCTACACTTTTTAATTTATCTAGTACAATAGCCTACTTCCAAAATAGTGTCAACTATTTTGGAAGTAGGCAATAAAAAGCTAGATTCTAGAGTCAAGGCTATAGCTGGCGGCCACGCACGAGTTATACTGAGGAGAAAAAATTTAAAAATAAATTTTCTACTTCAGGATCATTGACTGCTTCAGAGTCCAAGAAGCGGATGGGTGTAGGTATAATGTTGGTTGCTCTTTTACATTTCGTGTAGCGCCAAAAAGATTTTATATTTAAGGTTAAATCAGTTTCTATTTGTTTTATATAATTATCAAAATACCAAAGCATCAATTTTTTGACTCGATCCCTTAATATTGAAAATGTGTCATAGTCTCTTGGATTACCGAAACGTTTGGAAAGTAAAAGAATCGTTTTGTAAAAGACAATCTTGGTTTGGGAATTTGGCATATTTTGTCCTTACGACGTCTCGTAATCGTGGTGAAAGGGATGTTTCGGTGTTGCTGGAGGACCGTGTTGAGAATAAATAATTGCCGAATATTCATCACATTACAACTTTCGTATAATACTGAGGTTGAGAATCTAATAGGGCGAAAAGTTGCAACCTTTAAAACTGCTCTGTGGGCAATTTCAAGTGGCTTCAAGATATTTTTTGAGGCTCCACCCCAGCAGGAGATACAGTAGGTAATGACGGGCAAACATAAGGTGTAATAGACTTTACGTATTATAGCTTGGTTTGCAATATGTCGTAGATTTTTAAATATGTAGATCAGCTTACGAACGCGAGCTACCAGTGCGTTTACATGCATCCTAAAGTTAAGAAATCTGTCAATAGTCACACCTAAATATTTAATGTGATCGACGGAGGATAATACAGGGCAGTTACAGAAAGGGTGAAATATACTGACGGGAAAAGTGCAGGAGTGAAATTTTAAAGTTGCTGACTGAGAATTTGGGCTTACAGAAAACGTGATAAACTTAGGTTTGTCAGTATTTAGCGTTAAGGTATGAGATTTGAGCCACGTTTCGGCTAATGTGAATCCATTTTGTGCCCTGTGTTCCAGATCTTGCCACGAATCTGCTACAAAGGTAAGTGCAGTGTCATCTGCATGACTGATAACTTTTGAATTTGGGATATCGAGTTGACAGAGATCATTCACAAAGACGAGGAATAAAGTAGGCCCGAGAATACTACCTTGTGGTACGCCGTAATAAATAGGTAATTCATCACCTTTATGCCCACCAATGCTAACTAACTGTGAACGATCCGTTAGATAGCTTTTGAAAAATTCCAGTTGCAATACTCTGATACCCATGATTTCGAGTTTATTTAAGATTGAGGCAACTGGAACTGTATCTAAAGCTTTCTTGAGATCTAAAAATATAGTAAGGACCTTCTTATTTTTATTTAAATTGTCAACCAAGAATTGTCAATCGTTACAAGATTGAGTATTTGTGGAAGAAGATTTTTTGGTTTTGTTGTATTTGTAACCTGCCTAATAGTGTCCCATAGTAGCTTAGGGTTGTTACCAACTTTAGATAATTGATGTGCATCGTATCTTCTCTTTGCATTACATTTCTACAAAACCTTCTATAACGCTTGTAGGTATTGGTGAGTATTTCATTTGTTGGCGACTGTTTACATTTCTTGTGAAGGGCATCTCTGTTTTTCATATACCGCAGGAGACCAGGGGTAATCCAGGGTTTTAGAATTCTTTTATTAGATGGTACTTTTTTCGGTGTGGAGTTTTTGTTTACGGTAGAAATTAATAACTCTACTATTGCAGATGCCAATATGTTGGGATCATGGATTATTAAATAATCGTCCAGCTTTAGATTCGTATTTTATACATTTACTAGCGACGTTGGCAAAAATATTTCTATCGATAGGATGACTGATACATAATAGTGTTGAGTAATGATCTGTTATTGTTGATTCGTAGACAAAAGAGAGTGTTGGGTACTTTGTTCTTATAATAGTGTGGCCTAGACAGTTATTTTCTCTTGTTGGTAGGGTGTGAGCAGGCAGATATTCATAAAACGCGAGTGTATTGAGGTATTCATCTGCTCGTGAGTCAAGTGAGTTGGGCTTGATATCTATGTTTAGATCACCGGTTACGACGACGGACTTACAAGTAGTGAAATTTGGCAATAGGTTGTTAAGAGTGTAACGTAGTTACATTTTATCTGCGTAAAATCACCGTCACCTATGATTTGTATATTTAGTTATTTGTCATTTAGAGGCTAAAGCGCCATCTATCGGCGCACGTCCTTACTAAAACGGCGTTAGCCTTGCTTTAATATTTGATTCATAGATCGATTTTACTTCCGTCTTAAATCTTAAAAAATAATAAGTTAATTTTGATTAATAATGAAAATACAGTAGATTTGTATTATTATATTACATAATGTATTGATTATTAATAAAATAAAATTAAAATTAAAAAAAAAAATGTTTTTATTTCGGTCAACAGGCCATAGTGTTAGTAAATATTTTTACTTAGAAGCTACACTTGGTTTTTAAAATCTAGTTATATGAGTGATACCAATATCACGTACAATATAAGTATTATACGTGATATTGGTATCCTTGGTGTGGTGGATGCGAGTCCAGTGCTGCATGATAGCACTGTCCACGTCCAGCCTTCCCGCTACTGTCTTCAGGAGACTGTTGGCGCTGCCACGAACCCGCTGTATCACAGATGCTACACATTTCCTAATGATAGCTGAGAAGCTATCAACTTCAGCTGAAGCTAGTAGCCCCAGCAATGCCCTGAGGGCATTATTATATTGGGTTCGCAGGGCCCTGTAAGTTGTTTGAGTGTAATTCACCCAGAGGCTTCACGTGTACAGAGAGTGACAATACGCTTTGAAAAGAGTTATCTTCACTGCTCTGGAACAACCTGCAAACCTACGGGATAGCATATTAGCTCTAACACACAGAGCCCTTCGCTCCCGTTCCATGTCCTCGTCATCTTTGAGCGTTTCACCGACCCAGTGCCCCAGGTATTTAAAACGTTTTACCTGCGCAACCGCAGCACCATTTAGCATCACGGGAGAAACCTTATAGCTCTTGTTACCAGCCTTAAAAAACAGCAACTCACTGTTGGTAGTGTTATACCAATGGCCATGGGCCGCAGCGAATCGCTCACAGATATAAACAAGCTTCTTGAGAGCACTTATTGATGGACAAAGCAGCACTATGTCATCCGTGTAGCTAATATTGTTGATAAAGGTACCGTCAATGGAGCATCCAACACCACTGCTAAGCTCATCAATCAACCCGTTCACGTACAGATTGAAAAGCGTTGGCGAGCTAACCTCCCCTGCCTCACCCCGCATTCCAGCCTGAACATGTCAGAGTGCGCCCCAGCCCATTTTCCACATCCTTTGATTTGAATACCAATACTCCAAGATAGAGATAAATGCATATGGTATATTAGTATCTTCACGGAGTTTTTTCCAGGACCAAATCAAAGGCTTTAGACAAGTCGATAAACAAAGCATAAACTGGAGTGTCCCTAGCCGTATAATACTGAACAGTCTGCTTGAGGCACAGGACAGCAGTCTCAGTAGATAGACCAGGCCTGAAACCAAATTGAGCATCGTGAAGCTTGATATGGTCTCTCAAGTGCTCGTCAAGCAGTCTGTCCAGTACCTTCGCTACAATAGTTGCCAGGGATATAGGTCTATAATTAGTTTTATTGCCAGAAACTCCTGTCTTATTTTTAACTACTGGAACTACTACAGTTTTTAGCATGCTGTCAGGTAAATATCCATAATTCAAGCAGAGGGAAAAGAACATGGCTAAAACTCGAGGTAAGTGGGCCCCGGCATATTGTAGGTGTTCAATACTTAAATGATCGTGCCCCGGTGATTTACCCCGAGTTATTTTCTTGAAAACATATCTTATGTTCTCTGCTTTAATCATCACTGACTGCATGTTAGCATAGTGCACATTACAATGTTTATTATTATTGTTATAACTAATATTGGAGACTGTGTTTGTAGGTGACGACATTTTAAAATGCTCTTTGAACATTTCAGCTATCAGGGAAGGTTCACTCAACCCTTCAACACTCGCTGGAATAGATAGTTTAGGATTTAAGTGCTTTGTTTGTTTCCAAAAGGTAGAAAAATTTTTATTCGAGTGATGCTTAGCCAAAATGTCCATTTTAATCTGCTGTTTATTTGTTTGACACCACTTCAATTTTGTTTTGAAAATTTTTCTAGTCTCACACATCTTGTTATATACATATCCAATTCTAGGTTTATTATACAGTATCCAATATTTAAACCAAAAACGCCATGAATTTTGCAGTTGGTTCATTGTTTGCCTTGCCTTAATTGCTAATAAACTTATTTTTCACACGTTTACGCTGTACATGAATCCAGCCATCTGTCATTCGCTTCTTATTTGATTGCCCTTGACCTTCACCTGCCACAATTTCAGCTAGATTTTTCGGCTTACTATTTATCGGTGTAGATAATTGTATTTTAATTGTATCCCCCATAGATACACACTTACTATCTCGTAATGTGCCCACTGCGCTTTCCTTGTCAGTTGACGGCGATGGACGCTGCAATGCACATGGGTGCGAAAGAGATGCAGAGTGTTGTCGTCAACTATGTCAGCTGTTTCGCTTTGTTGCGATTCTGTGATAATATGGGGTAGGCCTACCGGTCCACTATCCAGACAAAAACTATTTTGGCAACCACCTCCTCTTTTGTTATTGATAAATAAATCTGTTTCGGTGATAATTGATGCTGTATGGTTTTTACTCATTATTTCAGCCTTCATCTCCTGCAGTTGTTGATATGTAGCGTAATTATCTTTTATCGCTTGCAGTTCACTTCTAAGAACAATCACATCTCTTAGCAATCTGGACGCATCTATGTGATCGAACGTCAGCGGTGGAAGTTTTTGCAAATCTTTGGCTACAAATACTGGTAGATCCTCTGGATTAGACCCCTTAAAGACAGTGATGACGTCATGAAGGTCTTTATACGACTTCATTGCCTTTTTTCTAGATATTTTCCGCTGTGAAACAGCACTAAACAATAAAGACTTAGCATTGTCAATATCTTCATTCGAAAAACTAGATAAGCATAAAGTCACTAGAGATTTTTCGTCTTTAATATCCTGTTTGTTTTGGACAAAAGCGAGCAGTTCACAAATTACTATATTGCACGCTGAACACTTCAATGTCGATGTCATTATGAAATACGAATATGCGTACGCGCCGGGCACGTCCGCACGCTAGCGCTCAAGGACGCAAACTATGACAATATAATATACTTTATTTTGGTTTCTGGATTTTTTCTCTTTACGCTTTAGTTTCATAGTTGTCAAAAGTTTAAAAAAGAGGAAGGAGAAGGGTATATATATGGCACTTCTTCGAATGGCATTTCCTTTTTGAATAAAATTTTCTATAGGCTCAAGGTGTAGTCGTTATAATAATTATATTCTTAATCCCGTGTTCACGGTGACTTTTCTTTTATATAATATGTGTTGTGAATATTTGGAAAATCACGCTTGTAATTAAAACACATTATTCTTTCCTGTAAATTAGCACCATTGTAAAATTAGTTATCAACAATTTGATTGGCCACGTGCTCATTTATAGTTTCATTTTTCCGATCTTGCATTGTTAGAATATTAGGATGTTTGTATCATACTAATTGTCCTTAATATCATCTTATCTTTTATTTTTGCCTACCCCTTATTTTGTGATGGTCACACAACCCGTGATTTTGATCGTTTGGGGTTAAGATCACGCTGTGTGACGGGACTCCTACCCACACGTTTATCATGAATTTTCCAGGGATCTATACACCGGGTTAAAGGCACTGTTATACAAGGACTATTGGCTATTTTCCCACAACCGGATGTCTGAGGCCGCTAGATAATCCGGACTGAACTACTGGTTTTGGAATCAGTCTGTACCGCCGATTGGACGATCTTCGTCGCGGGGAACAGCGGGAAACTACCCGAAGTTGGAGCCCCAGTTCGCTCTCGCCACGTGCCACACTCCTGGACCCAGCTAAGTTCCCACGTGGTTTAAAGCCCCTTCGATACCCACAGACACCAAGAGGCTAAACCAGATCCTTCGACCTTCTGCCCACGACCTCTAATTTAATATAAATTTGTCACGGTAGTAAATTTCTCTTTTATTTTTAATTTTACCCGTAGAAAGAGTTGCAAGAAAATCAGAAATATTGTGATTAGACCGTGGACGATAAATGCATAAAACTGCGATATCTTCATCGATTTGAACACATATTCCAGAAGCAACATGATTAAAATCAAGCTTCATGCATTTTGGTGATAAAGCCGATTTGGCATAAACGACCACGCCGTCATTTTGATTAATGTGGGTAGTTGTTTTGAAGGCAGTATAATTTTCGAGAAGAGGTATGTTAATATTGCTAGAGCATGGTAACCAGCATTCAGTCAGGGTTACCAGATCGCAATCAAAGGAAAATCGATGTAGAAAGGTTTGTAGCTTACAAAGTTGCGATTTATAGATCGAATGTTTTGTGTGAAAACTTTTAGGTAATTGTTTGGGTGTTTTAACAGATGCGACGTTTCTTCGGGTGCATACCCGAAGAAACGTCAAGCAAGCAAGAATAAACATCTGAATTAGTCAGTTGATCAATACTATCAATTAAATCATGAATATTATTAGCCATTTATATAATATTATGTGTAAAACAATCTTGTTACAGATCATTGAGACTGATTATAAAATTGTGTACTATGTATAGTGTATTGTGTAAGATGAATTAATGTAAGTGATAAGTAATGTTTGGCGTAGTGTGTTTTGTTAAAGGTTGAATTGTCTGTTATGTGTGTGATATAATACGTGTAGTTTTGTGAGTAAATCTTGTATATTATGCTTGTAATATAATAATAATTGTTATGTGATTTTGCATGCGTAAAAAATTCATTTTTATCGTCCATAAAGTAGAACCAAAAAATGTGGGTAGCACGAAATAAAATGCTTGGTACAATTTTAGGCTAGTGACACATCGAGAAAAATAAATTGATACAAAATAACAGGATGGAAGAGAAATGTTAATGAGTATTAAAATAATTATAGAAAAAAGTTCTAGTCAGTCACCCCTCAATACCGCAAGTTCGTTTTCGTGCTTGATTTTCAGACGCTGATCGCCATCATTTTTCTTCATAAATACTCTGCCAGCAATATTTCAACCCAAGGTTTTTAGCTTTTCCCCGAGCCATCGCGAATAACTTGCGGGTTTTTGTTTGTTAGACTTTCGGCTACATAAATCGGGAAGACAGGAGCTGGTAACTCTATGGTTCCAGTGGAGAGCTTATTAGATATATTTTTCTTATTAAATTCCTTTGCATGGCTCAGTATTTTATTTTTCATAATAGTCGAAGAAAACTCTGTTACTACGGTTGAGGTTCCAGTTCGAGTTTTAATACGATATATATCTTTGGTATCAGCAGGGGTAATATTTACATCTAAAGTTCCGCATATTTTTTGAACGGATGAGCTAAGATCCTGTTGTGTCTCCAGCTTTATTTGTGACGTTGTAGGCAGATTGCGGAACTCGATAACTGTGGACTTGGACCTTTTCTCAAACTCGTCGATTTTATTTTCTAAAATTTTTATAGAAGTGAGATTTCCCTTACGTTCAATTTCCATTGAAATTAGTTTTTCCTTCATATCTTCGTATTGTTTTGAAATAAATTGTTTAGACTTTTCGAGTTCGTAAGTGGTACTTTGAATATTAGAGTATTGTTGCTTCAATACCGCCATATCTGGACATAGTGTCTTAAGGGTTTTATCTTTGTATTTTTTCCAGTCTGTCAACATCACGAGCAACTCATCTTTTAATGAGTTTTCTTCAAACTGTTGATCTTCATCTCCTGTACGTTTCTGCTTTTTCGGTCTCCTCCCGATATAGTCAAAGGGAGTATTGGGATCTAGGTTGAGTATGTCGTTTTCCGAGCTAATTTGCAAAACATTATTACCCGATCCTGGGGGTGTCCTTTGTAGTTTGGCCATTGAAATGAAGTTAAGTCCGTAGTTTCAGTGGTTGAACTATAAAACTAGACAACGCAGCCGAACAAGATATGGCTGTCTCACTACTTTTGTCACTTTCGCATTCGTTATACACTCTCTTACGTTTATGTTATCCTGGTACTTCAATGATTTTATTTTATGAATTTATATTTAAAAATCAAATTAATAAAGAAACACAGTGGGCACGTACAAACACAAACGCTGTCCGGAGGGAAGGCCGGAAGAATTGAGCATATTACGTAATTGTTTGTTATCCAAAAGATAATAAAATAAAAAAATATTTTTGAAGTTGTAGTGAAGGTGTAGTGTAAAATAACTTCAGAATCTAGAATAGCCTCGTTTTGTATCTTAGAACTTTTCTGTACTAACGACCTTGGCTTTTGTTGTTACCAGTTTTCACAACCGACAGAATGTTATATTTACTTGTATAAAATTATTTATAAAATAATATATTAGATCATACAAATATGGTAACGTAAATTGGTTTAGGCTGAACAAATATTGGTAGTGCTTTGAAAATATAATCAGTCGAAATGAACTATATATAAATCCGGTTGCGTAGGTAGCTACCTACTTTAGATTGTCATCGAGGTCTAGTTACAGGCATAACTTCTAAATCAGATTGATGATAATCTAATTGGGTATAAAAATATATAATAATATAATATATATCTATGGACGCTTCACACCACGTCAATCTGGTCCCGTGGTAAGTTCTCGAAGAACTTGTGTTACGGGTACCAAACAACGGAAATATATTTTATACTTTTCATACTATACATATATTTAAGATTCTTATTACATTATACACATATTTAATACTCATCCATGACCCAGCGACACAGAAAAACATTTTTTTCCTTCGGCGGGATTCGAACCCGCGGCACCCAGCATGAGCACCAACACGCTCAACCACTGAACCACACTGCTCGCTGGGTATGAACCCAAGTCACATAATATAATCATTTTAAACCATTTTATTCAAGTTATGTATTATTTTTTCATATAACAAGACTTAATTTATAAGGGGAATTGTGCGGGATTTTTATTAAAACAACAGCAACATTTTGTTGTTTTAATAAAACAAATGCAAAGCTAATGCATTCCAGACATAAGTTATAGACTAATGTTGTAATTATTGAATCTAAATTACAAAATGTCAAGGGCATGGGACGTCCGCAGTTCATTTTGTAAACAATAACTGGATCATCCGACTGACCGATAAACTATAAAATTTGGTAACATGCCTTGATGTGAAATAAATAGATTAATC
Source organism: Phengaris alcon alcon (assembly GCA_037179445.1). Taxonomy (NCBI): domain Eukaryota; kingdom Metazoa; phylum Arthropoda; class Insecta; order Lepidoptera; family Lycaenidae; genus Phengaris; species Phengaris alcon. Next base: position 87,358 of record JAYRCH010000603.1, on the reverse strand, counting down.
AAAATAGGGTTTATGCTACTGCAATACCCGTTTTACGCTGAAACAATAAATATAATTAATAATAATTTGTCTGACCGGGTAAGCATTTTCTGCCATATATAAAATATCCTTGAACCTATTTTCCGATTTTTTGACAGTTTTTTTTTCTTTTTAACTGTTGATTTCCTTGGAGAGTTCAAATGAGTCAATTATCTGCCAAAAATTGATAAAACTTTAAAAACACTGATACGATTCGCATTCCACATTCGTCGGTACAGAACAGTGGTCAAGCTTATTGTCTACCAGTTCCGTTCACAACACAGAGTTCTGTTAAATACGTAAGTACCTGAAAATAAAAATGAAGAAATCAATTCAGCATGTATTTTTAAGAGTTAAAAAAACGTTAAAAAACAAAGCTATTTTGTATATAACTTAATTGGAATTTGATTATTCTATATGTATTATATCGATGCAGACCCAATTAAAATTATTTATTTTCAAACTCGAAATTTACGAAACTTTTGAATGATCTCGTTGATATTGGGAACATCATAAATAATAATTTGAAATTCATATTTTAATTGTATAGGAATGGTTGAATTTCGTTTATATGTGAATAATAAAAAGTTGAGTGCAAGAACCGTATTATTGAGAAGATTGAAATTTCAAATAAATTGAGTTAGAAGTTTTGCATTTTTATTTATTTATTTGACAGCTGTGGTGTCAACATTTCAATATTTTATTAATAAGTTACAAAAATACCTGCTCAAAGCCACACACAATATTTTTCTTTTGTAGATTTTTTTATGAAAAACTAAAATCAAAATCGAGCTCGAGACTCCGTTGAGCACTTCAATAAGTATACTCAAAAATTTTGACCCTGTATAATTTTTGAATCAGTGACCCTAGAGAATTGTTGCCATAACAAAAAATATCAGTTTTACTTCCTCTTCAAAGATATTACTATTTATTTCGCTGACTTCGTGAAACAAAATTATCCCTCTCCTTTTATTTTTTAATGCAATAATGCCATTTTATACGTCATTTTAGACGACAAGAGTGTAAAAAAGTAATACATGGGCAATAAGGTTTGCCTTCATATTCCGGCTATGTATGCGCATTATAGTCTGACAGATCAAAGACACAGAAAAGACATCAGTAACTTTAATGGTAATAATTTAAATGTCACTTATTTACCGTTCAATAAAGTAATAAAATAGCACAATAAGTTGGTAGATTCTAATCTATTTCTCGACGTTTACATTAAATTGGATCTGAAAAGAGTGTACGATCAGGAGCTCCATTCTCGTAACGTAACATAATCCAGCTTCGGTCCGCGCGGTGTCGCATTCACATGGGTCTATCGCACGTGGGCGAGTGAGATAGCGCGCGGACCGGAACAGGATTATGAACACAAATAGTTACGAGTATTGAGTTTGTTGGTGCAGACATGTTGCACCGAGCTGCGATTCCCGTCTACGCGATGTCCGGCTACGTCGCCCCCGTCGGCTACGGCGTAGCACGTCTACGATTCACTTTCACCGTGAAACTGGATCACAATTGCTTCACTATGTTCATGCAATTATTTTAAGCTAACTATTGCGCGGGATTGGAAAAGTTACTACAAAATATGCACCTGCCTAAATATTAATATTCCTCTTGAATCTCTCTTCTAAACTATTGTATCTCTTCTAAATATATTGTTAGACAACAGAGGCCCACTCTAGCAATGTGATGAACAATAATATGAATTATACAAATGAATTACCTACCAAAAATATCAGCAAAAATTGTAATTTTTATGTAAACCTGGTGCACTAAAATTTGCAAGGAACGGTAGGTAAAGAATTAGAGATTGAATTGTTTATTAATGAATATAACACTGATATTATGTGTACATCAGAACATTGGTTTAGAAAATATGAATTAATATTTAACTGTTGTGGTCATCAAGTAGCTAGTTCCTTCAGTTGAGAGAATTCCATTAGAGGTGGCTTTTTAATATAAACTAATGAAAAATTCAAATTTAAAGAACGTAAAGATATGGTAAGACTCTCTACTGAACTAATAATTGAGGTAGCCTGTATTGAGTAGAGCCACCTTATTATTGTAAGCGTATACAGGCCTCCATCAGGTTTGTACAATTACTTTGAACAAATCATGGAACAATTAGTGTTTAAAAAAATGTGCATCTAACAAAAATATCATTGTATGTGGTGCTTTTAACATTAACTTATTAGACTCAAACTCCACCACTGTCAGATTCACATCATTGTTAAAATCATATAACCTCATTAATTTATTTTATGAATCGACAAGAATATGTGATACAACAGCTACTTGTATTGATAACATTTTCACCAATATTATGAAAAATTTACAGTTTGACAGTTTGACAGTTTGCTTCATATTATATTTATTGTGAAAATAACCCTGAGGAAAAGCTTGTTTATCTTCCTGGTCTTTAGAAATTTAGAAATTTAAAGATAAATTAGTTTCAAATATTCAACAGCTAAATGGGTTAAATAACACAGATGAAGAGTTTAATAAACTATTTAAAATAATAAGAACCCAGTCTAACTCTGTGTTTACTTCTAAAACGGTAAATTTAAATAATAAAAAAAGTAATTTTAAAAAGTAGACAAAGATTATATGATTTGTATAATGATATTTAATAGGAGTGAATCTTTTAAACTAAACACACCGGCATATTTAGCGGAACACAAAAAAAAGGTCCATAATTAAAAAAATATGGTTTTATTTTAAAATCTGCTTACTACACTTCTTTTGTTATTTAAAGTTTCATTTGTTTTACTTAAAATGAGATCACATTAAGAAGAGATTTTGCGAGTAAAGGCTATTTGTGAAAAATTGTACATTTTTTAACTTTTCGTGTAACCGGGAAAAGTGAAAATTAATATTAAAATAACAATTAATTAAATTAGAAAAATGGTGATTAATATCGCGTATTTCCTCCACGTGCTCTTATTAAAGTTTCTACTCGTCTAGGCATACTGAGAATGATGTTATCAATGGTCTCCTGGGATAGTCTCCGCCATTCCTACGGCGATTCGCAGTTCACCCACAACGGCAGGAGCTGTAATTCTGGACTTAACTTTTCTTTTCAGCAAGTCCCAAACGTGTTCTATTGGGTTACCGGTGATCTCGCCGGCCACTCCATAACAGTGATATTCATATCATTAAGATAAGCTTGAGTTACCCTAGCGGTATGCGGCCGAGCATTATCCTGCATAAAAACAAAATCGTCACCGATATATGTGGCAAACGGTACGACATTTTCTTCTAAAACTTCTCTGATATAGCGGTCTGCAGTCAGATTCCCTCTGTCAATGACTACCAAGTCTGTGCGAGCTCCCAAACAAATGCCCGCCCAAACCATTATTGATCCACCACCGTATGCAACTGTAGTTTCAAAATTTGTCTGAATGTATCGTTCTCCTTTGCGTCTGTATATTCTTTGCCTGCCGTCAATTTGATTTAAGAGAATTCTGCACTCATCACTAAACAATACCTTACGCCATTGGTCCGCGTTCCAAATTCGATGTTCCTGAGCAAAAGTTAACCTGTTTCTACGATGATTTACCTCGAGCCTTGGAGCCTTGGCGGGCACAAATGAACCCAAACCAGCTTCTTCGAACCTTCTACGTACCGTACGCTCACTTACGGTTACACCCCGCACTGCTTCTAACTCATGTCGGGCTTGGACGGCCGTCAAACGGGGGTTCCTACGTACACGAAGCCGAATGAAACGATCATCCCTACTCGAAATGCGTCTTTTTCTGCCTTGTCCTGCTCTTCTCACATAAGTACCGGTCTCCCTGAACCGTTGGATACTGCGATGGATCGTTGAAACTGGTCGACGAAGATCTCTGGATATCACTCTGTAGGTTTGACAATTTCTTCGCATTTCGAGTGCCCTGGCAATCTCCGTTGGGGCTAAGTCAGGTATAATTCAGTCCTCAACTCCAAAAAGATACGCGATTAAAAAAAACTAACAAAAAACAGTATTTCAATGAAATTTTAAATCAAACTCAGAAGGAAGAAATACTCGAAGTTCGCTCCAGATAAGGTGTATTTGAATAAAATCAAAACAATTGCATAAAATGTGATGTTCAGTTGTTTTCTTAATTTGAAAATATTTCTTTTTAAATTAAATGACGTATAAAGCAGCCAGCAACCTTATATGATACTGATATCAAACCTTTATTTTATGTTCCGCTAAATATGCCGGTGTGTGTATATGTCAAGAAATATTCCAAAAATTTCAAAAAAGTCTGTCAAGCAGCGTAGGCACTTCACATAAAAGGAAAAATAATGAACGCTAAAAATAAAGTGAAACCCACTTGGAAGATAATTGCAGATGAGACTGGAAGGGGCAGAGGCAGTCGTAACCCTAAATTTCAACTTAGGGTTAATGATAAAAAGGTCAATTCTGACCTAGAGGTTGCGACGATCTTCGAAAAGTTTTTTTGCTGACATTCCGGTCTCAACTACCAAAAAATTAAATTCTTCACCTGCAGTTGCTGAAAAAATACTCAAAAAAAATGTCAAAGAATGTAATGTCAATTTTAATTTTAAAGAAATTGACTCGAGAGATATTATAACACCTTCAAATCACTTAATAATTAAAGTACTACCGATTTCTGGGGTATGTCTATAAAAATTATAAAATCAATAATTGACATCATTGCCCCCTACCTAGCCTTAGTTTCCAATAATTGTATTAAGAAAGGTGTGTTCCCTGACCTAATGAAGCATAACCTCTTTTCAAGGCTGGAATAAATCTGACCCAGCCAATTATAAACCAATATCTATACTACCGACTTTCAATAAAATTTCGAGAAATAATCTTAAATCAATTGATGGTTCACTTAAATAATTTATTACATAGGTATCAATTTGGGTTATCTAAAGATCGGTCCACAACAGACGCAGGCATCAGTCTTCTATGCTGCATATTGGATGTTCTTCTTCTATGGGAGGAATCCCAAGCTTCTATGGGAGGAATCCCAAGCCCCAAATATGCTGCATGATGTATGATGCACTTGGTATCTTTTGTGATCTATTCAAGGCTTTCGACTGTATCGAGCATGCTACGTTGGTCAGAAAATTATATCATTATGGTATGAGGGACACGGCACTTAAACTTTTAAGTTCTTATCTTATAAATAGCACGCAGAGAGTAGAAGTAAATTCTACTAGGTCTACTGGGACCAAAATAGAACTAAGTGTGCCACAAGGGTCCATTTTAGGCCCATTTCTTTTTCTTATCTATACATATAAATGTCCTTCCTTATCTAGTTAAAGATAAGCATGAGATAGTACTTTTTGCTGATGACACTTCACTAATTTTTAATGTGAAGTGACGACAGTTAAATTATGATGAGGTATAGTGCTCTCTCAATAATGGTACATTGGTTTAATGTTAATAATTTACTTTTAAATTCCAATAAAACAAAATGTTTAAAGTTTAGCCTGCCAAATGTTGGGCAGGCACAAACTAATGTACTATTAAACGATGAGAAAATGAACTTAGAGGACACCACTGTATTTCTAAGAATAACACTAGATTGTAAATTACAGTGGGGTCCCCATATTGCAAATCTGGCAAATAGGCTCAGTTCTGCAGTATATGCAGTTTAAAAGAACTAGAGGAATTTCTGTTAAGGACACAGGGCGACTAGTTTATTTTAGTTATTTTCATAGTATAATGTCATACGGAATCCTTCTATGGAGAAACACCGCTGACATTAATACAATATTTGTGCTGTAGAAGCGAGTTATACCTTCTATTTATAAGATCTCACGTTTTAAATCTCTGAGAGAAAAGTTAAACAAATAGGTATTCTGACCGTCGCTTCTTAATACATTTTGGACAATTTTGGTGTTGTATATCAGAAAGAATCTAAATAATTTCAAATAGAAAAGCGACAACCATTGTAGAAATACTAGAAATAAGAACCAGTTAGAAATACCGGTGATCAGACTTAGCAAAGTAAGTAAATCTTTTAAAGGTCAATGTATACGTCTCAACAATAGAAGCTCAGCAAACGTTCAAAATCTTTCCATTAATAAATTTTAAAAAGTTGTTAAAGAACGTTTTGTGCTAAAGCTTATTATAAGGTCAGTAATTTCATTAACGAACCCGAATAAGATGGCCCCCTGCAAAGCTGCTTCTATGTACTTAAGTATTTTCTATGTACTTATGACTTCTGTTATATAGATTAAGTTACTACATTGTAAAAATATTTTTTTTGAAAAGAACAATTTTCCCATCTTTTTGTTAAAAGGTGGCCCCGTGCGAGTTTCTTACGCCGGTTCTTCTCGCCGGGCTAGTTCCCGAACCGGTGATAAACATCATGTAGACCGACGTTAAAAAAGTGTATAAAAATACCAATTATGAACTTAAAAAAATGATTTTGTCGAAACCTCATTGCAGTTCTTTGCGTGATTCAAAAGATCTGAGTGATTTAACACAGCGGTATTCAAAATACTATACTAAAAAGATGTCAATTGAAAATTATTTTCTTCTCTTACTTCTCTTCTTCTTCTTCTTTCTCTTCTTTGAGTGCTGATGACTTGATTATGCTTAAATCGCAAGATGCATTTGACAGTTTGGATGAATTATGAAGGACCATACCTTGTACCTTGCAGTTAGTCAGATGGTTTTCCTTTTAATTGTCATTCTTTCGGGGATTCCGGCAATAACGTCTGAGGTTGATCACCAAGGTTAGAAAGTTAGCTCATAAAGATCTTTCATACAGAGTGCGAAAAATATTTGTGCGATAATTTCCTATAAATAATTTCCTATAAAATATAAAAATTTCCTAAAAAAAATGTCAAGTATGAAAAATAATGTGGAAGAACTTGGATAGATCATATCACTTGACGATTTCCTGAAATAATTGATAAATTAGAATAACGATTATTATTATTATCTATAATTAAAAAGTATTTTATTTTATTCGTGTGTATTTAATCCAACTGTAAAAAATATATTATAATATAAGTTAAGGCCTAAAAGCCTTTAAGTTGAAGAAAGAACAGGTAAAAAAACTTTAGCGTGAAAAATACAGTGAGACATCAGTGCAAATGTCATAACTGACCAAAAACGCTTAAGCCATGTTCACATTCACAACAATCAAATAATTATATTTTTATATTTTCCCTGTTAACTCACTGCAATCTTAATGCGAATATAGTATAGCTGAACTTGCCGTATTGTGCCACAACTCATAAGACGATTATAGTACTATAATATATGAATAAAACGATGTAACCTCAACACACGCCGCGCTCAGTGTGAAGCTCCGCTGCAGCTGTGACGTTGCGTCACAGCGCTCAATATTTTGTTCATCTCCGAACTCGCACGACCTTGTGTGACACACTTCCATGCAACCTATGCTGTGACACACTCCCGCAATCTGTCTGACACACTCCCGCTACCTGTGTGACACACTCCCGTAACCTGTGTGCCACACTCCCCCTACCTGACATATTTAGAATGATATTATACTCCCATGCAGTAATAGAATAGAAAAACATTAATATCAGACAAAAATATATGCCCATAGTGTTTTCAGTGTGTTAGTAACAAAAATATAGTTATAATACTTTTAACTATGTTAGTAATGTTAGTACCCTCACCCAATTTCTTTGGATGGGGCAGTCAAATCTATCAGCAATGACTTTCAGAATGCTGTTGCTAACTTTTCGCAGACATTGAAACAGTGAAACTGTTTTCTTGCGTATTATCGCTTGGATACCGTCTGCCGTCCTATCATGTCTGTATCTGGTGATACAGACATCACCCCTGATTATCAACACAAAAATTTAATAATTCATTATAAAATAATTCATTAGGATGCGCATTAAAATCACCAAGAATGTAAAATGCCTCGACACCACAGTTTTTTTTCAATTTCAATGATCGACTGAATATCGCTAAGACATTCAGTAAACAAAGGCACATTTTCAATATTGTTAGTTGGCTTAATATATATACTAAATATAAGCGTAGATATATGTCCTACTGTTACTTTTATCGCCGCTGTCCGAACATTGTTACACTTTACTACAGACACCGATTGAAATGCACTCTTTTTCCACAATAGGGCGACACCACCATAAGGCCTTCCGGTAAGTAGACCTGCTGAGGTATCCACCGCAGACGTGCCATTAGCGCAGAAGTTGTGATCGATCGTGATTAGTAAAGGAAGCTTATGCGGCAATAACCACATCTCTTGTAGCGCAACTATATCAGTGTTGCATGGCATTTTTACACCATCCATTGACCTCTTAATAGATTTGCAGTTATAACTTGTTAATATACACTTATTTTTTCGTGAACTATCCAAGAAGTAACTTATTTTCCTTTGCCTCTATACTAAATATCTAAAAATTAACAAATTGTCTAAATGTTACTCCAGCGGGCCACACTGTACTTGTACTTGTCGACAAAGATTTTAACGGCATTGTACTTTCTGGGATTTTTCGTTAGTCTTAATGACTGAAACTGACTCACCTATCTTACTCTGTACATACTCAGTCATATCCTGCTCCGTCACATCACTATTTACGTTTCATACAAACACAGGCACTTTTGTATCCGCAGCTTTGAATTTGTTGTTGACTCTGATCAAGTCGAGCACTTCCTAATTTACTTATAAATTTCTTATTTTGTCGGTTTTTATAACGCACCAGGGTACATTCATTTTCATTATTTTTGTTTTTGACATTTGTAGTAATATTATCCTTTAAATTTTAGATTTGTTCACAGTAGTAATATTATTAGTAAGTAATATTAACAGGCGAGTCATGCACAACAGCTGTTTGTGGCGATTGCTTCTTCTCAGTCGCACCTTGCGCGGTGATAATATGAGTAGGTGATGCGATCTCGCTTGCACTAATTTGAATAGGCGAACAATTAGACTCCTGCGCAAATTCGTCGTAAATTTTTTCACAGTAATTATGGCAAATTTCGGATATAGCTTGCCCCCCTTGATTTGTATTTATATTAAAACGCTCTTCTAGCCGTGTAAATTCAATAAATATATCCTCGAAGTCCTTTTTGTGAACGTAGTTGCTTTTAATATCCTCTAAAGACTTTTCAAAAAGCAATAATCTCTTTAGCAATGTTGAAACATCTACATGGTCGAATGTAACCGGGGGTAGCTTTGCAAGGTTCCCTGGTACAAAAACCGACAATAATTCGGGATACGTTGCATTTAGAAGAGATAAACTATCGTCCAAATTTCATTGTGATTTGCCCGCTTGCTTACGCGTCGTTATCTTTTTACTTAAGGATTTAAAAAGTAACGATTTAACCACTTCGATATTACTGTCACTAAAGGCACTTTCACAGATTCTTATAAGACTTTCCTCAATCAATCAAATCAATTATTTATTGCCAGAATGTGGTATACATAAGGTCTTAGAAATATTATAATAGCTAGGATCCAACATTCTGCCATCACAATGGCGCGCAAAATATCCTTAACATGCACCTAGCATTAGGTGTGTGAAGTTAACATTTATAAATTAAAGCAACAGATTGGAATTAAATTAAATATAGAAATACAGTTAATATTTTAGGAACATCAATAACTATTAATCATAACAAATTAAATAATAATTAAATAAATCACACAGTTTTAGTATTAGTCATACAAATTAAATAAAGTTTCAAAAATCAATATAAAAAGTAAGATATAGCTCGACATGTCATCATAACAATAAAGTCATATTAGTATTCATAATTCATAATTATCATAAAATCAAATAAAATAATTAATAAAATATTATGTCAAAATCATTATAATCTCATGTAAAAAGTAAAAATTAGATATCTAATGTAATTTTTGTAAATTTAAGTAATATTCATTTAAATGTCATGTATTCATTTAATGTATAAAACCAATTATTTAACTGCCACTTAGTTAATTGTCAAATTATATTTAATTTAATTGTAATTGTAAAATTAACTAGGTTTAAGCTTTTGAAATGATCAGGTAGCTTGTTATATACAGTAATGGCATTGATGTACACATTTTTTTATAGATATCATACCGGCACTGAGGCAGGTATAGTTTATACTTGTGTCTTGGTGTAGCACTTCTATTATTAATGTCAGAATTTTTGGGAAAGTACTGTGAATTTTGTTTTACAAAAGTACAAATAATGCACAAGCATACCAGAGGTCTGAATACGAAATTTCTGAAATAAGGTTTTGCAACTGTCTGAGGGCCAAGCTCCGCAAATGGCTCTTACACACTTCTTTTAAACCTTAAATGCCTTGTCAATTTCAACAGAGTCCCCCATAGCAATAGCCCATACGAGAGCACCGAAGACACATATCCGTGGTATGCGCATAGTCCGGCCGCGGTCGAGACTTTGATACGTAACATTTTAATTGCGTATACTAACTTGTCTAGTTTGTTGCATACGTGGCTTATGTGATCTTTCCAATTACAGTGTATGTCTACTATGACCCCTAAAAATTATGTGGAATTAACTTCTTCTATTTTAATGCTATCAAAGGTTAAATTTAAGTCAATTTGTCGTGTCATATAGTCCCTAAATTGAATAATTTTAGTTTTATTGATATTAATTTTTAGATTATTATATTTAAGCCATGTTGTTGTAATATATGTAATACGGTTGACAAAATAATTTTTTGTCAACCGTATTACAAATATCAATTTGGATTTCTACATTCTCACATTTAATTACAGCTGTTGTATTATGTGCGAATAAAATAGTATTTTGATCTGCTACATTAAGTAAATCATTGATGTACAGCAAAAATAGTTCTGGCCCTAGTAAGCTTCCTTGGGGAACTCCAAATTCGTTGCATAGAAACTTCAACCTACTAGTAATTTGTTTCCCTTGAGTAATTATTAAAATCTCTACGTACTGTCGTCTTCCCGTGAGGTAACTTTTAATCCAATCATAGGCTTTGGCCCGTATTCCATATTTTTCGAGCTTGTATAGTAGAAGCTTATGATCTACAAAATCAAAGTAAGCATTTAACCGATTCATCAGAAGAGAGGTGCGGCGGCCGGCGAGGTTTACACTGACGTTTGCGTTATTATCGATTAGCAATGCCAATAACTTAATAGATGGCGATTTTCCAAATATTCGATATTAATTTCACACAGTTATTGATTCTCACAGTTTCTAGAACAACGGCTCATCATAATTATGATCATGAGTATTTGGCTTACAACATTGAGCTACATTAGACAAGGTCCGGCGCTAGTATGACGAACCTATCACGGATTTCGGCCAAATGACCGATAAAATGATGGAATACACCATCTATAATAGCTTCTTTTCACAAATAAAATTGGGTGATTAGAATTGTTTTTATAAACGACATATAAAGTGTAAAAAAAGAAAGAAATTTGTGTCCTTGCTTCTTCCCGCGTCTTCGCCCGCGTTAAATTGGGATTTACACGATATTTTTATAATTGATAGCTAATAAATATTCGAATGTATAAGCTATTTTATTTTAAACGTTCATCAATATCCGTTCGGTAGATTTTGCGTGAAAGAGTCACAAACATTCCCATTTATAATAGTAGAAGGATGTTAAACTAGTCCGCCAGCACATAATATATTATATATTTTTAATCTGTGCCGCCAGTGTCCAAAAAACCGACCGTACAAAAGGTAATGCAAGGTCTTAAAATGATAAGTAATTAAATTACTGATTATATGTTGTACTTATGTTTCTTGATGAATTATCTAAAAGTTCACCTAAAAGGCATTTTTAATCATCTTGACGAAAATGTAAACAATCCGTGAATATTTTCGGTTAACTGTCAATTGCAATACAAATACTTCTTCCGTGACAAACAACAACAAATGAGGGTTTTTAAATTTGTGACATCTGACAGCTTTTTGACACGACAAGGACCGCCAGGATACCAAGCGCCGCCCGGTGACAGAAAAAGAATCGAAAATTCTTATGACCGTTTTTGATACCACTTACGCCACCAGATGACGCTTTGTTTGCGTTGGGTCTGCCCCCTAACGACAGAAAAAATATCAAACACGCTCATTGACAGGTGATTAGTAAATCTACGCTGGTGCCAGTGCACATGCGCCAAAAAATAAGCTGACAAACACGTCGGCTCCTAGCTTTAAGGCGGATACCTCTATGAAGCCCCTATTATATTCGTGTCAATAAATTCCTGAGTCATTAGTCAGCATCAAACAATAACATCTATTTTTTCCTTTTCGACTACATTTTTATGTGGTCATCTATTATTTATTTAATTTCTCGTTCAGCCTTCGATCAGTTAGCCATCACGCCAATATAATTTTTGTTTATTATTTTAAATTTACGGGCAAGCTTGAATTTTTTTTTCAGTGTTAGTAGAATTGCTTCCGAACCGTAATCCTCCCCGGGTTAACCCCAAAAGACTTAATTAAACGCGAGTGTGCCTTAAGGATATCAAAGGGCGACACAGCACTTAAAATGCTGTCTTGTATTTTGACACCATGTCGATGATCTCGCGAAATATGCCGCTAAACTGTACGAAGAGGCTGGACAAAATCTACAAAAAACTGCAGAGTTATTTAGAACTACTGGTTGTCTGGTGGTTTTATGTGCATATTGTTTAGTTTAGTTTACATGTTTTAGGCAACGAAGGAGACCAGAAGTCATCCACGATTTGAGGAGTTTCTTACGGTTGGGTACTTTGACTAGTTTAGTGTTAGTTCCCTAATGGAGCCAACAAGATAGTCTGCGGCATTATTAGGATCTTGAGTATAAAATATTGGGGTGAGGTCCAGGTTGGGTATCTCGTTAGATATATATTTGGTCGTAGTTTAGTTGATTAATTGTTTTACGGGTCGCTAGTTTTGTTGGACGTTTTGAAAGGTAGAGTATTGATGTTTCATGGTCGGTAATACATGTATGTGCAACAAGTACTTTAGCCGGAAGTTCTGTCTTCTGCATTATGTGGTCCAGGCAGTTGGATAGTCGAGTAGGTAGAGCATGCGCGGGTAAAAGTCCGAATGAAACGAGAAGTGTAAGGTAATAGTTCTTATTCTGGTCTAAGGTGTTTTCACCTATATTGAGGTCACCTATGATTGCAATATTCTGGGCACGGTATATTTTTTGTATTGCGTTGTTTAGGGAATTCAGAAAAAGAAAAATATATTTTTTTGTTGGAGATCTATATACAGCTAATATACAGTCTTCGGAGGTGCTCGGATCGGTGAGTGAAAGAGTAGGCACGATGGAATGGAGGATGTTGGCGCCGGATGGGTGTGGCTATCGGTCTTCAATATGGCTGCTATATCAGGATCTCTTGAACTCCTACGAACTTATGTTGTCCTATTTCACCGAAAAACGTTGAAATTAACATTTTCGAAATTTTTATTATTAATTTATATAAAAACTGTGTAGGTCTTAGACACGTCTACTCGTTGTCGAAGTCTGGGGGAAGGGGAAATGAAAAAAAGAATAAAAATGTATACACTATGACAGATTGAGAAACATCAACGTTTAAAGTATAATCAAACGCATGGTAGTGTGAGTTATTAGTGTGAGGTAGTGTGTGTAACGTTATTTTTATTAATTTAAAGTATTTTTTAAACATTATTAAAAAGATATATTAGTGCAACCTTCTACTCCTCCATATAAACTGTGTCAAATTTCATACTCACCCTGTTATAATAATATTTTTTGTAAAACGAAGTACAAATTTTTTGCTTAACGTATTACCTTATTTACATGATGATAAAAACACTTTATTACTTTTATTTATAGTCATACATTGCAGCAGTTTACGCTCTATGACACTAGCTCTATTGACTATTATAAGCTAATTAATTACTAATTACCTTTTTCTAACCTTCATCACTTTAACATAATATTAATAATACGGAAATAAACTTTGAATAAAGAAATTATTGAAGTCTTTATTATAGGCTGTTTTTGCTCGGCCTTTGGGAACAGACGGCAAAAGGTCAACTTTTGACTCACTCGCGCCTTCCTGTACCGTGCCATTTGGTGAGGCTCTCATGTCTACGGACTAACAAGACGGAACACAGTAATAATTATAATTAGACAAAAAATGATTTCTAAGCATAATTAGACAAAAAATTATTTGTAAGCATGTATGCTTACAAATAATTTTTTGTCTAATTAGATATAATTAAAAATTATATAAAAATATAGTTAATAAGATAAACACGTGTTTCTAATTTCGCCAAATTCTCAAACGCTTCTTCAAGTTAAGATGCTCTTAAGTAGCCCCCTGTCTTTGTTATTTTTCCAAGCGGAGACAGTGACGCCTGTAGAGGATCCAACTGGGGTGTACCTGTAAAATACTTGTAGAATCTAAAAGCTAAAATAATGAGAGGGACACTACGTAACTCTTCACTGTTCAAAAAGTAACGCATTTTTTTTTCAAAAAGCGTTTATTATTCGTAATAAATTCGCTCCAGATTTTAAGGACCTTCGCCTTTAGTCAAGATGCATTCGACAATTTTGCCGCCGTCGACATAAGGCATCGCAAGCGACATGTCACTTGGCGATGACTTATGTCAAATCCCATACATTTTTGATTTCGAACTTCGCCGTCGAAATTATCGAATGCATCTTGACTAAAGGCCCAGGAACGCAAGTGCGCAATCGGCGGTAATCGCTCACCATCAGCCTCCTGACTGGCTGGCTTAAATTATACTATCTATATAGGCTTATACGTTATATACTAACCCCCTTACTAATAAAAATATTTAAACAAAGGATAACTTAAACAACGTTGCTATCTTTTTCTATCAAGTGACATTTACAACGTATCAGACAAAGACAGCAACGTTGTTTATGTTATCCGTTGTGTAAATAGTTTAATTAGTAAGGGGGTAGCTATATAGGCTCGTATATAACGTACTCGTATAAGTGTATTATGTACTCATGATACACTTAAACGTTATATCCGAGTGGCGGACTAAGTAATGACCCGTGCCATCTAATGGCATCTAAAAGGCTAGATTCTGAGTCCCAACTAATAGGAAGGTTTGTGAAAAGTCACTCTAGCTGTAAGACTCGATCTCAGTATATCTAATTATTATTAC
This sequence comes from Phengaris alcon alcon, assembly GCA_037179445.1. Classification (NCBI taxonomy): domain Eukaryota; kingdom Metazoa; phylum Arthropoda; class Insecta; order Lepidoptera; family Lycaenidae; genus Phengaris; species Phengaris alcon. The sequence continues at coordinate 72,265 of JAYRCH010000603.1, read as the reverse complement.
GCGTATCTCGCTGGTGGCCTACATGGTTAATTAGGCTCTCGTTTTGTTTAGGTGTCTTTAAAGTGTGCCAAGCGTAAAGGAAAAATCTGAGTATAGCGATTCCCCGTGTGGGAATCATCATATTATTATTATATTAATACGCAAAGCAAAAACTCAGGACAGTTACTACTCACTTCAGAACAGTTAAATTTTATGTGGCAGAAGGTGTGCAGAAAGCTAATTTTTTTAAAATGATGCGTAGAATTACATAAAATTAATAGATATAACAACAACACACACTACCTCAGATTATCCAAACACACTACCGTGCGTTTGATAGATACAATTTTGTTACGCGGTGACGTTTGTGAATCTGTCACAACATTTATAAGTTTTTAGGATTCCGTCATACTCAAGGAACCCTTATAGTTTCGCTCTATCCATCCGTCTCTCTGTCTGTCTGCTCTTCTAGCGTCTGTAATTATGAACATAAATTGATGAAATTTGGTACAGTTGTTTACTGTGTATAGATTTCAGTTTCGGCATTATAAAATAATAATAATATATTATATTTTAGAGGTGGCATACATGTGAAGTTGAAATGAAAAAATTTTTTCATTCTACCCCAAAGTGGGGGGTGTCGTTGAATAGGTATTTTAAAAATATAAAGTAAAGGTTTTATTAATGACTTTTTTACAAAGTCAATCATTTTTGAGTAATCGGCTTCCAAAGTTGTTCCTCCCCTGGCATTTCTAAACTTTGAGACATAGAAACAATTTTCCATTCTGATAGATCATGGTAAATACTCTTTAGGAAAATTATTTTGAACGAAATCGGACATTAACCTTTGAAGTACCTAGTTTGAAAAAACCTATTGCACGTTGATAGTTACGGAACCCTCCTGAGACATGTCCTGGCATGCTCTTGGTTAAGTTATTTAATTTTTTCTATCTAAGGGGCAAAAGAAACCTTCTAAAGTTCGAATTTAAAAAATAAATCGATCATTATGGGTGAATTTCGATCACAGGGCGAAACCTAGTCAAATTTAAAATGGCCGGTAATGATTTCTGTTTTTTTTAAATGATACATGACATATGTGTTTAGTGAAGGATGTTGATAACGCGAGGTCAGGGTCAGGTCAAAGGGAAGGGGCTCTCGAAAGGCTTTTATGGTCTAGAAAGTTGCGAAACGCAAATCAGCCTTAATTGAAACACATTACAGCTTATAATTGCGACCATATTTTTTGCACGTACAATATAATTGCTTATTTACAATAAATCATAGTAAATGTGTACAAAGAATAAGGAATTAAACACAATTGAAAGCGGAGAATGAAACATTTTCCCATGTACTGATTCATGCATTAACAAGTTAAAAAACCACATTACCAACATTACCATTAATATTTAAATAGATATTTTCCTCATTTGCTGTGCTGTATTATTTATTTTTGTCTGTAAAGACAAAAATAAATAATACTGGTCGCATCTTAGATCATACATTACATTATATATCTATGGGTCGCATCAGTGGCGAAGGCTGGTTCTCCTTCATAGGGAAGCCCTAGCCTTTGTAATAGATAGGGATTTGGATGAGGTTTTTCAAAAGTTAGGTGGTGAGTGAAGCCGACAGGAATGGAGTTGTAAGAACCCCGCGCCACTGGGTCGCATACATTATTGTTGTTATTATCATTAAGCGTGAAGCGAAAACTTCTTACTCCTTTTTGGGAAAATAATGCAAACGGGCGGAAGTATGAAATTTGGGTCAGTTAAAGTTAATGTGGAGGAAAGTATGTAGAAAGCTAATATTTTTTTAAATAATGCTTAGAAATACATAAAATTAATAAACACAACCGGACCGATTTGACCATTTGTTTGGTTTGACAAAATGGCCAATTTATCTTTCACATTCCAGAGACAACATTAATGTATTTCGTATTGCGTATCTAAACGGCAAAAGAACCCTTACGTCCAAACATAAACATTGGTCGGATTTCGACCACTAGGCGACCACTAGACGACCACAAGCGACCACCAGACGACCACTAGCGACATTAACTTGTTCATAAATGATTTTGTGCTATTACACTTTTCAAATCACCAACGGCTACGGGCAACCTCTCTCGAACTTGAAAAATCAAAATCAAATGGCACCGGAGACACTCGCGTAACCATACAAATAAATAAAATTTAAGTGTCTGTTTGTAATTTGAAATTACCATCTTTTCACTAAATACATAACTTGGGCCTTTTCATCCGTTATTGGATGATTTATACAGTATTCTCCGAGCGAAGTAACCACTCTTGAAATACTGTAGTGCCTGGGGACAGTCGGTTTTTAATTGTCGTATGGTTGCCCAAGCACATACGGCATTCTCACAACACAGTCAGCCTAGTCCGGAGGAATGACTGGTGAATACGTCTATGTACGGGTTTCCTCACGATGTTTTCCTTCACCGTTGGAGCGTCCGTATAATGTACTCGATATCTGAAAAAGTCTCATTAGAACACGCCACAACCTAGGAATCGAACCTGCACTCTCTCGAGTGCTAATCAAACGGTCTACCCACTAGGCCACGGAGCTCTTTTTACTAAATACATAATATAAAAGTATATACGGTACTTACAATAATAAAAAAAAATATTTTTGTCTGTCCGTCTGTCTGTCTGTTAGCTCCGGCTAATCTATGAAGCGACCGGGCCGATTTTCACTGGCAGATATCTGATGTCATAAGGAGTTCCTTAATCTATTTTTATCTTGGGGTTTCGTTTCCGTTAGGTCTACGCAAAGCGAGTTGCGGGCACCGGCAGTCATTTTTGATTAGTTAATTAAGGTAACTAACTTAATCAACTTAAAATGTCTTCATCATAGCACGTATTTATCATACTCTATTCAGATCCGATTAAATATTATGGTAAACATCATCAAAGAAAAATAATTCGCCCAAATCAATGTTTCTCTTGTTTGTAAAGTAAACAAGTGTTTATATTTAACTTAGTATTTCTTGATTACACGGTAATTATGTGATATTTAAATTATAATTATGTCTTTTTGTTTACAAAAACATTACACGATGCTCGTATTACATACTAGCAGACGGAACTAGAACCTGCATTGTACTAGTGCGCAGAATAGTAACCACTCGTTACGTAAAGTCATAAAAACTGATGTTTCTATTGATTCGTACTGTCAGGGCCGCGGCATACCTAATGACTTCTCAGTAGATATCTCCGCATGTGAACTCAGATAAGATCTAGTAAAACAATTATAAGTTATCCATTCGTTTTTTTTAACAATTGTTATGTTTCTATAATTGAGAAATATCGACCGGTTTTTTTTTTTTTTCAAATTAAAATCCTACAAGTTAAAAGCAAGATGGATTTGATCGGGGGGAATTTTCAATGGAAATGAATGCCAACTTGTCAACCGCGACGTTTCGGTAACTTGGTTATTTAAAATACCCAAATATTGTTAAATTTTTGTTATTATTGCAGAATCAGTTTGGCCATACTGCGAGGCAATGGTGCCAGCCTCTTGAGTACCCCACCCGCAGCTACTGCGGGTGGAGTACTCAAGCTGAACTATTGCCCTTTTTTATTTTTCATTTAGACTATAACTTATATATATATATATATATATATATATATATATATATATATATATATATATATATATATATATATATATATATCTGACGATTCTACCCACGTGTAAAAGTTTTCTGGTATCGTATAGGTTATACCGACGTTTAGCTTTTACAGTGGCAATGTTTGGTCCAATCCCCAAAAGTAGGCTCAGTAAATTGAGTGTTAGATAACCTAACCTATCCTCCTCCTCCTTCCCTCTCCTCCCGTATCAACTTTATGTAGGTTTAATAAGTTATTTTTTTGAATAAAAATATCTAATCGAAAAAAAATATCTAAAAAAAACATTCATAGAACCATAATATAAGACAGCTGAAATTTTGGAGAGTTTATCAACCTGTGTAGCAGGCGATCCTTACGACCAATGACATACGACCGACGACCGACATCACAGTTTTTGTCCCACGAGTACGAGCGATATTTTAGTGTTACGAATAATAAATCAACTTAAGATAAATAAAACTATATTTGTATTAACATAAAAAACTCATTAGTGACGAAATCCACCTGACTCGTAGGGTTGACACTTTGGTGTATATTTTTACATATTTTATTGATATCACATAAGGGTGATAACAAAAGGTTTAAATTACAATATTTAAAAAAAATGAGATTTGAAATAATATATAATTTATTAAATTATAATATGTACGTACATATTATAACTTGATAAATAATACTCACGTGAGTATCTCGCTTCTCAATTCAATTTCTTGTTTTCTATCCTGAAAAAACTATCTAAAAGTTATATTTCATCCATCCATGATTATTTATACACTTAATACATTTGTAATTATATAATTTATATAATTATATAATTACAAATTATATATATAATTTATATAATTGTAATTATACCTTACATAAACCAACTGTCCCAGGCACTACAGTATTTCACGAGTGGTTACTTCGCTCGGAGAATACTGTATAAATCATCCAATAACGGATGAAAAGACCAAAGTTATACATTACATAGTCGTGCGAAACCCATCAAAAAATTTCAATTCTTGAAAATAATTTTTATATGTCAGTTATATGTCATCACAGAAACCCAAACACATACGGAGAACAAATCTAGAATAACTTCTAGGTGATTGTCATAAAATTTAAGTTGCTGTTCTTGACATACGAATTACTGCTTACTTTACTTAAAATCTTATAAGATATATTGTGTAGCTTAAACATTTTAAGTCTGTGAAAAAACATCTTAAACTTAATTTATACTGTAAAAATTTCGACCAAACATTCCAACGGGACTCGTTAAGGAAGCTGGTCACACTGTAGTGGACTATTTGATACGTTACACCAGCTGTCCAGCTCGTTACCACCTGCAGTGTTTCTCAACGATAAAACAACGCTAGTTACAAGGCAACACTTATCACTCACACATAGTTGATATAAGTTAAGATAATCTTCAAAACTTGCTTTTATGCTTATGTTATACCTATGTACTTAAAATAATTAAGTATGAATGCAAAAAATACGATCTTTTTGCTTGGTTTGAAACGTTTCTTTAACTTGCCGAAGGTAGCCAATAGCCTAGTTATAGCCAAACGGCCAAGCGAAAAGCTACGTGCTTACTATACTGGCCTGATAAAATGAAAGTTTTACTTTTTTTTTTTTTTTTTAATTTCATTTTTTCAAGACTATAAAAGCTAAGGCATTTAAATAAAAAAAAAGCAAAATTCATCGGTTTTCTATTTAAAAATCTCTATTATATTATAGTTTAGAAAGTTTAAAAGTATAGTACTTTATTTTGCAGGCCAGGGTTTTACGACGTTGGCAATAATACATAAATGAATACCTCCCAGCCCTGTCACCTCAGATTAAAAAAATATATTTACAGAGAAACAGCATTCATAGAAACGATCGAAATTTGAAAACTTTGACGTCCCCTTCAACGGCCCACAATTTTTCCACCCAGTCGTAGACATGCCGTACGCGTGTAGTAGGGCAATCCTCTTCCTTTAATCTGTGCTGTCACTGCGCACGCCGCACGAAGGCAGGTCGTGCTCTGCAGTGCGACGTGACGTCACATCCGAACTTATCTAATTCCCATTTTTCTCATCGTGAAGAAACTATTTATTTATTTTATTTATATAAATACCACAGCCGGGTCGCATTACATAAGGCCTAGTTTTCGCAACGACTCGATAGCGCATTTGTCACCGTCTCGCCCCAAAATAATCTTTTACTTCTGCCGATCAATGATTTTTCATTATAGATATATTGACACGTGAACAAAACGTTGTAACAACAGCTCGAGGGTTCATTATTCTTCCATTCAAGTCTTCATACATTCTTATGTAATAGCTGATAACATCTACGACCTCTTTTGTGATCGCTCAATAAGTTTAATTCTGTGCCTCTTTCGACAAGTTTTTTTCTGCATATTCATGACAGTTTTTATCAGTTAATCTTAAGTAAAAAGACCTGGATGACTCTAAAGGGCGTCACAGACGGCGAAGATACTATAATATTTTATCTTAAGATGCCTGGATATATTTTCATATTACAGTACGTAATATATACATAGTACGAGTATCATAGCCGTCTGTGATAGTTCATACAAACTGTATAGCAAGCGATGTTTTATCTTAAGATACAATATAAAATATTAACTATAGTATCTTCGCCGTCTGTCATGCCTCTTAAATTATTCAGAAATATATCGTTGGTAACAACGAAAATTACCTTGTATCTACTTGTATGAAGAGCATGGTCCTCGCGCCGCGCCGTATCCAATGTAAACCGAGTCGGATCGATAGTCAAAAACAATTCATTATACTTTGTGTGATTTATTGATCTATTTAGATAATCATAAAGTTACAAATGGAAGATCCGCCGTGGGGCAGCCGATCATACTCTAGTCTCTAGTCATATAAGTTTATAAAAACCATAAATTCTTCGATTCCAAAGTGCTCGATCGTTATAGATTTTATGGCTGTGACACTCCTAATATGTACATTATTATATAATACTATAATGTATTAACTTATTGTATATGAAGTATGCTCCTCAATATTGACAGTATCTTTGTTATTTATTATAGGATCTCATTTTTTGTTATGAATAGTTTTAATGGTTACCTTCGACGTGGTTATAAATTGGTGGTTTTTCCATATACCGAGTGACTAGTACGAAAAGTTTTCTTGGCGAAGTTTTCTGGCAAACGAAAGTTGAACTTGAACTATACCAGAATGTCAATTCTGCTAATTAAATCCTGCAGTTATACAGTTACAATCCAGTCCCAACATGTTAAAACTGCAAAATTGTATTTTCAAACGTCAAACCGACTTCAAACTCCTTTCGATTGGTCCAAACTCCGAAAAACAGTTTACGATATCAAGACGATTCATTTATAATTCAATAGAAATAAAATGACAGTGCAAGTTAATCACGAGAATCGGGGTTCAGATATTTTAAGTAATCTAAGTATGGCAACATTCTAATTCCTATGAAAAAAATATAAAACCCGATGTGATACCTACTTGATAATTAATTAATCAGTAGGTACTAAGATCATCAATAAAATGTGGAAAAATAACTCTTTCAAACAAAAACTATTGATTATTTTTGTCGAATTAACTTTTATCTTCGTACAGAGTTGACATGTAAAAAGTTTGCAAATAATCCTCAGGTTCAAGTTTCGTTAGCTAGGCTCTATCCGCTATCGTGAACATTTAGTTTGTAGTTTTTGCTGTTGCAATCGTGAGCTACATTAAAACATCTTTCTATAATCATGAGCTTTCTGCCCACCCACGCCTACTGGACGTAGATTACGTCGCGTCGCGTCGTGTCGTCGTACGCAACATGCTAATCACTGCACCGATTTTGATAAAATAATTTCTTTGAACGGACAAATGTCAGGCGTGTGAATCGGCGTGTAGAAATATGTAATAATTAAATTTATTACATTGTAAATATTTCGAAAATGTATATTTTTATCACTACATGAAGTTTATCGTTTATTTGAAACCTCGCTGTCGAATTATCAGTTGCCATAATTTATAAGAGATATTTTTTTATTCAAAGTTTTTTTTTTTTTTAAACGAAGTTAATTAAAAAGTTGGTAATGTCTGTGCACTTAATGCACGCGAAGTAGCATCATAACTTGATATCTTAACCAGAAACAAAATATCATATAAAATATTTCTCACAGGCCCTGACGACAACGATTTTCAATATTTACGCGCTGAATTGGAATCGAGCTTAACAAACTTTACTCTTGTGCTTCTGCGAGGCGACCCGTACTACATAGCTAAGGTTTAGTTGTATGTCGTGACCTTTCTACTGAACTATCATTATTTAAAATGAAATCATACGCCAAAAAGTCTAACAAAGGTTGCTGTAGCATTTAAAGGCCTTCGCCATGCCATCGTTAATGAATGCGGCCTGGAATGGATTTCACATAGGTTTTTAATTTGACGCATAAACGATAATGTATGCATCAAAGATTTTTCGAGGCTTCAAAACGTTTCTTAGAATATTCTTTGTTTCCCGTCATGGATATAAGCATATTAAGCTCTAACAATAGACTAGTTATGTCAACAATTAAGTTTTATTGTATTAAATCTTTAATTCTTATATTATTCATCGTTATTGTGTCCGTCTGTCACCAGGCTGTATCTCGTAACTTCACTGGCGAAGTATTTCTGTTACCGCTATGTTGAAACAGAATAAAATAAATATGTAAGGGGGCTCCCTTACATACACCACTGCTCGAAAATTATTACGGCAACAGGTTGAAATATTCACTGAATATCGAATTGTATATTCTCTTTCAAAATAATCTTATTATTTTGAAAGAGAAATATATTAATATATTATAAATAAATATATAATAAATAATTCTGTTTCTGTTGCCCGCCATTCCTTTCGATCATTTAAATAACAAATTTGAAAGCAAAACGCGGAAAATTCTGCACATTTATTTAAATTAATTGCAAAAGTGTAGGAGACCTTTTGCTCGCAAAGTTTTGTGTTCCTTCAAGGAGTTTTGCACAATACTCGTAGCTCGCTGATCAAAACAATAAACCTAATTTTGATAGTATTATATGGATTGGTACGGTACCATTCGAATGTGCAATTAAAGGATATAAAAGTTTACACTGGTGTTTTCATCTTTTATTTGCTAACGTATTTCTGCCATTTTAATAACATTCAATAACGACAATTTGATACTAGGCTAGGCTGGACCTTTAGTCAAGATGCATTCGATAATTTCGACGAATTATATATTAATAATTATAATAGATATATTAATATATTATAATTAATATATTATAGATAATTTCGATAATTTCGAAGTTCGAAAACAAAATGTACGTGATTTGACGGAATACCTCGCAAGCGACATGTCACTTAGCGATGACTTATGCCACACTTACATTTTTTCGAAGTTCGCTATCGAAATTATCGAATACATATTGACTAACGGTCTTATACATAAGGATTTGAACAGTAGGTAATGTTCGTTTTTCAATCATAGCAAAAAAAAATCAAATCAAATTACGTTTTTTTACTCCTGTAACTTTTTAATGTAGCAACTGGTTACTGTAATTTAGCATTTTTCGTTCTATATTTATGTTGACTTAATAAATTAATTAACATTCAATTGAATACATTCATAATATTTTAATAATTAAAGTCATGCTGCAACAATAATGAAATAGAGATACATTTTTCCGTCGAACAGGTCTCGAAGGCTTCAAGCAATTTTACCTAAACCACTTCGAACAAACAAAATGAGCAACTGTTTGTCAAAGATTGGAAGTTTTGTTTACTTTAATCAATGAGTGAGGTTGCCACATGACCAATTAATGGTATAGAGCAATCCAACAAAATGGCGTCTGATGCAACGTAAGCGTGTGAACCGATTGTTAGCGACAATTAATACATACAAAGAAAGTCATTAAATCGTCTTCGTGTTGTTTTTTATCGTTATGCGATGTTACGCAATAATATATCCTTCAGACGCATTTACTGAACGATGGAAAAATATTTTATGTACGCTTCCGATTTGCATAAAGAATCCTCTTTAATATGTCGCATCGAATTTTCAAGAATTTCACATTCTTATTTCACCTTGGCTCAAGCTTGTGTTCACCCATTCAGTGTTGTTAAAAGCGCGTTCTGAAAGCGTCCATTTGAAAATTCCTATTTTAATTGTCTCATTGTAAAATTCCAATTTTATTGTAGGATACCCAGATTTTATATAATATAGTTGCAACTCACAACATATTTGTAGTTGTGAGTGACTAGCACAATAATCGAATGCACTTTCACGCAGTTTCACCGGACAATGCCGAGGTTTCGTGATAGCTAGCTCAGCCACCGCACCAGCAGTGAAATAGATAAAAAAATATTGAAGTAAACCCCAAATAGTCAAGCAATGAGCAAGCTGATTATGATAAATTATAGCTAAGAACACTCTCGATCATGTCAGCTTTTAAACAAAAAAACTAAATCGAAATCGGTTCATCCGTTTGGGAGCCGCGGACGTCTGTCGTCAAACTTATAACAGCCGTATGTTGGCCTATAAACGACGGATATAAGATGTAAAGATGTCGCATGAAGATCAACTGATGTTGGCGTGTTGACGTAACGCGTTGCCACGCCAATATACAATACTATTGCCCGCGACTCCGCTAACCTAAATACAGTTTCCTAAGGTTTCCACTGTACTTCTTCGGGATAAAATGTAGCCTATGTATTAATCTAAAGCCTAAATTACTACCATACCGAATTTAATCAAAACCCGTTCAGTAGTTTTTGCGTGAAACAACCATCCATCCATCCACACAAACTTATACATTTATAATAGTAGTAGGATTTTTTGTAAGAAATATTTTTTTACCATCACCTCGTTCTTGGACGAAGATACTTTCTAAAATAAATTTTTGCCGTCCTTTGTGTTACCGATGACCTAAGCAGACCAATGCCGTCTATGACATTTCAGATAGTTTTGTTTTGAGTCAGATGCCCTTCATCGTAATTGCACTGAAACTACACGTTAGCAATAAACTATAACAAATGTCAAAACTGATTCACAAATTGTAATGTACGATCGAGGTTAGGGGAGTGAAACTACCGCATGCTCAGGGATACTTTATACTTAGTCTGGCCATAAATACTGTTACAATTAAAAATAAACAAAATATGACATTTGAATTTGGAATCTGTCATTATTATATGATTGCTCATTGGTTTTTCTCATTTTGGCGCCAATACATTGTACAATATTTTGCGATATTAAAATGGAGTAGGGTGATAAAGAGAACCGAATCGCTGTGATTACATTACACAAAGTAGGTATGGAGCCAAATGCAATTTTTAAAAGTCTCCATACGCTCGGTATTAGTAAAATGTTTGTGTACCGGGCTATTAATAGGTACAATGAGACCTCCTCTGTTTGTGACAGAAAAATATCTGGCCGTCCACGTAGTGTTCGTACGAAAAAGGTGGTCAAAGCAGTAAGGGAAAGAATTCGAAGAAAACCTGTCCGAAAGCAAAAGATTTTATCTCGGGAGATGAAGATAGCACCTAGAACCATGTCGCGTATTTTAAAAGATGACTTAGGACTTGCAGCCTATAAGAGACGTACTGATCATTTCTCAACTGATAATTTAAAAAAGAATTGGGTGGTAAATCGAAACAACTACTGAAGCGGTACGCATAGGTCACAGAAAAATTTTGTTTACGGATGAGATTTTTTTTACAATTGAGCAACATTTTAAAAAACAAAATGACCGTATTTATGCTCAAAGCTCTAAGCAAGCTTTCCAATTAGTCGACAGAGTGCAACATGGGCACTATCCAACTTCAGTGATGGTTTGGTGGGGTATTAGCTATGAAGGAGTGACTGAGCCATACCTTTGTGTAAAAGGTATCAAAACATCGGCACAAGTGTATCAAGATACCATTCTTGAGAAGGTAGTGAAGCCCCTTAACAACACCATGTTCAATAACCAAGAATGGTCCTTCCAGCAAGACTCGGCGCCGGGTCATAAAGCTCGGTCTACACAGTCTTGGTTGGAAACGAACGTTTCGGACTTCATCAGAGCTGAAGACTGGCCGTCGTCTAGGTCCGATCTTAATCCGCTGGATTATGATTTATGGTCAGTTTTAGAGAGTGCGGCTTGCTGTAAACGCCATGATAATTTGGAGTCCCAAAAACTATCCGTACAATTGGCAGTGAAGAATTTTCCCATGGAAAGAGTGCGTGCTTCTATTGATAACTGACCTCAACGTTTAAAGGACTGTATTGCAGTCAATGGAGACCACTTCGAATAAGCTTTTTATATTTTAAATTGTTTTATATTTATGTATTAAACTAACACGCTGTAAAAGTAATAAATGTTATTTGCAATAGATTTTTTTTTTTGTTTCAGTATTTATGGCAAGACTAGGTATATTTTAGGTCATTACATATGAAATTGGCGTTTTGTAAAGGAGGAACATAAAGTCGATTTTTTTAAAACATAATATATTTATTTAATCAAAGTATATACCATTGCTATCTATGCACTTTTGCCATCTCATAGGTAGTTCATTGATTCCTTTACTAAAAAAACCATTCGGACAGGAATCAATAAAATATTTGAAGGCGCTTAGGACTGCCCCATCGAAGTTGAATTTTTTCCCTTGCAAGAAGTTATCCAAATTTCTAAAAATTATATTATTTGTTGGAGCAAGGTCCGGGGAGTATGGTGGATGTTTTAGACACTCCAATTGAAGATCCTCTAATTTGGTAGCCGTCTGTTGTGCAGTGTGTGATCTAGCGTTGTCCTGAAGCAGCAGTGGCCTAGAGCGAATGACCAACCTCGGTTGTTTAGCAGCTAGCTTTTCCATAATAATTTGCAGTTACTGGCAATAGACATCTGCCGTAATCGTCTAGCCAGATTTAATAAAGCTGTAGTGAACAACACCAGCAGTAGTCCACCAAACGCTCACAAGTAATTTTTTTGAGTCAATTTTTGCTTGGGGCAAGCTTTGGCTGGTTCGCCAGGGTTCAGCCATTGCGATGAGCGTTTGCGATTATCGTACAGGATCCACTTTTCATCACAGAAAATGATTCGATTTAAAATCCCTTCATTATTGTGCCGGTTGAGTAATGTAACGCAGCAGTCGACGCGCGTTTGTCGGTTTGCTGCACTCAATTCATGAGGTACCCACCTTTCAAGCTTTTTCACCTTCCCAATTTGCTTCAAGTGAATTAAAATAGTTTTATCACTAACACCACAGCCTGTAGCTAACTCGGACGTGGTTTGCGATGGATCCGCTTCCACAATAGCCTTCTATTCTTCTTTATCAACTTTGGTCTCCGGCCGTCCACGAGGCTTGTTCTGCAGGTCGAATTTCCAGAACGAAAACGTTGGAACCAAAAACGCACTGTGTTTTCTTTTGCGACACCGCCGCCATACACATCATAAATCCTTCAAGCCGTTTCTACACTACTGGTGCCACGGTGGAACTGGTACTCGAAAATAATACGATATTTCAAGTTTTCCATTTTGTAAACAGAGTGACGCCAAACCAACCAAGAAAACCAAAAGATGAAAAAAAAAATGAATTACGCTTTTCGAAACACAAATGAATGAGTAAATAGCGGTATAAATTCTAAATTGGAATTCCTTTCCTAATAATACTAATGTCCCAGTACGACAAAACGGCTATTTTATATGTAAGGATAATATATATATATATATATATATATATATATATATATATATATATATATATATATATATATATATATATATATATATATATATATATATTGTATTGTATTGTAATATATAATATATATAATATTGTAAAGTTTGAACATTTTGACATGAAATATCTTGTACTGCAGGTCAGACCGTCTGTTGTCTCGGCAAACGTGGTGAGTGACGCGCCACCGCGCAATCCTACTTCCTACTACCCTACTACTATTTTAATGTGAAAGTTTGTGAGGATAGATGAATGGATGTTATTTACCCTTTCACGCAAAAAAACTCTGAACTGATTTCGATAGAATTTGGTATGGTATTAGTTGAAACTCTGGATTAACACAGGCTAATTTTTGTCCCGAAAAAGTACAGTCTCCCCCTGGTATACTGTATTTGCGCGGGCGAGGCCGCGTGCAAAAGGCATATACGAATACTTACGAATTGTACAAAACAACATATTCCCTGTTCCCACATCTGCCAGACGTCTCGCGATGGCTCGTTGTTTTATCTAATTGAAACAGCACATTGGGTGCCGCAATTGTGTAACATTTCTCCGCCAAGGCCCCGTGATTCAGTCGGGAGACAGATGGGTGACATAAACCACATTCGTCGCGCCTGCCGCATTACCGGCGCCTGCGCATGCGTTGTGATTAACGTGATTTACTGATGCCTTTGAAACCGATGATCACTGTGTGGGCTTACTATCCTTAAACAGCTCAGACAGAATGATATGAAGAAGTGCGCAAATATTTTACTAACTATATCAAAACTTTACTGATAATACCGCACTCGATTTTCTAATTTAAACTACTTACTACTACTATTATAAATGTGAAAATTTGTGAGGATGGATGGATGGATGTTTGTTACTTTTGACACAAAAACTACTGAACGGATTTCGATGAAAATTTGAATGGAGTAGTTTAGACTCTATTAAAACAGGATACTTTTTATTCCAAAAAAGTACAGTATTCCCATGGTATACCCGATACTATATTTACGCGGCGGAGCCGCGAGAAAAATCTAATGATATTATACGTAGGACCATAGATTGAAAAAAGTAAAGTGTAGGTTACTATGTGTTTATATTCATACAGTTTTCTATTTTTAATCATTTTTGTGATGATAGAAAAAGGTTGTAGTATTAAAATATTTAGCCAGTAAATTCGCACACTTTGTCGTTCTGTCTGAACGGACCCTAAGAAGGATTAAGTGAGTAAGGCTGTAGTTATATGCGTCCGCGCGACCGAGCGGCTTGGCCGCTCCACCGCGAAATTACAAGCGGAGCATCGTTGTATGCAAATGTATGCAGTAGCTTGTAATTTCGCGGTGGAGCGGCCGCTCGGTCACTACAGCCTAAGGCTTCAGTTATATAACATAATTTAATTAACGCCCGCGCCACTAAAGTTGAGGTCTCTCCTTTATTGGAAGAGGATTAACCCTTTTAACGCCACGCACATATTACGTAGTGTTGATCGCCTGTAGCGTGTCTGTCGCGGCGCGACGCAGCTACAAATATTGAGCTGCTGTCCTCTATGTTAGCTTGCTTTAATTTTTTTTTAACCAGACTTTACTCACACTATTAAAATATAATCCAATTAGATGTAGCCCGCGACGTTATGCGTGCAAAAGGAAATCCCGCAGGAACCGTACATGTACCATCTTTATTCTATTGTATATTATTGTGTGTGTGTGTTTAATAAAGAATTTTATCGTGATATAATGTAGCCTATGTCATTCCCCGTGGTCTACTCTACATCTGTGCCAAATTTCATCAAAATAGGTCCAGTAGTTTCGGAGTCTATTCAATGCAAACAAACAATCATATATCTTCTCTTTATAATACTAGTATAGACAATAGTTCCAAAAAGATCTAACCGTAAACAAAAATATTTAATTCGACCAAAAACACCATACTATAATTGTGTATCTGTGTAGTACGAGTAAGGTAAATGACTTTTAAATCGGTACGTTTAGATCAATGTGGAGTGTAAGTACCCGGATACCGTCAAGCTAAAGTCATATTTAGATGAGGTGTACTACTACAGAAATAACTACAACTTTTATAAGAAACTATGACCCGACTACGTAAATTAAATAGCCTATGTTACCCGGGCTATTATTACGAATCTATTGACCTCCTCATTTATTGAAATCGAACCAGTGGCTTAAGAGCTACGGTAGAAAAAATACACATAATAACGTACATAGACTGCCAAAATCATCACCCTTCCTTTTCGTATCGTAATCGGGTAAAAAGGTAAGCAAAAAGCAAACGAAAAAAATACATAAACGCAAACGGAACTACATATAATCTGAAGATTGATAAAACTAAGGAAAACCCCTAAATACCTCATAGCTCTAAATTAATTTAAGCAAAAAACAATTATTTGCACAGTGACTACTGTTCAGCGAATCAGGTTTTTCGGTGAGTAATATTTGTTGACGTATTGTGTTGTAACTGGTAATGTACTTTATGTACACATTGTGCTGCTCATACTTCATGTAGTGTATCTGAGCTATATCCTCTACTTGACATACAATGAACACAATATTAAAAAAAACATTGGGCGCCATCATAACCTAATAGTATCACATGATATTCCGATAACACTCCTTTCTAAAGTGTTTGGAATCTATAATGCAAACATTGAAGGCGAAAACCGAAGCCTACATTAAGCATGGTGCACTACTCCATGCATGGAATTGTGCACACTCCATGCATGAAGTAGACGCACCTAAGCATAAAGCAACGGGCTGAACTCCCAGCCCTTGAGCATTATTTAATCTCGGACTTCAATTAAGCGTTCACGGGATTGGCGTTTTCAACGGACCTTCCACCACCCTATCTGGGCACTGCCAACTTCACAAACACTCCAACATAATGGCTTTTAGATACGACTTGGCTAGGATGAGCCGCGCTTCCAACTTCTCCTTGACTTTCCAGCAAATACCTTGGGCAGAATGAATAGTCTATCGCAGAGAAAATTCTCAGAACCAACCCCAGCCACATCGATCCGTTAATAAGCAGCATAGGGCTGAGGTCGGTACTATAACGCGAAGGAGTCACAATAAATCCACTTGGGTGGCACTGACGTCAGGACTCAGCCTGCCTTCGGTAAAAAAAAAACTACTATATACCATGGTATAGTATCGTTGCAAGTTACATCTATAGTCCAACTGCGACAGTGAAATAGTGTTACGTTTTGCCGAGAGACATTAACAAGGTGGTCGTGCTGTAAGTAAATTACTTACAGAGCCAATTTTGAGAAAATGTAGCGAAGTGAATTATTATGACAAAATCAATTAGATAGATTGTAGTTAGGTAGGTACTAATGGTAAGGTAAGAAAACCTGAACATGACACATTGTTTTGTCCTGACAACAACAAAAGTAAAAACGACATAAAACATATCGGAGATACCCCCAACAACAAGACAACTTATCTTACTATTTAAATCTAAAGCATCCACATTTTTTTGTAATTTTTAGCAACGGGTATTATCTATGACCTAAACTTGTGTAGAAAGGAATTAAAGAACCCGGATCACAAGCCGGGAAAACCAAATTGACGACAAGTCAAGTCAAAGTCAAGTCAAGTTTATTCAAAGTTTGTATTATTATACACTTTCTGAACGTCGTCTATGTCGTTTGAAAGAGCTCCGTAGCCTAGTGGGTAGACGGTTTGATTCGCACTCGAGAGAGTGCAGGTTCGATTCCCAGGTTGTGGCGTGTACCAATGAGACTTTTTCAGATCTCAAGTACATTATACGGACGCTCCAACGGTGAAGGAAAACATCGTGAAGAAACCCGCACATGGTTGGCCCCAGACGTATTGACCAGTCATTCCTCTGGACTAGGCTGACTATGTTGTGAGAATGCCGTATGTGCTTGGGCAACCATACGACATTTAAAACCAACTAATTGTCCCAGGCACTACAGTTCGTCAAGAGTGGTTACTTCGCTCGGAGACTACTGTGTAAATCATCCAAGAACGGATGAAAAGGCCTAAGTTTTCCGAACGTCTGTATACATGCAGTGCATACACCGGTGCGGGAACTAGCCCGGCGAGGAGAACCGGCGTAAGAAACTCCCGCGGGGCCATGTTTTACCAAAAAAGATGGAAAATTGTTCTTTTAGAATAAAAAAGGTATATAACAATGTTATGATTAAAACTACATAACAAGAGTACAATAGTACATAGAAGTAGCCTTGCAGGTGGCCATCCTATTCCCATGGTGTGCGATCGTCAATAAAATCCAATGATTTTTACCCTATAATAAGCTTTTAGCACACAAACGTTTTTACTACAATTAAATTTATTATGAGCATATGACAAATTGAGAATCGCTTAAATTACATGAAGTTACTGCTTATTGTGTTATAATTGTTTTAATTAATACTGTTCGGTTATGTTATGGGTTAATAATTATATTTACACATAACATAACCACTTCTGGCTACTTCATAGATCTAGTCTTTTTGCGGAGGATAAGGATAAGGCTGCGCAAGAGGCAGCCAAAAAACATAATAATGTGAACGTTTATGACTGCTTACTGCATGGGCTCCCATACAACGTTATAATATAGTACCTGGGTAACCGAGCTTTGCTCGTAGTTCTGATAAATTTAATTAAATAAAAAGAATCACAAAAATATTTATCTGATTGGGATTCGAATGCACCACATTCCGAAGTTTCCAACAAAGCAAAAATTATACATATAAGCATACCAATCTGCCAATCGGACTAACATAATAGAGTCGAAATTATTGATTTATATTGTTGCAAGACGAAAGAAAAAAATATGTAGCAGATAAATATGCGCAGTTTCCCAGGGATTCAGACCTAGCTAGATACATTTTTAACACTCCCTGCATACTAAACTTCATGGTAATACTTGCAGTTTCTAGTTTGCCACCTGTATTTCATAAAAAAATACACTAAGATTACTTTACCCTAAATGTTTTTTTTCTCAGCTGTGACGGTTCCGTTAAGAATGTTCATATGTTACGGCGTAACCGCGGCTATTTGTCCTACGGCTTAACAACGTGACCGGGTGAATGAATATCTTGGCCGTGTGATTGTGAAATATTTGACAGTTATGGTGATCTTCCAGCCACGATTGTGATATTATTATTGTTAAAAACTCCAAAAGTTATAGAACACCAAATTATACAACACTCATAAATAAAACTGCGTCAACCGGAAAAGTTCATTCACCGCAACTAACGAACATTTGTTTTTTGCAATTTGAAATGTAAAATATAAAATTTATTATTGTAATAATTTCCAATCTCCATTATTGCAAATTGGTGATGCTGTAAAACATTGATGATTTTATTTTCTTAAATGAAGTAAGTTTAGTGCTAAAATATAGCTTGGCTAATCACTGGGTTACTGAATCTTCAGAGATGTGTATTTAAATCCAGCAAAAAATTTATTTTGTAAATTTTCAGTTTTTCAGTTTAGTCTTATATGAGTTGATATCTAATTCTGTTTTATAGTTTAGGAAAATTATGTGAATTGCGTAATGTGAAACATAAAGGTTGAAAACCTCGAGAGAGAAACATTTAAGACACCACGCAGGATTCTCTCTTAACTTTCCAATCAAAGTTGACATTGGATAGTTTTGCAATTGCATCCCGACCTTCAGAGATTGTACGAGATACCAAAACGAATCACTTATGCAGTTGTCGTGCTACGGATGTGTTTTCGATCAAAAATCTGATTTAATATCGATGAATGAGTTGTACTATTTAACATGCTGAAAGATTCCTTGGGTAGAATTTTCCTTCTTTTTTAGACTTCTTACTTAATATTATAAATGTGAATGTGAGTTTGTTTGTTTGGTTGTTACGCTTTCACGTAAAAACTACTTAACCGATTGTCATAAAAATTTGGCACATACCACGCAGAAGGACATAAGATACTTTTTATCGCGGGAAAAGGTACGGTTCGAGCAGGATTTCATTTTGCGCGTACTAAGTCGCGGGAAACATCTAGTAAGAATATAAAGAGGAAAGATTTGTTTGTTTGCATTGAATAGGCTCCGAAACTACTGGACCGATTTTGATGAAAACTGGCACACATATAGATTAGACCACGGGAAAGGACATTGGCTACTTTTTATCGCGGCAAAATGTACAATTCCCGCGTGATTTCTGTGTCGAAGTCGCGGGCACCATTTAGTCTCTAATAGGACATCAGAATACATTTTTTTTATAACTAATATTTACAACATAAGCCGACTTCCAAAGTAAAAATACACAAAAAAGTATGAAATAAATGTTATTTTATAAATAATTATCCTTTTAAATTCGGATAAAATTTCAACTATTTCTCTACACAATCTTTGAAATTTTAAAATTTTGAAGTCGGTTCCAGCCAACTTAAACGTGAGTTCTATAAAATAATGATTTATCAGACTTCAAAATACTGATGATGAAGTTTTAGCCGAATTTAAAAGGGGAATTATTTAGAAAAATAAGATTGATTAATTTTTTCTTTAAAAATAATATTTTTTCCTTTTCTGTCATATTTGTTATATTCATTATTATTAACACATTTTAAGAACTTTTAAAATAAACTATCGTATGTATAATTGAATACGCGCCAAGCTTCCATTAGGTATTGTATTGTATATAAGATAATGGTGATGATGGCTGTAAGTTACACAATCGCATATGCTTACAGTTCTTTAAACAATATCGAAATTTCCAAACGCGTATCTTTAAAGACTGAGGAGTTCTGTTCTGTGACCTTGTATCCAGGGTATACCTTGGCGCAAAATCTTACTGGTAGAATATGCTTGGGTTACTTCAGAAAAAGTCAAAATCACTATATGTGTTCGTACACACTATATGTTGGAGGCTGTTATATTATGTAGGTACAGTATAATATGTATACTTGTATACACAATAAAATTATATGCATTTGATGTGCACCATAAAAATAACAGCGGCCATATACAGCGATCATCACAGGTGAATCTGATACAGTGGCCGTCGGTCACACTAACTTCGAGGAAGCGTTTAGCTTTATTGCACATTGTAATGTAATTAATTTTATTGCATTACTGCCATTGTTGTCGCTAGTAAAGCTTAGTGCATACGGGCGTGTTCCCACTGACTAACCGTTTTTAACCCCCGACGAAAAAAGAAGGGTGTTATAAGTTTAACGTGTCTATCTGTCTGTGAAGATCTGTGTCTATCCGTGGCATCGTAGCTCCTTATATTACAGATTAATACGTAACTACTACGTACTACTACGTAACTTATTTGCTTTAACTATGATATACCTATGATCTAGTGTTTTTTTACATGATCGAGAGTGTACTTAGCTATCATCAGCTCGCGCACTGCTCGACGATCCGGGGACGATATATATTTTAATTAATTTAGGTGATCAAATATACTATACTAAATATGTGTGATAAAAATGGCTTAAGCACAGGCTTAAGAAGTATGATCCCATAAAAGTTCCACTTAATATGTGTGTTGTAAAAAAATATGTATTTTTATTAAATATCCGATTCGATAATATTAAGCGACCCGTCTGCTCGTATGCAGCCAGCAAACGGATCGCCTGATGGAAAGCCCAGAGACACCAGATGCGATTCCTCAAGTGCGTTGACGTCCTTGAATGTAAAGGTGTTACTATAGTACATTTCATGGATTGACTGTGTTGGTATAACGCAGTCAATCCGTGAAATATAGATCCGGGGGCGAAGACAAATCCTTTCAACCATCGTATGGCCGATTGAGAATCGTTTCACCATTTTTTTTTTTTTTTCAAAAGTGGGTGACCTGACTTTTTTTGGTCATAGTAAAACACAGAAAATAGTTTTAAATCGTCAATGTTTTATATTATTCCTACTATATATACACACTACACAAAGAGTGGCAAAAATGTAATGCTTTACGTCATTGAAATAAGAGTGCTAAAAATACTTGGTACCGCATACGTGAGTCGCAGGTTTAGCATGAGTGTTAGTGTGGTTGCAGGCTTAGCATGACTGTTAGTGTGGTTGCAGGTTTAGCATGAGTGTTACTGTGGTTGCAGGTTTAGCATGAGTGTTAGTATGGTTGCAGGTTTAGCATGAGCGTTAGTGTGGTTGCAGGTTTATCATGAGTGTTATGGGGCGACCCGGACGAGGCGTGGGCGGCCGAGGACGCGCACGGAATGCGGCTCCATTGTAGAACTTATTTGACACGGGATGTCAATCCACATACAAAAACATAGATTTACAACTTCAATTAATTTATTCGTGTTCCAAATACACCATCATTGAGAGCTGATTCATGTACAAATTTAAACGTAAGATAAACTTAAGATAGTATTGTTAATATCATGGGAATTTATTCTACTCTTCTCGATTCTGCGTTCTTAATTTGACTTCTTAGGTACGACATGACATAAAAAATTTACCTGACTGCGACGACGCCAAAAGAAAGGGAAATTAATGATAGTCACATGTATGTTTGTATATAATTTACACAGTCGGGTTATAGTTTAAAAAAAAAAAACACCGTTATCTCATAAATCTGTTTAATGTAGTTCTAGGCCTTCTCCCTTTTATTCCTCCCTAAAACATATTATATATTATGCACTCGTTCGCTCTGCAGTAAGAAGAAATTGTGTTATCAAAATAAAACACATGCAACAATATAATTAAAACACATAAATGTTTCATAACAACGCTGTTCAGTTCTGCGATACATCGTGATGCTGATTGGCGTGCCAAAAACGTGTTGCAAATGTATAATTTATATTCATAGAAACACAGTAGCGGTAGGCTACGGCTAATAATTATGACATAATTAGGTCCCAAATTCCAGTGCAGATGCAGATGTAGAAGATGGATTTATGTTAATTTTTTTACGACAGCGACGTAGTTTCAAGAGAATTCGGGAATCTTTGCGAAATACATAGTACACAAAGCATAAGTAATAAATATATGAAACTGGATTTCGTATAAGCTGCAAAACTGTATATTAGGTGTGAGGGTTTTAAAATTTAAATGTTACATGGACCAGTGTGATGTGATGAGTGTGATTATTCACTAAGTAGTTGGACACACACAGCAGGGAGCACAGAAGGGAGGTATCATGTACCCAGCGCACTTTAAACGAAATAATCTATCACCGATTGAACATGGTTTAGTTCACCATAACGAAATCACCGGAGCCTTGCCTACAACCAAAGATTTAAATCACTAGATAAGCTATATTGTACCAAAATGTCCATGTCCTAACTTAGTGGAGTGAGACAAAGTAGATATGAATATAGTCATACTCGTTTTGGCATCTTAGCCTATAGAGGTAATATTATAAATAGATAATCATGGGTTACGCGGCACAAATATTTGCAAAAAGACAAACAAATACAAAAAATTAGGGTATTCGTCGCGCCACTGAATAATGCCACTTTTTTTCAATATCAGCACGTCTAAAAAGGCCAGTTCAAGTGTTTCGTATTACGTTCATAATTTGTTTCACTTCAGATATAAAACGGCTTGATGTTAGTTGAATTATGGGGAGATATTGTGATAAAAAGTAGCCTATGTGTTAATCCAGAGCTTAAACTACTACCATACTAAAGTTACTCGAAATCCATTCAGTAGTTTTTATGTGAAAGAGTAACAAATATCCATCCATCCCCACAAACTTTCACATCTATAATAGTAGTACGATTCATTAATTTTGATAGCTTTAAATAGAAATGCGTAAAATGGAACACATTTTGAAAAGAATTGGCTAATTATAAAATAAGAGAATTGTTAGAAGTTACTGTCAGAGCAACTTCGTCAATGTATATTGCTGTATTTGACTCCGTTGACTCTGTTCCTTTTTCAATAAAAGTTTCAGTAAGGCATATTTAATCAGGTTCCTTAATATATGATTATGGTTCCTTATTATATGATTTTAGCTCTGCAAGTGGACATCTTTTGGCATGGAAGCTAGCATTCTTTTGATGTATAATCTTAATTTGTTGCTTTTGGTTTGTCACGAAAAATATATTTTGGCTTAAAATAGTCAGTAATGTATTTTTGTAATTTATTGTCAGTGTTATATATTTTATAGTCGTTAGGTTTAATTATATCCGAGTTATTTTTCCATTCTTATATTGATTGTGAAATTGATTTTTACGCTTAATATAATAATGTGTGTGTTGCTTTTGTTTAGTAATAGTATTGTATGTATTTATTCTGGATTTTTTTACAAACTTCACCTTAGACCTACTGCCAGTTTGGCACATCTAACTTTTGAAATCTTTGGCTTACTATTTTGTGATTATCTGTTATGAGATCTAATTTCAGAATCCAATCAGTGTGAGAGGTCGTTAGTCAAGTTCGTCGCTTTCACGTCAGCTAATAGCTCCTGTGGCATCATGGTCGTCATCTCACGTTCACTATCGAGATTTGCAATATCGAAACCACAGATTAGAGGTGAAAACAAAATATTTGTGTATATTTAAAGGATGCGTGACAAATATCTAAATAGAACAAAGCCTGACTAGGCATTGTCGGATGGCTGAACTAGTAGGGAATATGCACGTTTATTTATTTATTTAAATAGATCTATCTTGTTTGATAAATCGTGTAGTAAAATTAGATTTTGAACACCATAGAAAATAACAAAGATGTGAACGATAAGTAGTCAATTAGATAGGGATGTGACGTCACATTAAATTCACGACTGGCATTGAAAGTTCATACTAAATTTCGTTTTGCTCTAGACAGATTAAAAACTTTGACCGCTCATATCTTGCGCATTTTTCTTAAGAAATGTGACATTTTTTAATTTTATTTTTATTTTCTTTTATTTCACTTCTAAGTATAGTATAATATTATTATCTTTCACACCTAAATACCTCTAACACATAGCGATACTGTGACAGTCTTCAATCTTCAGTGGTCGATACACTTTCACACATCGCCTGTAGGTTGTAGGGATAGTTAGTAGGTGTAGGTTGTAGTTTTCTGTGATTTAAACTATCATTCGTGAGAATAAAAAATAGTTTATGACCTATTATACCCACCATATTTGGTAGGTATGTCTACTCAATAAAATTCATAATAATCGGTCAAGCCATTACGGAGGAGTTTGGTTGTAGACACTGATATACGAGAATTTTATGTATTAGACATTTTAGGTTCAAGAAAATATAGTCAATTGCATATGCCCTTTGCCTTTGACTGTTGTATTGGCGTTGAACTATAGAAACAAATGCAGTGATTTGTTTGGGATTTGGCAAGAATTTATGCCTGAAGTGTTCAATGAGTATACAGTCTTCACGCGAGTGCTTAGTTATATCACGATCACATTAATCAACCGGTCACAAACGGGCCACAGGCGACAGGCACGTGTCGGTTCACATGGCGGTGTGTCTATATAAAATAGAAAAAATATTTCAACAAGTTGTACTTGTCGTAATCGGTTGTAGTCCGTCTACACTGATTCTTATTAGCACTGATGAAAAATATATTAATCTATATTTATCATAACCTAAAAAGTCGCCTCTATTTTAAAACACTATCAATAAAAATCGTCATATTAAAATAAGTTTATAAATCCTAACTGAAATGACGCAAGTGTTTACAAAACAGCGTGACGAGTAAAATACTAGAGTACATCCTAGTGGACATACAGATTCATAATATATTCATATTTCATGTATAATTATTTCGTACGTTATATTTAACGACTGTGAGAATAATTATTATTATAGGTAGCCTTCCGATGCACACGTCGCGCGTCGTGAGAGCGCGACTCGGGACCGAAATAGGGTCGCGGAGCCACAGCTTCGTATGAATTTATACGGAGCACTAAACAATACTCGCGACCCGCGTCGCGCGACCAGTGAGTGTGGCGTCGTGGGTTTACCTTACACCTTAAGATGACGTCCGATCGGCAAAAGGGTCGTCGGTTTTTAATAGTCGTAGTAATTTATATTAGTATTTAAGCTAAAATTTATTTTAGTACCTATAGAATATGTTCTGTTGTAAACTTTGTAACCGTGTATTTTTATATAAAAAAAATGTATTGTTATTATATTTATTTACGTGCTTGAAATACAAATTATCAAAATATGATAAAATAGAGTGAATTTATTATTTACAATTCAAAATACCTTGAGGCCAACTGCCGGCGGGTCCATTTGAAGTACCTAAAGGCACTTATATTATTCCACGTCCTAGGCTAAAAATTGTATTATTTACCAGCAAATTCACCCTTATGTACCAGAACGTAACGCACAAAATATTCCTACTGAGATAAAAAAAGAACCGTCGCGTCGGTCGTGCTCGTACGCGCGAATTCGTGTGCATTCGCGCGTCTTCCTTTAATAACACAGAAGGAATATGTAATTTACGTTGTAGACATAAGAGTAAATTTTCTATACATTTTCCAATTTCGCTTCGCTGCGCTTGTATAAACAGAGTATTATTATTTTTTAAAACAAAATATATGTCTTTCTCAATACATAATTCCTATTAAAAATTGGTACATTGGTGTTAATTCATCGTGTAAGTTGAACTCTGCAGCCTGCATGCTTACCAACAGATGAGCAATCATGCTCATTTCCATGCTGACTTATATTCTCTGAACCTATTACTGCCAGGATCCGTTTCGATTCGGCTATTTAGGAAAATCCTACGCTTATGACTAACCTCTGATAATATTCGGTATTTTGTACCTACGTTATATCACTTTAAATATTTAAAATATCCTTAAGTATGATTACTACCAACTATTTTGTTTTAAATAATAAATCAATGAAATGAACAAATGAAGACTACGGAAAAAAAACCGTCAATATCGACGAATAAGTTTTGTTTTTCATATTACTTCAAGTTACTATTCGATGTCGTTCAAAATATTTTTCCTAAAGAGTATCTAGCATGGTCTATGAGCATGGAAAATCGCAAGTTTCTAAGTGTCAGTTTAGAAATTCCAGGGAGATTAACTTGTATTTCACCACTTTGGAGGTCGATTACTCGAAAATGGCTTACATTATGAGAAAGTCATGTATGAAACCTTTACCTTTATTTAAAAATACCTATTCGACGATACCCGACAAAACAAATTTCACCCCCACTTCGCATGTATGCGAACTACGCCTAAAATATAAATTATTTTTATTTCATTATGCCAAATTTGCGATCTATACACAACCTATAACTGTAGCATACATTTATATGCATATTTACAGAAGTTAGAAGAGCGGACATACAGACTATAAGGGTTAATACTACGGAACCCTAAAAATTTTGTTTGTGTCGGATTTAGTCACTTTCATTGTGAAACGTTTATGGAAATTTACCAGACAGAGACTTGTTAGTAGAAAACATTTTTTTTGCCCACGAACCAGGAGCAGTTCCTTTCAGGTGCAGATGTTAGACCTTGGAAGAATATAATATATGTCACCGTAAAATTGTAAAAACCGTTAGATTGTTATATAACTAGCGAGATTGTAAATAATATGTCGAGAGATTCTTTGCGATATATTATAATCTAACGAAACATAATGAGTTGAATTGTAAGCAGAATGATCGGGTTCGCAAGCTTCGGACATTTTACAATCTCACTAGTTATATTACAATCTAACGATTTTCACAATTTTATAGTGATATATACATGGCAGGAGAAGAAGAAGATAGGTTTATTTAATAGGAACAATATACTTAAATACTTTAGTTGTAATTTTGGTGGTTTTTCTACTACGACTTTATTGCGATGTAAATAAGTGACATCTTAAATTAATAGACTTTTAATGTCATTTATGTACCGGAAAGCTTCGATAAAAGCTAGCTTTAGCTAATCGACATCTTTTATATTAATATGGGTCACTGAATACTGAAGCTGCCGTAATGAGAATAAGGAACGTCTTCTTCTCCACGGACTATATATCGTTTCGGGAGGCCACAGTAAATTCAGAGCATTGAAAATAGAACTTTGGACATATACAATATATTTAAAAATCAAATACATGGGTATCACATCAACATATCACACTCATAAGTTTTTCAGCTCTATTGTATTAGCGCAGAGTTCTATTTTCAGTGCTCTGAATTTTCCCCGGCCTTACGGATTCCGATCATTATAGTCCCAGCCTTACACATACCATAGACTTCTGCCACAGAATACACTTTCGTACAGAGAAACAGCTTTTATAGAACGATCTAAATCAATGCAAATGTGAACATTTTGACGTTCCCTTCAACTGCCCACAATTTTTCTACACAAACGTGGACACACCGTATGCTTGTAGTAGTGCAATCAAATCGAAAGCTAACTGTGTAGCTGTTTATCTGTTCCTTTTTCCTTAATCTGTACTTCTGCTCTATGCCAAATCATACTACACCATGCTAAGCAGTTCTCTATTTATAGGAATTTATAAGTTGGTACTTCGTGACGGAACAGTTCTGATGACAAATGACGAACCATTGACATTTGGTTACCGACAACCACTAGTGACTTAATATATTAATAATAAAAACCATTATTGTTAACTTAATTCGCAACAGCTCAATCATAATTTGATACAGTTGTGAAAAAAATAATTATTTTCCAACACCAAATATATGTTGGAAATTTCATCACTTCTTTTAAATACATTTTCAATATTGTACTATTATCCTTAATTAGTTAATACATATTCATCTACAAATTTCATTTATCGGATGATGATGTGTGAAAAGTTTTAATTATTAATATTGTTAGATAATTGTTTCACATACCTAATTAATTAATGAATTATTTCATTACACTCCAACCCCATTATGCCTTTACGCGCAAAATGCAGCAGCTTTGCTCTTCTTTATACTGTCGATGCATATTTCATTCAAACAATATTCTATTTCTTTACCACTTACAATAAAGACACTGAAAAGTACTTCATATGTGTCACGACATAGAACATCTTTTTTACGACCATTCCCCCTATGTATCGATAATAGTAGCAGTTATAATTAGTGATGTTCATTCCTTTGTTATAGCATAATATTCATTATTATCTAATAAAGAAAATAAGATTGTGTGTGTATACCTAGTATAAAAATATTGTATCCGTTGTCCCGTAACACAAGTTCAATTTACGTATTGACGAGATATACCTTAGATAATTATGTATTAATATTGTTCTGTATATATTTTTATGTGTATCTGAATAAATAAAATAAATTCTATTAAATCAGCTAAACACCTTCCTCTTACATAATGATAGGTTAATGTTAATACATTAAATAAAATAAAACGAACGATATCAAAGCAGGTCAGTAGGAAAACAATATGTTGAGACAGATTCGCAAAAACATTAAACATAAATAAGAAATATTTACGACGCGCCTATTAGCAACGAATGATTAAAATAACTAGTTCTATTCGTATGTAGTAAAATTTTGTTAATATCAACATAAACTTGAAGTACCGTTTCAATATTGAACGTTCCAATATAAATCCTACAATACTTTCTACAATTTTTCCAAAATCAATTCAGTCACCGCAACTCCTTTTTTAATGCAAATCGCTTTGGCACTTTTAGAAATTTCTTTAACCTCACTAAAATTCATAAAAAAAAAACAAAAGTTATTTCAAAAAGCCTTTTTCTAACGCACCAAAATATACAGCACTTTTTTACAGACTAGAATTCTTTCAGCGACTACAGCACATTCACCCACTATAATATTTTCGAAAAAAAAAACAAATATTTTCCTAACGCACCAAAGAGCTGCGCGGGAGGGTTTCACCCCCCTATATCGTGCGGGGTGACGCTGACGTCACCGGACTTATATACGCGCGCCGCCGCGCACGCCCCAGTGCAGTGCGTAGTGTTGAGCGATGCGTGTAATGTGAGTTCTCCTTTCATTATTAAGCTTGTGTTTTGAGAATATTGGATAAATATATATATTTTTTTTTAATCATTTGAAGTTACTAAAAAGTTTTAGAGAAGTTTTTGAGAGTATACAGTGGACGATTATAAAAAATAGGTAAAAACATAAGTATACTTTTTCTTAATATTTGTTTACTATAAGTATTTATTCTATAATATATCAAATATGTTGTTTTTGATATAAATATATATTATTGATATTAGTAAAAATTAAAAAAAAACGAAAAAACAATAACGACCGCAAACACGTTGAAGTCTTTTTCAGCGGTAATTCAGTAGCCGCAAGCTTTCGATTTGGTGTGCGGCTTGGTAATATTATTATTCATAAAATATTTATATTTTAATATAATTAAACTGAAGCTATATTAGGTGATACTATGATCATTGTTATTGTTTGTTCATAAGATTGACAGCAAAAAAATATGTAAATTTTACATTACATGAAACTGAAGAAGTTTTCTCAAATTTTGCTTGGTATTAATATTGCTTAGTATTAATTTTCTTTTTTGAACAATTCGAGAACCTACCTATTTTAATAACTAAATGCATAATATAAAACACGAATATGAAACTTATATTAATAAATATTAAAAAATTAATAATAATAATATATTAAAAAAAATACATGAAAAAAAAACCATTTTAAAATCTTTGTTGCTAAAAGTAAAACGTCATGAAATCTTCAAAAAAATCTGATACGACTAAACTTAAGTTAGCTTCGAACTTAAGGTTTAGTAGTTAGTATATTAGTTAATTCTGATTAGTATTATGACGGATATTTCAAATTTAATACAAAAAAGACGAATAATAATAAACGTTAACATTTCTTTGATGGTGGCAACAAACGTTCTTAATTTTGAATTGAATATATCTATACTATTACAAAATTATAAATATCGATGATATTATTTTTCAATACTGATCGATGATTGTGATGATATTATTGATCATGATGACGACGATACTGATGTCGTGCGAGGGCCGCGTGTCCGCACCGCTCATGTGACAGTGTGTTGATTCGCCGTGTTTTGCGGAGTTTTGGGAAACATGTTGCCAATTTCACTACTCTATCATTCCGCAAAAAGAGGCTTATGTAAAGTCCAAAAATTTGCATAAGTTCCTTGCCTATGCGAATTTGAAAGTGATTTGAAACGTGAAAATTCCAAAATTTAAGATACAAAATTGTAAATGTTGTCTGCTTTTATCTGGTAGAGCTTAAGTTTAATAACCTTAAGCTCTACCAGCGACCATCGACAGCTAAAGAAGGTTTTCAATTCCTCGGGCTATTTTTTAACTTTTCAATTTCAATAATATTGACAGACGGACGGACAACTGGCATTACTGTAATAAAATATTTAATATAATGAAGAAGAAAAAGAATTTAATATATAAGAAGAATTAAATAAACTGTTAATTTCTTGCTTACACAGATGTTATTTATGTTAAAATTAAATTAATTAAATAAAATTAATACAGTTAAATTGTTTTAGATAATTTCATCATTATTATAACTCCTGGCGATTCTCAGGTAAATTACGTTTCTGGCATTGTGAAAATTACTCTTCTCACATTGTGAAAATTACTGTCCTCACATTGTGACAATTATACTTCTCACATTATGAAAATTACACTTCTCAAATTGTGAAAATTCACTCCTCTCCTTGTGAAAATTACACTTCTCCCATTATGAAAATTACATTTCTTGCATTGTGTAAAATACATTTTTTGAATTACATAAATTACGTTTCGTATATTGATATAATTAGACTCCCATATTCCAATCGACAGAACATCCACAGGATCATTAATCTGCGTCGAATTTGATCGAAAATTAATTCATTACATCAACACACGCGTTACCAAATACAGCGTTAGTGAAAGAAAATCAGCGATTATACATAATTTTGAGTTTCGCCACTCAGATGATCGATGGTAACCTGCAGCTGCTTCACATAGAAACATGTAGAGTAATTTTAAGCTGCATCTATGGCGGTCAATATGTACCTACATAGATATTTACACCTAACACCACCCACGGGCAAACTGATATTGACATGATGTTACGCTGACAAAACACAAGTTCTGATTTGTAGCCAATTTAGCATTTCATAAAACTTTGTATTACATGTTTTCAAGTGTAGTTTTCTTGGATGTTAATAAATAGACAAACAGGATGTTCTACGATATATGAGGAAAAAAGGAAATTTTAAACAAATGGAAGTTTACATTACATTTTAAAAATTTGAAAATCAAAAATATTCTAAAAATAACTCGGTTTTAACATAATAAAACATTATTTATAAAAATACTAGCATTCCCGACACACATTGTTCTGTCTTAACAGCTATGAAGTGCTATGAAGTGCTATGAAGTGCTATGAAGTGCTATGAAGTGGAAATATATATAAATAACTAGACCTACAACCTACACTAACATCTACAGTTTTATTAGCATGGGAAAATTCCATCGTCATCTTTAGTATTTTCCTCGCAATTTTTTCAATATCTCTCACCGTTTAAACCTTCCTTGAATTTTCACAATCATGTCAAGATCTAAATTAAATAAATATAAGATCAAAAAATTTAAATCTTCTGCTGAATAATTAATATTGAGTAAAGTTTTGTAAACAATCTGCAAATATTCTAATGGGATGTGGAAAGCTGATTTTGAGTCGACGCCGGGAGGGCGGCGCGGCGGGCGGCAGTCGGGGTTAATGATATATTTAATGTATTCAGAATATTTAACGATTGCACGATAATTAACGATCGTATATTATTGTGAAGACACTTATTGATTATTTATTGATTCAAAATAATAGTCCTGCGAGTTTATTTTACGATCGATTTTAAACAACAACATTTTCTTCAATTGCTACTTTCTTTCTTCTTCATAAAACTTTAAGCTATTGAGAAAAAATTGTACAGTAATATGAGAATATAAAGTAGTTTTCTTTAATATAACCGTTACTATTTGAAAAATCTAAGCAATTTACAAGAATCTCACTCGTATAGAAAAGCGAGCTTTAGGAGAGCAAGATAGATTTTAAAATTTCAATTTACATAAGCAAACCATGTTGTCATATACATTAGGCCAGAAGTTCAGAACATGTTCTTGGGTTTTTTAAAACAATGAACAATGAACAACAGAGCTGTTATCCTTCCGTCAGATTGTTTACTTAGTATTTGCTTTGACGAGTGCAGGAAAATGTTTGGGAATTTCACTATGAAACTAATTGTTTTCTTTCACGGGACCAAAGAGAAATAAGGTTAGGTGTAAGCATAATTACACCTGGGTTACAACGTAGGTCTGCAGGAGGTGGGGCAAATACTGTGATATTTTAACTCATTTCAACGAAGATTCATATGAAATAGGATTATCAATTTATTGATTACCTTCAGTTTTCCTTGGATCTGAATTAAAATCGTCAATAAAATGAAGTGTGTATGAAAATTGTACGATCTAATAGTATATTGGTTTGTGGTCGGAGCTTTTTTATAAAGCGGAAAAAAACTTATCTTTAAAACCACCAACATGTTATTTAAGTGGTATTCTTTGTAATAAAATTCGACTCAATAGACCATACTTTTTAGGGAAAAAAGTATATACTTTAGTCGGTTTTAGATATTTTATTAACACCACGCCTAGATAAATGGGTACCGAAAACATTCTGCAAACTTGTACTAAGCCGGATTTTGCGGAATATGCAAATGATCATTTGCATATTCCGCAAACTCCGGCTGACGTCATCGGAGTTTTCGCTTCGTAATTCATGGTGATATAGAATTCGAAATTTGTGTGGGGTTTTTCGATATCTCAAGACAGTATAAAAGTGTGTTTTGGATACGCTTATCGAATTTCAATGTTAAAAATAACTTGATATTTTATTTAAAACCAAGCATCTCGCAAGCCTAGCGAGATGCGTGAGCGAAGCTTGTACAATGTACCATTAGGGAATCCAACTCATAAGTAGAGTATTCTCGCAACTTGTTTACGTATTATAATGACTAATTGCAGTCGCAATACAATTGTCAATAACATGACAGTGTGATATAATTATTAGAAGCAGTTAATCATGACACCGGTCAACCTGCTTACGAATTAGATTCCCCGATATTACATAGAGGTAGATCTAGATAATATCAGATTTGAAATATTTTGATGTAGAAAACATTCAAGTAGAGAATGTCAGAATACACGCAGTTAATATATTTATCCTCTGCTGTTTACGTTTTGTACAGATGTATATAGGTTGTAAAGAAGCGACCGGTACGGGCGGGGTCGGGTGTCGCAATGTGTTGAGAAACGCGTAACCTCACGCAACAAGTATGTGACGCGAAATTCCGAAAAGCCGCAGGCTTAAGCTAGCTCAGGCTGAAAGCTTAAAAGCTTAAAAATTAGCAGCTCTTGCGTGAAAAAGAAGTTATACCTTCAGAATATGTCTGATTTCTTCCGAATAAAATACTTAAGCCAGCTTAGGAATATCTCTGTAAGCTTGAAATGCTAAATAATGTGATGCTCATTTGAAATGAAACCTTATAATATTTTCATCATTCTGTTGAACGTTATATCTAAATATGTGTCAAAACGATTCTATGCCAAACAAGTTTTCCACTGTATAGAATTGTTAGATTTTTTATTACTGAACATTGCTAAAATTCTTGTTACACACGCTCGACGCTCCTTGCTTCAATCGTAGCTTTGCGCGTGCGTTAGCTTCGGCGTAACTTTAGACCCCATTTCATCTTATTTGAATGTGAATCTTCAGAAAATTCGTTTTATATCAGCTACATGCGTCTATTTGCGATTGAATGATAACCGGTGATAGGTAAAACTCATCTTCGGTTCTAGCTCCAACCATAATCGGTATTGATAATTGTAGCAATAGTGTAGTATGGCCCCAGAATAAACAAGCCCTATGATTCCTCTCGTAATGTAATTGACACAGTTGGGCGACAATAGTCGGCCGACAATAGCCGCTGATTGAGCAACCACGCCGCGGGTTGCGCAACCGTGATTGAGCTGTTCTGTGACCTGTCAACAAATACATAATGTTTAGGTCTTAATCTAGATAAAGGAATAGTTCGTCATTGTCAATAGATGTGTACGAGTAACAGTGAGTAGCACACGTGAAACACAGATAACATTTTGTTCCAGTCAATTGTAGGTTGACGCGTTACGTTTCCATATTTCAAGCTAACAAAATTGCTATATTTATAATTTATTATAAATATATAATTTATTATATTTATTATTTATAATCTGTAATAAATGTTGCACTAAGGATTCGTTTGAATATTTTTTGAATGAATTTGCGACCAAATGAAACCAATCCCTGCAAAACTAACAAAAGTCAAGACTTCTTTATCTGTAAAATGGTAAAAAAATATTATAAAAAATGATGGTTTTTTGGTATAGCAAAATCTATTTTCGAGAACTTCTTCACTCTAAATTTACACGTTTAGAATCATTTTTCTGTTCTTACTATTATGTTTGTTATTAAAATGTTTCATGTAATCAACTTAAATTGGGAGAAAAATCATACTTCTGGATTGTTATATTAATAATTATCCCCTTTTTCGGAACCCGGTTAAAATTTGATTTGATAAGTCTCCTCGAAATATGTATGTGTATTTTCGATTTTGATATTGTGCATGAATATTAATGGGTTCGGATGTATTTTATTTAGTCACTGTCTGCACTAAAGGAATTCCAGTCCGCGCTCAACCGCTGTCAAACAACACATTTTACAAACACGTCCTTAATTATTATAATACCACTCCCGCTACTGTCATCTGGTCAAAGGTACCTACTTAATGTTCCTTAGTTCAATGGCCCGTTTTTGGTCTTTACGGTTAAGCTTGCATTAAAATCGAAATTATCCGTAAGCAAAAGTGAAAACTAAAATAATTTATAATGTAATGCAATATTCCTACGTAAGAGCAGTGCTAGTCCTGTGGTATTAGAATCCTACCGGTTAAACCTTAGCTCCGCATCTTTTGCGTAATACGCAGGATCCCCTGTATATATATAATGTACCCAAGATTACTTTCATATGTATATATGTAAATGTTATCTTTATCTATTGATCATTATAATTAATTACAAAATGAATTTCGTAAACGCGGAGTTTTTACATCAAGGCTGTCTTGTGTATGCAATGTAACAGCTACTGTTTGGGCGCTTTAGATTTATGGGCTCATAAAATTTTAGTATTCATTGATTTTTTTCAGATGTAATTGACACCTATAAGGAAGTAAGGAACATCTTTGACTAGGTAACCGTTTTAATTAAATACTACAGAGGGCTAAGCGAACATGCCATCGTTAATTACAATGACGAATGACGATCTTCGAAATTGAAAATATATGGGATTGACAGAATGTTTATCACATAGCGCGCGATACGTCAATACCAGACATTTTTTTATTTCTAACATAAATGTTATTAGCGATGGTATATTAGCAAAAGGGCCAGAGCCTTAATATTTTTAGAAAAAAAATTATAATGTTTGTCAATAATAATCTAATAAGCAGTATTTAACTGACCAGTTAAAGCTAAGTTATAACTTAGAAAGAGTACAGCATTAGATATTTCTAAAACAATGAGTTGGCAGTATCACAGTTTAAATTATTTTAATTAATCTTATTTTGGTTGGCGCCAAAAAAGATTATGATCAATTCGGTGTGTATTTTAGTCCGAGCTCCGTGGCCTAGTGGGTAGACCGTATGATTCGTACTCGAGAGAGTGCAGGTTCGACTCCCAGGTTGTTGCGTGTACCAATGAGACATTTTCAGATCTCAAGTACATTAGGTATATGTACGCTCCAACGGTGAAGGAAAACATCGTGAGGAAACCCGCACATGGTTGGCCCCGGAAGTATTGACCAGTCACTCCTCTGGACTAGACTGTGTTGTGAGAATGCCGTATGTGGTTGGGCAACCATACGACATTTAAAAACCGACTGTCCCAGGCACTACAGTTTGTCAAGAGTGGTTACTTCGGTCGGAGAATACTGTATAAATCATCCAATAACTTTTTTTTTGTAGTCAGTATTTTACCCTGTGGAAGAGTAATGAATATTTGACATACAAACGGCTGCCTACTGAAACTGTAGGCGGGCGGCGGAAGGTCGCATCATCTTAGTGACTTCATTTTCAAATTTCAAGTTTAAGGCTATATTATTATACATTCAGATGCAAATGAGCGATTTCACTGTATACATTTAAATGTAAATGGGGATATTATATTAATCGTGTTTGTACACTATTGTCGTAGCCCTCAAATTCATGTTTGTGGCAACTGGCAACTCAGGGTGACGTCTCGGAGCGACAACTTCATCATCATCAGATCATTGAACACTTACGTCGCGACTGACAAAGAATATATATTACTAACGTACTCTGTAGTGCTAACGTTAACAGTCTCCGTGGTCTAGTGGTTAGAGCTTGGCTCTCGACTGGAGGTCGTGGGTCCGATTCTCGCATTGGAACACCAAAAATATCGTTTCCAAGTTAGGTTAGGACAATGCAGGCTGATCACCTGATTGTCTGACAAGAAAGACGATCCATGCGTCGGATGGGCATGTAAAAAGTCGGACCTGCGCGGCGCCTGATCTCTCGCCAGTCGTGTCGGTTATTCGTCCCACTGGGTTATGAGAGTAAATGGAAGAAAGAGTGCTCTTGTGTACTGCGCACACACTTGGGCACTATAAAATTACTCCTGCGCAACCTGGTTGGCCTGGTTTCAATGAAACCGGCCACCGTCACCGAAATCGGTGTGGGGAGTTAAAGTTGTAACGTTAGTGGTCTATACTGGCAAAGAGCTGTCCTCAATGTTAAGATTATACTAAATATATAAGTTTAAAAATAAATTGTAATAAAAAATCTTAGCATTGCAAATTATTGCAAAAAATAATTTAAATATTGCGCGAGATTACATAAATGTAGGTCGGTATTGAACTAATCCATATACCGTTTCGCCACTTCCAGTTCATACATTACCTGACCCGGGGTCAAACTCGTGACCGTCTGTCGAACCGTGTCGTTGTACAAGCAGGGCGTAGTGATGATGACGAACTTAGAGGATAGAGTACAACTGTAACATCAGCTGCTGGGCAATGCAAATACTTCAAATATTCATATATTATTTAATGCAAGCTCTATCTAATAACCTAATGAATAGAAATGAATAAAAATAAATAGAATTGAAAGTAATATTCTGCAATTTATAAAATACATTTATTTGAAAAACGTTTAATTACAAGTTATGCATACATGTCTAACTAGTTTTATCTGCATTAAAATTATAAGGAGGAATGATTTGATTGTTTTTTTTATGCATTGAATAGGCTACGAAAGTGCTCGACCGATTTTTATGAAATTTGGCACAGATATAGAGTAGACTACGGAGAAGGACATAGGCTACTTTTAATCGCGGCTAAATGTAAATAAATGCGTTCCCACTTCCCGACGGGATTTACTTTACGAAGTCGCGGACAACTGGTATAGCGTATTTTTTATGGTAGTAGCAAGTAACAAGTAAAGAAAAACTGGGAACTTTATCAGAACCCCAATACCCGTGATTAACTGACATTTTAATTTTACTTTTATTGAATTATAAATGAATCGTCTAGATATAATAGACAATTTTTTCGAGCTTGGACCAATCAAAAAGCTGCGTGTTGATTTGACGTTTATGAGAATGCTATTTTACAGTTTCAACATATCGGAACTGGATCGTAACTGCATTGCAGGGTTTCATTGCTAGCTGAGTTGACCTTCTGGTAGTGCTACTAGCTACAACTGTAAATCCTCAGTCAGCAAAACAAGTCATCCATTGCAAACCATATTTAGTTGAAGTATTCTGTTAATTATTAATCAATGATTCACGGTTTTCGGGACTACTCAATGATAAATGATTATGCATCTCGATTAATAAACAAGTGAGGCTGCTCACTACGTCGAAAAAAAAAATTTATAATATCAAGATAAACTTGAGGGTTTTTACGATTGTAAAATAAAAAAATCTCCATTGTTCTCTAACGGAACTCGCCTTGTTTAGTCGTTTGTAACGTACTAAAAACAACACACATCATTACATGTTGGAGCTGCCGACCTAACCGGAAAATATTATGTCATCTTCAATCTAATCCGGTTCAGAAAAGGAATACTTAATCCTTCTATATATATCTTAAAAAGTATGGATGGATGGATGTTTGTTACTATTTCGCTCAAAAACTACTGAACGGATTTCGAATTCGAATTCGATGAAATTTGGTATGGTAGTAGTTTAGGTTGTGGATTAAAACACAGGCTACCTTTAATCCCCAAATAGTACAGTACCCGTAGAGAATATGTAGTTTTTTTTATATTTTGCGGTAATGAAGGCGAGCATAAGCTAGTTTAGGATTTTCCTGATAGGAAACGCTGTCGCCCATAGACACTAACCGTTTCCTTTCTGCAACTGTAGTGGATTTACATGCAATTCACTCAAAGCAAGTCTATAGAATTTTAAATTGCTAGTCAAATAACTACAATGGAATCAAATTATTTTTTATCCATTTCCTACAACAATTACTTCGCCCGAAATGGTTGAATTACGGCAGTGGCGCTAAATACTCACTAATTACTTATATTGACCGCACGTGGTGAGTCGCGCGTCGCCATGACATTTAGGAACAATAGTACTTTATTAGATATTAAATAAATTTGACAACCTTGACATGACGCGCCGTTGATTGCTTGATTGCTGTTGATTTTTCAAGCAGCTTTCGCGCTAATTTTTATTAGTTTTGCAACGTACGCAACTCACAGCTTCTTATGTTATCTGTTATTTTACTTTTGAAAATCAGTATTTATTAGTGTAAATAAATAAATAAATAAAAAATATTTATTTGAACTTAAAGTAATTAAAGTACCTACATAGAAAATAATAATTGGCGGCCTTACGCTAAGAGCTCACGGAGCGGTTTTGTCCCGTGCCCGCCGCGGTCGTCGAACTGCGGTTTTATTTCTAAACTCACGAGACCGCGGTTCTGCGCGGTCACGCAGCCGCCGCGGTTGAGATTATCGCCCGCAAACGTGACAGGTGAAGATCGCAGGACGTTCTGTTGCAAAAGGGCAAATACATATTTAGAATAGAATTTCTGAATTTCTCCTGCAAGCCGATCGCAGAGCGCGCGGGCGCTAAACGCCGAGGCTGCGGGTGGCCGCGGCCCGCGCGGTTCTACTAGTTGTCGTTGGGACCCGCGAACAACCGCGCACACCGCGGGTGTAAAAACGTGGCGTGAGTTGTGTATTAATTTTTTACATACATATCTGCATTCTACAGAAATTGCGAGCCCGCAAACGCTCCGTGAGTTCGTAGCCTTACTGCTGAAGCAGTTTCTTCTAGGCAGTATACTAGCTGTCCTCTTATTCGGTGTCTTAACTATGAACTTGAATAAATAAATAAAGAATACACCTAAAACCTATATGTAGTCCAACAACTAAATATACACCTACTTCTAAATCTGCACCTACCAACCGGGGTGGTACTGGGGCCGGACGATTTTTTTTATCTGCAAAATTACAGCTTGTTCACTTTAATGCTCGACTCTGTGAACGTCATGAGACATTCACACGGATGACTAAAGCCACATGATTGTTGCAGCACGGCAAAAATCGACCAATGAGCGAGGTTGCGAGTCACTTCATTTGCTATTTAGACGATCGATTTTCCTCGTGCGGCTTTAGTCACCCGTGTAGATCCCACATTGCCGTTCTTGCGAATGCTCTCGATGAGGTGGCAACATTACGGCTCTTTTTTCAAAAAGTTTATATTAAAAGTTGATTATTAAATGGGCCTTTGCATAATTATATGAGAAATACAACATTACAACTGTCATTTAAACAAAACTAGATGCGAATCGAAATGAGTAATTGCTACTTGTGAGATCAACACATTTGAATCCCACGAAACATACTCCGACCGAACAATTGTTTCTAGTAATATCGACCAGCCAACGACACTATCGCAATAGAGATCTCTGTTAGACGATCGTATTAAGTCTTTGTCTGCACACATAAACTTTGTGGTGCAAGGTGAGGCTTGAGAATATTTATGAATGAATCGTTATATACTTTATATTAGGTATGTCAAATGGGTGAGAACATAAATATGCGAAAAACATTCGATACAAGCAAATTCATGAAACAAGGCTTCAAATGTGTGAACGACCTCTATTTCGGTATTTGTAAGTTTTTTTATTTTTATTTTAAGAGCGCTCTGTAGGTTGGTAACATTGACGAAAATGGTTTGACGATGATTACAGATCTATATTAGACGTAGAATGATTTAGGCGAACCTAATGTGGACTTAATCTTGATTAATAAATTATACAAATACCATGCGCCATAACATAAATATAAATAATTACTGGTTACCAAAACAATGATTCATTACCCATTAGAGCGAAACTTGCAATGGCAAATCCCACGCGTCAGTGTCAAAACAAACAAAAAAAGCGAAACTTGCATGGCGCCAAAAATGACAGATTAACTTTTTTATACGGGCTCCGCTATGACTAAGACATAACGTATCATTATGCCTAGCCCTGAGTCCCCGCCCACGGGCCACGCTTTCGATGGCCTCGCGCCTACATTACCTAGGGCACTCGAACTACTTAGCATTGTCTAAACACTAAGTGTTTTACACATCGTTTCAAATTTCGACACCTGGTTTAAAATGTCGCGTACTTTCCCTTTGTCCAAAGATTTTTTTCATGACCAGGCATAGCTTTTTAAAGATGTGTCGTTAAAATTTTGCTAATTTTTCTTATTAGTATGCAAGCAAAATAATTTGATGATATTGCTAGTTTACAGAGGCGTGGGGTTCCTATAACCCCATTCCTATCGGCTCCACTTACCACTTACCTTTTGAAGACCCTCATCCAAATCCCTACCTATTATACAGGCTAGGGCTTCCCTATGGTAGTTTAGTTGTAAAATACAGAGTCTAACACATTTTTTAACAGTTAAGAAGCAGCTTAGCTAAGAAACAATAATTCTGGCTGTTTTAAAGCTACATTTTCCTAAGTAATATATTTTTACAAGTAAAAGTGCTTTCCATTATTGATTGTATAGGGACATGACATGACATGGTCTAAAATATCAATATAGTTCTGAGATGCTATTAAAAGCGCTGTTAAGATAAGAATACGTTTATTTGATCACCACACTTCAGCTCATCTAAGGTATGGAAGGAATGATTCTAGGTAAATTCTTGTTTCCTCTAACTATACCACAAGGGGAAACAAGGTATGCGCTTGTTTGCTGATTATTTAGCATTAGTCACCCGCGTCTGTCGTCGCATGTGATCCTGAACCTCGGAAACCTTCCTGCGACCGCCTTGTTTGAATAAATCATAAATATTGACCTCTACATGTGTGATATTTTGTGGCTGACACCTAAAATGCGTGTCGTTTATCACAATATTGCGTTTACGCCCCGTGATGTACTTAGTTGGCGATTGATGTATCCTGCATGTACTATCGAACGAGTTGCCGCTCGACCAGGCATAACATGAAAATAGCTCAACAGCGCCTTACCATCGTGCGAACGCACACATACTCCCGTGCAAATACGTATTCTGCAGTCGTTGCTGCCACTTCCTTCATGTTGAAATATTTTGAGGCGTCCCCTAGTGCCAGCAAAATGTTTATAAGCTGGTCGAGCAGGAACTATGTCGATATTGTACACAGCAATCATCATCATTATTAACCAGCTAACGTCTCTATTATACTCTATCCAGATCCAATTCAATCTTTTTGTAAACAAAAGAAAAAGTACACAATAATGCTACCAAATTAAATATCACTATGTGCACTAAAAAATACAATCACATATTAAATGGTCGATTTTTATCTTTTTATTTACAATATTTGAAATTGAATCTTAACAGATTATGCTGAACGATTAATTCAATGCTAGGAAGAGAAGGTATCACGGTATTTCCAAATTTTTAGTTGACGCTTACGTTTAGGCAGAAAAAAAAGATTTCGAAAAGATTTATAGTAAATAAAATTATAGTACGCCATGCAGTAAGTCATTGATCTTTGATTGTATTTATGCGATTTAAGCAAAGTATTCCTGCTTATTCCTTTAAATCAGCTGTCTTTATGAGGTTAATGTCCTCAACGCCTGAGAGAGCGCAATGTAATTTTATTCAGTTGAATAATTTATTTATTTTCAATTTTTTTCTTTCGCCAATACGTTTTTACATAAGAATTGCCCAATATATCCATAATTTATTTTGAATAACCTTATATTTAACCCTATGACCGCCACGCAATATTACTTCACCGCGCGCCGGTCACCATGCGTCTGCTGCGTCCATAGCGTAAAAATGACGACCTTTGTTTAATAAATGACATGTACTTATTTTAATGATAACAATAAATGGCCTCGCAAACGTACAGCCAGCAAACACGGTGTACCACGTTTCCATCTTATTAATATGGCGATAAGATTCAAAAGTGGTACACCGCAGGTTTCCGCCGACTGTGCAATATGCTCCGGGTGCTGTACATTGTAAATCATTCCATTCATTGATATTAATTGTATTCTGTCAAGACTCTGACAAGTTCAAAGTTCAAGAACGATTGTAGAAGTTTAAATTTTTGACCAAAACCAAAGGAATTTCAACTAATTTTCATGAATAACAAAACACTTAAACGTACCTTTGAAGAGAGTCATTTGATAGTTTCAAAGTGCTTAAAATATCAATGTATACCAGACGTACGAGATATGTATGTATGTGATAATTTACACTAGCATCGCCTTGTTTAGACACCATGACGCAGCCACGTGGGCGGGGAGGATGCTGCCATTAAAAAGAAGGATTTATTAAATCTCCGGTCACTTGACATAAAAGTATATATTTATTAATCATAAAAGTGGAATATAAAATTATGAATGCTACTGATTCCAGATGTAATCATCGTCTTTAAGCTCCGGTAGCCATGAAATAACTTTAAATAGATCATTTATTATATTAATTACACAACAGTTGTAATAAAATAAGTTATTTAATCAAATAGTTATTAATTGTATAATAGTTATAATCAAAAGCTTACAAGATACTTACAAGATTTTTTCGTTTAATATCGTGTGAGTATCCTTAGGGAAAAACTTAACTGTATTAAATACCTACATAGGTTGAATAATTGAATAGTGTATAGATTATTATTGGCAACTTATTTAAATATATTGTTGTATTCTTGTTTTATTCTTATTGAACGGTCGCTAAATTACGTTGACTCGCTTGAGCAAACTCACTTTAGTAAACGCTGCGTCATTTGAATACTTATCGTTAATTATAGCCCAAACCTGTATTTGACGATTGAGGCTATGATATCATTCTCCATCTATGTGATATGCCTCCAATTTATTTTATTGTCAAATCTGTTTGTGCTTTTTATTAAATTAATTTTTATTACTTATCTAATATGTAAAAATTGTAAAACGCAATTTCATATTTCGACTAGGACACTTTTTCTACATGAAAAAGGTTACATATTATTAAAATGTTCGTGGTGCGTTTTTTACACATTGTGATAAAATATTATAGACAAACTTACAAACTTTACATCTATGTAATATTAGCAGAATTAGATAAATAAATTTTATGTATCGATATTAATTGTCTCTATTCTATTGTTTCAGAAATATGAAGCCACTGCTGGTGGTGGCGTTTGCGCTCATATTGAGCGTCAACGCGCTCCCCGAGAACATCGAGGACGTCAAAGAGTTGCCACAAGCCAAAGATATCGAAGTGGAGGCGGAAGA
Source organism: Phengaris alcon alcon (assembly GCA_037179445.1). Classification (NCBI taxonomy): domain Eukaryota; kingdom Metazoa; phylum Arthropoda; class Insecta; order Lepidoptera; family Lycaenidae; genus Phengaris; species Phengaris alcon. The sequence continues at coordinate 28,210 of JAYRCH010000603.1, read as the reverse complement.
GTCCGCGCCACAAACACGAGCCGAACGATGCACAGACTGCGCGATCAACTACGACGCCAATGGCGAACCTCTAGCCGCGTTTAAAGCTCTCCCCGGAGCTACCATACACATGCAGGAGATCATCGAGGAGTGCACCTCCGCTAATGGATGTGCCGGCCTTAAAATTAAGGACGGGAAGATCGTCCAACGATTTGAAAACATTAACGCCTTCAACGCGGCCTCGGATGCCGACCTCGCTAACGAGTTCCAGTTCCTCGCAGCCGATCTGGCCGGATCCGGTAACGTACCATTCTGGTGGATGAATAAGGACTCGCCGTTCAAAGCTAGTGGTGGTGGGGGTTTTGACAAGTTCAGTAAGACTAGCTCGAGCTTTTCTAGTTCTAGTTTGGGTGCTGGACTAGCGGGCGCCGGATTAGGTGCATCTGGACTAGGAAGTGGCGTACTAGGAGGCGCTGCACTAGGAACATCCGGATTAGGAGTTTCCGGATTAGGAAGTTCCGCCTATGGCGCCGGATTAGCAAGTTCTGGACTAGGAGCAGTGAGCTTAGGAAATGCCGGCATAGGAAGCTCAGGAATCGCCGGCGGAATAGAAGGCGGATTAGGAGGCGCCGGAGTCGCGAGCGCTGGATTAGGAAATACAGCGTTAGGAGCAGCTGTATTGGGAGGCTCAAGATTAGGCAGCGCAAGTGTAGGAGGCGCCAGCTTAGGAGTGAACTCTGCGGGGGTTGGCTACGGTGCCAGCTCAGGGTTCGCCGGAGCCGCGGGCTATGGTGCTGGATATAGTGCTGAATCTGCTGGGTCGTCGCTAAATCTGGGGGGAAATCCCTTCTTAAACGGCGGTGTGTCTAAGTTCGCTGGCGCTACTAACTTGGGTGTAGCCGCGAGACCTTCGAGTTTCCAGTCGAATTACGGAGCCTCTAGTGTTAATCTCGCTAAAAATCCATTCCTAAGTGGTGCTAACATTGGTCAAGCTCAAGGTGGTTATAACGCTTTATACGGTACTAATTCCCAAAACTTTGCGAGTACAGCAGCGAGCAAATTCTCTGGTTTAGCAGGCAGTGCAGCTTCCGCGGGAGCCAACGTCAACTTGATTCAGAACCAGCAGAAGCTGAACGAGTTTGACTTTGAGCAGCAACAGCAGCAGCAGCAGAATATTGGTCTTGGGTTCGGCATCGGAGGCGGATCTGTGGGGGTTGGAGACCTGCAACAGACCTGCTCGGGTGAGGGCTACGCCTGCGTCATTAAGTCCCAGTGCATCAACGGAGTGGTCAGCGGAGCCGGACTTCTGCAAGCTAGCACTAAGGTAAGATTTATTCTATTTCCTTTAGAAGTTTAGAACATGAATGATGGTTAAATATAACGTGAAATGTCATTTGTTTTTGTCTAGGCTCTTATTGACTCATAATAATATAATAATTTATAAGTCGTAAACGTAACATCTTTGAAATTACATTGCGAGAAATTCCCGACATCGCGTACGTCGGTAATATAAACACCAAGCCTTGCATTCCTCATTATCATTGGCCATAAAATCTTTGGATTAGCGGCATTAACGCTATCAGAGTTGCCAATCTTCGATTTTAAATCCTTTTAGATCTTAACCTTCGCCGGTCATGGTGTAACGAGTTAAAAACTTTAAACCAACACTGGAAAGGTCACTCGGTACTAATTTCATAATCGGCGGAGAGGTCGTCGAGTTAGGGCGTCACCTCACGCGCCTCAGTTAATTATTGTTATTGTTTTCCACTTAAATTGTTTAATTTAAACCAATCAAGAATTGAATTTTAATTTTAATAGTGCAAATGCACATATAAATTGCATGGTTTTACTTATATTGCTTATGTCGGAACATATTACTTAACTCTATTATCAAATCTATGTACAAAGATTATTATTTTTAAATTATTAGGTACAATAAGGTACACTAAGTGCAAAATGATAACTATTATGAATTTCTAATTGTAAAACTTTTGGCGAAATTATTGGCTAATCAGTAAACATTGTCAATGAAGTTTTTTAACCCGTTGAAAAAACCGACAGGTTCAATAAATAATAGTTCCGAAATGTCAAGGCTATATACCAGGATGCCTCTCTGTTCCCAGGTGTTTCTAATTTTTATTTATCTGTTAGATGTCAGATTTAATTACAACAATTATTGTCAATGTGATACGATTCACGATGTTATGTACATTTTATATAACTCCGTCTAATCCATTGTAACTCGGAACGCTGATCGTTTGTTGAAGTATTATGCAATTGAAGTTTGTATATAAACCGTTTAAATCTGCATCCAAATTTGTAGATTTCAATCTGTGAAAAACGTCCTTTCCGTATTCGATGCTTCAACTGTATGCAGTAGGTGTCAGGATCAATTGAGAGTCTGGGACTAACGTGGAAAGGGAAAACGTTGCTAGAAGTTTCAAACGACCTGCTTCGCCGTAAGCACAGGGTGTTTCTTCTTTATCGCACGTTTTAGGTACGCGCGTTTTCGGCGCCCTAGACACTCATTGTTGCGCATATAATTTCTATTGATGATAAAAAAACGCGTTAATGCGCGTCATCTGCGCGTTTAAAATATACCGTGTGCTTACGGCCTCCTATCATATTTTTTAATAAGTTATGCCTATGTTGACGAATTACTAAATGAATACCGATATGATGCGTATTCACTTGCGATAGAGATTATTACGAGATATGATCGTCGCGTGGTCCGAATCGACATTGTCGAACTTCGAAACAATGCGTACTCACGATAGTAAAGATGACCGCAAATATTTTGGCCAAGTGACCAGTCCCCGAGAATGCGACCGACGTGCGGCGGGTTGGGGGGGGGGGGGGGTGTGCCGGGTGCGGGGGGTGCGGGTTCGAGTCCGGGCCGGATTCCGCGCGCGGGTCACAGTGAAGTTTAGTGTGTCGCCTGTCGCAACTGCTGTAAACATCTAAAGGACATCGGGCCGGGGTACGGTCGTCAGACACAACAATATGTGTATTTTGTATAGTCAATCTAAAAGAATCTACTCTACTACATCATCATACTCTACTATCATACTAAATCTACTTAATAACTACATTTTTTTAAAAAAACTAGAACCCAACTAAGTAAATTGTATAGTCTATGTTACCCGGGCTATTATTATGAATCTATTCGCATCTCATTTATTAAAATCGGACCAAGAGTTTAGGCGCTACAGTGGAACAAACATACATACATATTTACATCGACTGCCAAAATCATTACCCTTCCTTTTGGCTTCACCGTAGTCGGGTAAAAAGTATTAAGTTTTTTCAGTAATAAAATGACGATAGTGAATGTAAATATTATGATTTCATCTTTTATAAGATGCCAGATATTTCCCGCGACGTAAGATCCGTACATTTTTCGGGATAGTAGTTATATAGGGATAGTAGTAGATAGTTTTCTGGGTGTAGCTTGTGTACAAACCCAGACTATAAACTAAACGTGTGCCATACTTCGTCCAAATCCGTTTAGCGGTTTACGAATAACAGCTCCCCACAGTGATTTCGGTGGCAATGGTCGGTTTCACTGCAACCAGACCAGCTACGAAGGAATAATAATAGTGCCCAAGTGTGTACGCAGTGTACAAGAGCACTTTCTCTTCTTTTACTCTCGTAAATCTAGCGGTATGGATCCAGACGACTGTCGAGAGATCAGGTGCAGGACCGATTTTTGCATCATGCCCATATCCGACGCACCATCTTTCTTGTCAGACAATCAGGTGATCAGCCTGCAATGTCCTAATCAGACTTGAAAACACTATATATTGTTGTTCCAATGCGGGAATCGCACCCACGACATCCACGAATCAAGAGCCAAGCTCTAAGCCACTGGAGCACGGAGGCGTAGAACGAAAGAGTAACAAACACACATCTACACATTGCCACAAAAATTTTCACATTAATATTAGTAGGATTAAATATAACTCAATTGTGCTTAAACTTTTCTTCACTGTAAACAATAATTTACATTTCATGAGTACCGTCAGGCTGGAGATAAACTATGCCGACGCTACATGAGGCCAATCCCGTAGATCTCACCGTAGCGAGTTACTGTTTACACCATAATCACATTTTGCTGCGCACGCGCTGATAGCGATGAGATGACAGTGGCTGGGCTCTCGATAGAACCTCAAAGTACTATCGCACAAGTTGCCGCCAACGACTAACGAGATGAAAATCGCTTAACAGCGCCGTTGAATCGTGCGCACGCACACATCCTCATATATAAATACGTAGTTCAACCACGTCCGCAGTCGTTTCGGTCACTTCCGTTGTGTTTAAAAGCATCCTAATTCGCTGTTTTAAGCGACATTTCAAAGAGTAATCTTTCTTTTCACACATTTTCTATATTTTTATGAATTATCAGACGCAAATGAGCAGACGGATCACCTAATGTAAACGGGCTAACTAAAGAAAGCACTGGAGATATTCTATACCCTTTTCCCTTTTTTTTTTGACGTTATAAATCGATGAGCGCCGACTGCACGCACGAAAAATTGTCACGTTCCGCCTGAGCCGAGCGTGCGAGCGAGAGCGCGGAACAAGCGATAGAGAGCCTCTCTATCGCTTGTTCCGCGCTCTCGCTCGCCCGATCGGCCAAAGCGTTCGGCTTGTGATGACGTTATCACGTAAAATTATCGTCCGTAAACCGACTTAACAGACAACCATATTTTTTTATCAATGGCTTAAGTGGCTAGGAGAAGCTGATAAAAGTATGGATGTAAGACACAATATTTTTTCTTATTTGAAACAAATATTTGGAAGGTTCTAAATATATTTTTTATATTTTATATGTATATTATAAACTCACAAACTACCTAAAGATTATTAAGTGAAATACTCATTACATTACCTTCGGTCATCTAACAAAAATTCTTATCTCAAAACCAATGAACTTACGATTAAGAATTATTTATCTTAACATAGATCCTTATCTTGCCGACTTTGAATAAATAACGTGCAGTCTATTTTGTATCTGCATAGATACGTTAGTACGTGACACACAATGATATACCGTGTACTCAGACGAGAGCTGTGTGTGTGTGTGTGTAGCTTTGTCAAACAAAAACCACACACCGCGACAGCTATGTGTGCGTACATTACGTACCTGATAGTATAATGATGTATAAAATCGAAAGATCATTTATCATGAAATCTCGAAATTAGGTTGACGTGGAAAGATGGAGTTTTGAATAGAGGTAGTTTGTAGATAAAGTTCAGCTAAGAACTGATTTTTCAAAGTTCAACCTTAGGGATGGCCAAAGTTGGTATAGAAAAATATGTATACTAACGAGATGTGGATATTAACGAGGTGTGGATATTAACGAGATGTGGATATTAACGAGATGTGGATATTAACGAGATGTGGATATTAACGAGATGTGGATATTAACGAGATGAGGATATTAACGAGATGTGGATATTAACGAGATGTGGATATTAACGAGATGTGGATATTAACGATATGTGGATATTAACAAGATGTGAATATTAACGAGATGTGGACATTAACGAGATGTGGATATTAACGAGATGTGGATATTAACGAGATGTGGATATTAACGAGATGTGAAGCCGCGGCAACAGCTAGTACAGAATATGATAAGATCATACGCGACAGACCCGAATGCAAAATAGTCATGTTCACCTCATTGTCTACCACACGTCACTTGAATGTAGGCAGTTTACCTCTGCCGGAGGTTGTGAGTGTATCGAGGACCATTTCATCACCCGTCAAATGTCGGTTCTTTTGATGAGGTTTGACATTAGATGTGTATGTACGTCGTTATTTCTGCATATTATGTGGTAAGCGCTGGCATTTTATACAATATAAGCCAGAATTCAATGGAGGCTTCAAATGTATTATAGTTTCATAAAGTGGTTCAGTGGTTGAGAGGTTACTGCACTAGCCGGTCGAATTCCGCTGAAGCGATAACAAAGTGTGTTCCTGGGTCATGGAGGTATATTAAATATGTGTATAATATAATAAAAATCTTACACGTGCCTATGTATTATGTATTGTTTAAAAGTATTAAATATACTATCCGCTGTCTGATCCCCGTAACACAAGTTCTTCGGGTGCACGGGGCCAGATTGACGTGGTGTGAAGCATCTATTGATATAATTATTATTTAATATAATTTAGTGCTGACAGTCGAAACCAGTGACACAGCTATAAAATAATTAATTAACAATATAATTTGGCATTACATTGGGGAGCGTTGAGATCTTTTGTGTGGTTGAACTTTGAAAAATGTTTGCGTATTACGTAAGAATCGGGGAATGTATATATATATATATATATATATAGAATATACAGAAGGTATAGACCGTATACAACGATATAATATCAAAATAATAAGAATATTTTATTTTAAAACTACCTGACCCGTCAAACATTGTTTTGCCATATATATTATTTGTTAATTTATAGTAGAAGGGTGAAAATTTAGGGGTGTATGTATTTATTAATGCCATTTCGTACAAAAATAAAATAAAAAAAATGTCGAAAAAGTAAGAATAATATTTAGGGGTGGGTTTACCCTTGTCATGTAGGAGTCGAAAAAAAGATTACGACCGATTTTCAGACAAACCAAATATGCAAAAAAAACGTTCGTTCGTTCGTTCGAGGTTCGTCAACATCAAGTCGGACCAAATTACATTTTAGTCCGGCGATTACAGTCCTACCAAAAAATAAGATTTCATAGTAATTGTGTTGTTACATGACACATCCCTTCAATTTATACTTAATAATATTATAAAGAGGAAAGATTTGTTTGTTCGTATTGAATAGTACGAAACTACTGGACCGATTTTAATGAAATTTGGCACAGATATAGATTAGACTACCGGAGAGGACATGGGCTACTTTTTATCGTTGGAAAATGTATGGTTCCGGTGGAAATTTCTATTTCGCGTACAAAGTCGCTGGAAACATATAATTCTGAATACATATATCAAGTCGATAGTTCATTTCTACTTGCTAACTATGCTTAAAGTTATTAATATCTTTGTATACAATAATAATGAATAACTCATCTCTCGTGTAATAACTTACAATCTTCCAGTTTCCTGGACAATAAACATGTTTTTGGCCAACAATTCATAATTGGTCAAGGATGACACACACACACAAGTACAGACTTCCGGCAAATAAACCTGTAATGTGTGAACTAAGGCTTAAAGACATTATTTCAATGGTTTCGATTTTTCCTGTATTTTTTTCATAAATTTAGTCACATGCTTAACATTGGTGATGACGCGAAAAAGTTACTCTGGAGATAACTGATACTTTTTTACAATGAAAAATCTCTAAATATATACTTGTCAGACTATTCTACATTACCCACCCCCTTACTAATAAAAATATTTACAAAACGGACAATATTCAATGTTACTGTCTATGTCTGTCAAGTGACTTTTCCAATATATCAGATAAAGACAGCATCATTGAATAGCTTATCCTAGGCGTTTTACCGTGAGAAAATATTGAAACGTATTTTATGTAAAAATTAAAATAAAACTCCTTGTCCTTGACTGAGATCTCGGCTCACGGCCATGGTTATATTATTAATTACGGATTATCCATTGTTAAGCCTTACGTGAAGACAATTACACACTAATCACACAATTACCTACAGATTATACAATGCAATATTGCAATTATTACATTTCTGAGTATTGTTTGTTTAATGATCGTAACAATTAAAAATGTTTCATAAAGAATGTGACAGCGTAAATGGTTCAAATAAAGAATTAAATGTAGCTTTACGAGCAACGTTGATTAGATGGTTAGAATTGAATGGGCAAAATTGTCAAATATTATAAAGTATTTTAACCGACTTCAAAAAAGGAGTATTTGATGATTCCTTTTTTATTTGAAAGCTGGTGCTTCATGTGTGGTCCCATTTCAATTTAGTCCAGTTCTGTCAATGGGGATGCCATTGAAAATGATACAAGTTTTAAATTGTTTACTTTGGAAGTCTTTTTTCTTTTTTTTTTAATTATTGTACCTAAAAAACTTAGCCATAATATTTTCTTAGTTATTGCATTTTGCCATTTAAAATATCGACTTGAAACTATAGGACTGATTTCTTTAAGATTTTCTTAGATTGATGGCTTACGTTATCAAGGCTGAGATGTACATCGACCCGAAGTCGCTATAAAACTAATTTGAAAGCAAACGTCGGACCTAAGAAGGCTTCAAGTTCTAGTAATGCTTCAATAGAGCCTGGCACGCTCTTGACCAAGTATTTTCTAATTTTGGATTAGATCATTGAATTTACTTGAGGATGCCGAGAACATCTGCTTCTAACGAACCCAATTATTTCTCCTTAAGGATTTATGATAATGAGATGGCTAAATACATTTATGAATGAGTTTAGAACAGTTATGGTAATGAGTTAGACGAGGTCGAGACGGCTATAAACGTTGCTCAATACAAATATCGGAAAGGTGGGCTAAACCCCATACTCCGGTTAAATGACTACCTCTCTGTGGCTCAGTGGTTAGCGCGTTGGCGCTCTAGCCGAAGGTCGCGGGTTAGGTGAGGGAAATAAAAGTTTTCTGTGTTCCTGGGCCATAAAAATCTTAAATACCTATATATTGTATAGTATTATACCTATATATTATATATATTTCATGTCTGACACATATCGCGATAAGCACGCGAGCGAGCGAGGCGAGAAGGTATTAAAAGGCGACAAACTATTTGATATATGTAGTATATTTCATGTCTGACACATATCGCGATAAGCACGCGGGCGAGCGAGGCGAGAAGGTATTAAAAGGCGACAAACTATTTGATACATTCAGCAAAATGCTGTTTAGAACGTAGGGTCACCTTAACGTGAGACACGACGCGGCGCGCACTTTTAAAGATAGCGACTTGAACTTTATTCCCTACAAAAAAAATTACACGTTTCATTGCAAGATTGTTTGGAACTCTTGCAATGAAACGTGTATCTTTTGAGTGGTAAATAAATTTCGATTTGAATTGCTATCTTAAAATGTAAGCGCCGCCTCGCATGATCGTGTGAACTGTGAACTGACGCTTAATCAAAGCCAAATACTAATATGAGACTTTTACTTTCTTTAAACTGATACAGGAAAATTATGTCTTGAGTCTTCTAACTCACTTAAACTGTACCTGATTGTCCTATATGGAAGCTATAATCTGTCTAATTTACTTATGTCGTGAATATTTGAGGAGGACGATGATGATGATGATGAAAGATGATGAAAAATCCGGGGGATTATTATATAATCCAATCATACGTTAGTCACGGAGCGGATTTGCGAGTCCTTATTACATTTCGTGACCCAAATACATCCTATTACCGTATACGTCGCGCAGGCGTCAGAGCTGGAGCTTCTTAAGACTTTTTTGATTTATTATTTATCTAGTCGCCTTTGTATACCATTATTATACTAGAGGAGATTTGTTTGTTTGCTTTAAGTACCGAAACTACTGGACCGTCACGGGGAAGGACTTTTTATTTATCGCGGTAAAATATACGGTTCCCGTGGGACTTTCTTTTGCGCGTACAATGTTGCGGGCAGCGTCTATTAATTATCAAGAAAGTTTTTCAAAAATTATACAGCGTTTAATATAAGTAGGTACCTACTAATTTTCTAGATTAATTAGTATATGTACACAAATCAATCAGATTTCAAAAACTTTATATATAGCTAAACTATACACGTCTTTATGTTGTTTTTGGATGAAATGTTGTATTTCTCGAATAAAATTATGACGTTTGATCCCAATGATCTCAATACACACAATACCTAGTTACTGAATAATATTTATTTTAGAAAATTAAGTAATAAAAGTCCACTTAAGTGACAATAACGAAATCGGAATTTTGTAAAAACAACATATTTGGAATTGCCAAACGTCTTGTGCAATCTCCATTAGGGGAATCCTTATCCAAAGTGTTACGTTATTGTTTCAAATCAAAATTAGGCGATCTTATGCAATATTACCACACTGATACATTTTAACCCACTACGGCGAATCCAATAGAGAAGGGCTATAAAATAAAAAATAATGATTTTGGCGGTCTATGTCGGTATGTACATTCACGTAATATGTACCTATGTTGTATGTTTTTTCCACCGTAGCACCTAAAGTACTGATCCGATTTAAATTAAGGAGGTGACAATAGATATGTAATAATAGCCCCGGTGACATAGGTTGTAAATTAACGAGGTGACAATAGATATGTAATAATAGCCCCGGTGACATAGGTTGTAAATTAACGAGGTGACAATAGATATGTAATAATAGCCCCGGTGACATAGGTTGTAAATTAACGAGGTGACAATAGATATGTAATAATAGCCCCGGTGACATAGGTTGTAAATTAACGAGGTGACAATAGATATGTAATAATAGCCCCGGTGACATAGGTTGTCAAATTTTACGTAGTCGTGCTATAGTCTTTATAAAAAAATATAGTTATTGTAAGTCTCAATAACGACCTCGCCAACTTTCAGATGAAATCCTTCTTTTTTAAATATGCAATTTTCTTTTGAAATGAAACCTTTTTGTGTGTTTGTGATGTGAGTTTTGGATCTGCAGGTCGATTCTACTAATTAAATCTTACATTTTACAGTTTCAATGCAGTCTCGATATATTGAAACAGCAAAATGGTATTCTCACAATCGTCAAACTGACGTGAATCGTGTTTTGATTATTCTAAACTTCAAAATTAGCTAATGACATCACGATGATTCATTTATAATTCATTAAATACGAGGATCGGGGTTCTGATGAAATGCGAAAGCGACATTTCTCAGTATATCACATGCAGAAGTTGCACGAAATATGGATTCGTAGCAGTAAAGGAATTTCGCGATGAGACGCTACAGCCTGTTCGCGTTAAGTTTGCAGTGAGCCATTAGTGAAAATGTCAAAATGACTCACTTCTCTTGGCTCATTTGAACATGGCTTAAGCGTCATTAGTCAATGGCCTATAGTAAGAATAGAACTATAAACGTGGTATAAAATAATCGATATTTGTAATTAGAAAAGTCTATTTAATGAGAATAAAGTTTGTCTTATCCAGAAAATATTCTAATTAGATATTTTTGTAATGTTGTATCAAAAAATACTGAAATTATTTTGGTTTATTTGGGTTTGGCATGACCTTTGGCGCCAAACGAGATTTTTATCGTTGCGTCAGCTGTCAGAGTATCTTTTTAAAGATGTTTCAGCAACGCGGCAACGACCATACAACCAAAAGCCTTTGTCACAGACCACGGGTCGGGTCACGGGTCGCGAACACGGATAATCCGATATTCCAATTAGAAGCCATACCTAATTAAGACGCAGGCGAATGGTAATAATAATTTAAGTGCATTTAGGTACTGATATGTGCAATGTCTTTATACCAATTAGAATACTAATGAATATGGCCTCCTCGTCTATTTAGGTAGCTACAGCTAGTTTGGAACCACGCAATTTACTTTGTTTTTAAAGTCCAGCTTTTTTTAAATAAATAGTTTGGCTTCTTTTGCATCCAACCTTGGATAACATATACTCTAGCTATCTTACTAATAAAATGATTTACACAAAAGATAACATAAACAACGTCGCTGTCTTGTCTGTCAAGTGACTTTTCCAACGCATCAGAAAAAGACAGCAACGTAGTTTAAGTTAGCCGTTGTGTAAATCTTTTTATTAGTAAGGGGGAAAGAGAATATAATACACAATGTTTACATGTACTCGTTGGTAAAAAGGAATCATCAGTAAGCTAAAAGCTTATAAACTTAAATGAGCATATAATGTAAGGACGCTTAAAATTATTTTTATTGGGGTAGTAACTAGTAATTTTAATTACATAGCTAGAAAAACAAAGACATTTTAATTAATATGAAATAATCGTAAATTATAAACAATAATGATCACATTAATTGCGTGTCACAGTAACTTAATAATCCAATAGCAATAATTTACAGCTACTCTTATATTACACAATAAACATTAATATTATATGTAAACACTACTGGCGCTATTTAGAAATACATAATATATATTTATATGAGTATGCAAATGTTGTCTGGAGACGTCCAATCGATCATGGCGGCTGTTCACCGAGTCGGTAGGCCGTATGGGTGTTTGACGCAAATACCAACAGCCTACCGTTTGCTAGGGCTGAATATTATCCGTGGTAATTGAAATACAACGAAATGCTAAATAAGCTTCAAATGTCACGTTATATTATCGCGCAAGATGACACGATCACGCGATACAAAGTAGCCCTTGTCCATCCACGTGCTTTATTCCATATTTGTGCCAAATTTCATTACTTTCGAAGCCTATTCAATGCAAACAAACAAACGAATCTGTTCTATTTATAATATTACTACTACGCATGCGCGTCGACTATAATATTTGAGGACTCAGTGATCTGCAGTTAGTATCACTGTTCAAAATTCTTAATTGTTAGGCAGTGGTGAAGTATATGATACGTTTTACATTTCTATAATATTATTATGAAAATCTTAGAAGTAAACGAACAAGGTTTTCTCAATTAATTGTACACAAAGCTCAACTTTAATAGAAAACAATAAATATGCTCCCTTCTTGCAAACTTTCAAGAAGGGATCGTATTCCGTCTTAAAAGGCCGGCATCTTACTAGCGACGCCTCTGGTGTTGCGGGTGGGTGTCCATGGGCGACGGTAAGACGGTAATCGCTTTCCATCGATCTGTTTGCTGGTTTGCCCTCTATTTTTATTAAAAAAAGTGTAACACGGATACTAATCATCTTGGTCTAAAATACTCGGCAGTCGACAGCCCTGTGCTTAAAGCCTAGGTTTTGAAATAAATGTAAATACTAGATTAGATAAAGGATAAACATCACACACACCGATGTTCAATAGATTAGATCCTGTTGAAATCCGTTGATATAATGGCTGCCTTATTAATTTATTTATATTATCAGTAACGCTTAAGGCGATTATCAGCGTAAATCTCGGCAAACATAATTCAATAATATCTTTAAGTTAAAGGTTAGAAATAAAGCCTTAGCCTGTATATATCTAATGCCAACCAAAATAATCCATATTATAATAATCAATTATTCGTTGATGATAACTAAATTGTATGCTAAGGACTTAAATATGACAATCAAAAGTATTCATTAAAATTAACTATTTTCGTTGATCATAAATAAAAGTTCATTAAAAAAATCAAAAGAAACGCATCCGATATAGAACTTATGTTATTGAAGCTATCGTAACTCCTACTATAGCTATACTTAACTAGCTGACCGACAGACTGTTTGTATGTACTGTCTTATTTATGCCCTGCAGGCTCAGCATGCGCACCCTATAAACACCGAAGAATCGATAAAATTACAGATTGAAGAAATTTTAATACCATTCGGAGCAAAATAGTTCTTATTGTAAGGCATCAAGGTCGATGCATTGTCGATATGAGAAACAACATTTCTATTCTTCCCGAGCATGAGCTCACAAAATGGCCTCTTTTGACAGTTAAAGTAGAAATGTTTTCTTATTTTAATGTCAAAAAGTCTTCTCAACGTCAACTACTCCACATCATGGCGGTCCAAAACAAATAGTTTCTATACGTTTAGTCATTTACTTGAAAATTTTATCATTTTTGACAGAAGATTTCCCGGCAGATATTTTTAAAAATATGGCTATTTAGAACTATTTTGCAACGAACTGTTTTGGACAGAATATTTCTTCTATAAAATTATTTCTTCGGATCGCTATGCTAAGCTCGCTGGAATAAATATTAAATAACTAACTACCTACATACTACAATGTCTATACCAAAAACTACACCTATACCCTACACCCTACACCTATACCCTACACCCTACACCTACATCCTACACCTACACCCTATACCTACACCCTACACCTACACCCTACACCTACACCCTACACCTACAACAAAAGCTGCTTTACCATAACTATAGTAGTTGGCTTTATGCTGTCGCGTTTTTTTATTGTAGATATTAGTAAGTTATTTAATGTTGTAGAACATTATTTTTACGCTACGCAGAGCGTGCATTGAAGTATATTTATGGATATTTTTTTTTACTCCTTGTGTCACATTATTGAAGTTTTAGCAGGTATCCCTATTTTTATAGAAATAAATACGGGCTATGTGCAATGGGGATAATGTAGCAATTTAATCATGATTTTTTTTAAATTGGTCCAGTACTTTTTACGTGAATCGGAAGACATAAATATTTTTTTTTGTAATAATATATTTAGTGTGTACAGATATAACCTTAAAACGGGTTGTTTTATGGTTATTATGTATATTGTAGGATATTTAAATCAATTTTATCTACCCAACACTTCTAAATCACAATTTCAATCATAGCTCGTAACAAAATGATTGATACATCTCAACAAATGTTAGTCAGCGGATAAAACTATCAAAACACACGTAACAACTAACAAGATAATAATTTAACATCCAATAGTTATTACTTAATAATGTCAGTGAGCGATCGCCGCTAGTAGTGGTACAGCCTCGTCCATCACACATGTACAGTCGAGGTCACAAGCGGCTATATATATAACTGACAAAATATTAAACTAAACTGCATATTACCCGCGACTTCGTTCTCACAAAATGACATCGCGCGGGAACCGTATATTTAGCCGCTATATGCTCTTCTCCGGGGCCTACTCTATATCCGTGCCAAATTTCAGTAAAATCAAATCACATAGCTCCAGAGCCTGTTCAATACAAATAAACAAACAGTCAAATCCTACCTCTTTATAATATTTGTATAGATAACATTGTTTCATGGTAATAATTATGCTATTAAGAGTATAATTGTCCTATTATTTCAAATTTTAGCCCCAAGACAAGTTTAAAATAATACCACCTATTCGTTATACGATAGTACTTTGAAGAGAATATTGGTTATTTACATGCTAAATAATTGACTGAATGTCCCACGGCATTTTAAAATGCCGTTTATAAATACAATGTTACACTAACGATATTCAAAGTATTAAATTTAAATAATATTTAAGTATTAGAACTTGGGTCACAGAGACTAAAATCGGCAAGTATATTTTTTTATACAATTAGAAACAAATATCTACAGGAGAATTTTCTTCGCGACTGTACATTTAACAAACGCCAAAATATTATTGGCATCGATTGACCTTAAGTACGTGCAAACAAATTTGAACTTTAAACAATGAGACGAAAAGTAAAAAGTCAAAGTCAAATGATCTCAACATTGAAAAACTTAGAGTTACGTAGTTACATACAGTAACAATGTTTAACTATGTAATGTCGACGTAACTGATACTAACAGACGCGGGATGATGATAGATCATTCTAGTACATGCCGGACACGATATGAGACCTATTAAGGTGTGTGAAAGTAGCCTGGGCCTCTAGTCAAGACGCATTCGATAATTTCGGCGGCGAACTTCGAAATCAAAAAAGTATGGGATTTGACATAAGTCATCGCTAAGTGACATGTCGCTTGCGATGCCTTATGTCAAATCCCATACATTTTGTTTTCGAACTTCGCCGTCGAAATTATCGAATGCATCTTGACTAAAGGTTCAGGGCCTTTAGTCAAGATGCATTCGATAATTTCAATTAAGATCCTTTCGAAAATCGTCCGATACCTCAGGCCTGGCGCGCATTGGGCAGCCAGGTTGCGGCAGCCTGTCGAGCATATGACGTATAGGAGCCCACGCACTTAGCAGCCATAAATGTTCATATGTTTTCTGGATACCTCAGCCAGGCTGCCGAGGCCTATCTGCCTAATGCGCGCGCGGCTCTAGTGGCCGTTAAAGTCGCTTATATTTAAAGTAAATAAATTCCGATTTAATAACTTGTTATGATATTAGGTTGTGAAAACGGAACAAGGTATGTGGCCTGTTATCAAACAAAGCCGCTAAAATCATCTAACCTAAGCTACAACATTACTTTCGTTGTTACAGAAGCAATATTGCAATCTCCGAACTGAAGTCTGCTGCCGCATCCAAGTCGCCGTGAATCCCGGCCCAGGAATCTACGGCCAGGACACTTTCGGCGCTGGCAGCAATCTGGGCGGCATCTACAGGCCTGACCTGAAACCTGGTCTCCCATATCTCCCCCCAGACAATACCAACAGTGGATCCAACGTTGTCGCCTCAACCTTTGTTCCCCGTCCTATCATCTCCACCCCCAGACCCTTCACGACCGCCGGACCCACATACCTGCCTCCAATCTCCTCAACCTCTGCCCCTGGATACCTCCCACCAGTCGGAGAACAGACCATCAACAGAGAAACGATCGTTCCTAAGCCAAACTACATTGATGGGTCTCTGATTTTGGACGAGACAAGATTGCCCAGACCAAAACCCACCATCGGACCAGTTGTTTGTAAGTTTTCTAATTTAACTAAAGCATTATCTTCAAAGCATATACTTAACTACATTTAACTCATTTCAAGTGCTATCGTTTTTCACAGAACAATATTTTATTAGATCCTCCTTTGTCAAATTAAGTTCAACCTGAAAACACTAGTACCTAAATTAAACATTGCATTTGCTTCTAGCTGAGATCCCAGCTGGCTGCGCCGCAGCTCTGAAGTGTACCCCCATCGAGTTCTGCACAGCCGACGGTGTTATCTCCAACACCTCTGTCATCCTGTCCCGGGAACAGAACGAATACAGAGTACCACTTACAGTGAGTACTGCTATAACGATCTATTAGTTCTAGCCGCTAATTATTTGGCAGCAAAGTAAATGAAGGTTGTTTTTATTAAAATTGGTAATGTCATAATTATTGTGATGCTTCTCAATCAAAAAATATTCAACACACTCTAAAGAATATCATCTAGTAGTGGTAGGTAATCAAAAAAACTATTAAAACATTCTGAAAATATTAGTTAATAATAATTCATTCACAAATAAAATTCAGTCACTGGTGGGTGAAGTCCTGTAATTGAGGGTATTAATAGCGTATTGTTGTAGTAATAACACAGCGCCATTGAAATAATTATTAAAATAGTGGCCCTGCTTTAAAAACCCTTATAAACCAGGACTGCAAGGACCTCGCAACCGGACGCATCGGCAAGTGCTGCCGTGACCCTTACTACACCGACCCGTGGCCAGTGAACCAGCTCGGCAAGTGGGTGCCCGGCGTGTTCGGTGGTAATGATGGCAAGTACGTGCCGGACAACCGCGGCAGTGGCTCTGGAGTACCACCCGTCACCACAAGACCTTTCTCCAGCGGCAGTACAATCCTTAACGAATTCATCAAGTAAGATTTAATTTGTTACACCTTTTTTATCAAAAGTGTATGTTAATCTAGTTATTATTGGGTATATAAAAATGATTTTGAGCACTGGCCAAGCTAATGTATATATCACTATATGTTGCCCGCGACTTCGTGCGCGCAAAAGGCAATGTCGAGGAAACCGTAGATTTTGCCGCAATAAAAAGTAGCCTATGTCCTTCCCCGTGGTCTATTCAATATATGCACCAAATTTCATCAAAATCGGTCGTTTCGGAGCCTATTCAATGCAAACAAACAAACATACAAACAAAAAAAAACTTTCCTCTTTATTATATTAGTATACATATATATAAGGCCCCAAATTATAGAAAAGTATATAACGTAACAAAATAAAAAATATATAATATATAATTATTTCTTTACGCTTAGAACTTAACAGAATAAAATATGGTAACAGAATATTTTATTATAAGACAAAATTAATTGCAGGCCAACCACACCCGTATACCAGGGCACTAAAGGAGGTAGAGGCCAATACACCAAGGGAGGCAGAGGGCAATACGGACTAAGTAAGTCGTCTATATAATCTTATAATCTATTATATTAAGTAACGTGTCCTGACTGATTCATCAACGCCGAGGCAAAACTACTGAAGCTAGAAACGTAATGTTTGGACCGTGGCTTCCTTTTGTGACGTTGTAGGTCCACTAAGAAGGGATTTTGCGAAATTCACCCCCAAAAGGGGTAAAAAGGGGCATCAACATTTGTATGTAACTTTTTTATTTGTGGTCAGATCTGTTTGGAATTTCGTGATAGTTATTCAAATTTATAATTATCTAAAATTCGATTTTTTTAAGGGGTAAAAAGGGGTACTAAACTTTGTATGGGGAAAAAATATTAAATGAGCTTGGAACTTTGTAAATGTAGTCCTAAAAGAAAATAAGTAAGCACATGTTTAATGTTTTTTTTGATATTCAACGTCTAAAGGGATGAACTCGGGTATGAATGTTTCTTTTCCGGACTCAAACTTATACTTGACCATTTTACTATGTGTTGTATATTTTAGGAATGGTCTCTTCGAGCTCTTTATTTTTATATCAAACACCTTCTGCAGTCAGGTAATAACACATTAACAGCCAAAATAATTATCCTTCAAAAGATGAGAATTTATACCTAATTATTACTAATAATTTAGTCATTGATTTTATTTTGTTTAAAGATGGGCAAGGTTCAGTGTTGACGCCGGGACAGCGGCCATTCGTCAAGGGTCAGGGATCTGGAACCAGGCCTGGTCAAGGAGTTATCGGCCTCCAGGGAGGACAGGTACTAACAAGTCACATTATAAAACACCATAAACAATTATTTTTAAACAAAAAATTAAACCGACTTCCAAAGTGAAAAGGTACAAAAAAGTATGAAATTAACATATATGTTATAACAATATTAAGAAACTATTTCTCTACTCAATCTACTTAATTTTGAAGTCGGTACCAGAAAATTTGAACGTGAGTTCTATAAAATATTGTAAGATATTGTTTGGGCTGGTAAGCGTTATTTCATGCCAGTTTTCTGAGAGCCCGTGGTATTTTTTCCAAATAAGCATTACCGATCTGCGGATCTACTAAACAATCACCACTGATGATAATAATTAGATACTATATTATTAAATAATAATTATTATCTATTGTAATAGTCGGCTCAAAAATGTAGCAGTAAGCATTAAATATACTATAGTGATGATGATGATCACGAATATAAATTTGGCAGTAGCAAAATTTTAAAGACATTGATATCGGTGCACAAAGCTCTGATGAGTAGTTGGTACTTATGTCATCATAATAATATGTTGGTCATTCATGTGAAGATAGTGGTGATGATGATGATGATGATTACTGGAAGCCGACGGAATCCCCAAACGTGTATCTATAAGGACTCGGAAGTTCGGCCCAGTACTTTTGGATCCAAGGTATACCTTGGTGCAATCTTACTTTTTGGTAGCATGTGCTTGGATTACTTCAGAAAATTTGTCCATATAAATTTCGAGGAGTTCCCAAGATTCCTCATGATCCCATCATCGGGTCACCACTTTGATGTCAAAGGACCAATTTGGAATTATTGGAAAATAAAAAAATATTCATATTAGCCGTAATTCAGTGTTTTCATAAAACCATTAACTTTACAATAAGTAAATGCTTTTTGAAATGTAAATAGAATTTTATGATTTAAATTATTTTTATCATTGACAGGGTCAAGTAGTATCCCAAGGAGTTGGAACTGGAGTTTCTCAAGGATTTGGACAAGGAGTAATCAATGGCGGTGGTTCCATCTACAGACCAGGACAAGGCGTTATTCAGGGAACAGGAACTGGAATTTCTCAAGGGTCTGGATTAGGAATTGCTCAAGGATCCGGTCTGGGAGTTTCTCAGGGCTCTGGATTGGGAGTTTCTCAAGGATCTGGATTAGGAATTGCTCAAGGTGCTGGTTTCGGAATTACTCAAGGATCTGGAATTTCTCAAGGCTCTGGATTAGGAGTTTCTCAAGGATTTGGAAAAGGAGTTATCAATGGCGGAGGAAGCATTATTAAGCAAGGAGAGGGGCAAGGAGTTATTCAAGGATCCGGACTTGGAATCTCTCAGGGATCAGGACTTGGAATATCTCAAGGATTTGGAGTCACTCAAGGATCAGGACTTGGATTCTCTCAAGGATCCGGACTTGGAATCTCTCAAGGACTTGGAGTCTCTCAAGGATCCGGACTTGGAATCTCTCAAGGATCCGGACTTGGAATCTCTCAAGGATTCGGACAGGGAATCGGTGGCGAAGGACAAGGTTTATTACAGGGAACTGGAACAGGTGTGTCCCAAGGATTTGGACAAGGACTCCTTACTGGATCTGGCCAGGGAGTTATACAAGGAGGAGGCTCCCTCATATCTCAAGGTGAAGGATTAGGAGTTTCACAAGGTTTAGGCGTTCAAGGAGGAGACGGCTTCGGAGTCTCTCAAGGCTTCGGACAGGGTGTGAGTCAGGGTGAAGGCTCTCTTATATCTCAAGGTGCAGGAATCGGAATCATTCCCGGACAAGGAGGCCAAGGATTCGGACAGGGTGTTCTTCAAGGTCAAGGACAGGGTATATCTCAAGGTTTCGGTCAAGGCGTCAGCCAGGGTAATGGTGCCTACGTCACCGGAGGAGGTGGAAGCATCATCCGCCAAGGCCAGGGACAAGGCTTCAGTCAAGGTTTCGGAACAGGAATCCGTCAGAGTCAAGGATACACACTCGGGGAATCTGAATCTAGAGTACACAGAGTCACTCTTAAGCCATATTATGCTGGTCAACAATGTGGATCATTAAACGTAAGTACTTCGTGTATTTCACTATTTTATTACTGCCCATATAGGCAATGTGACTGTGTGAACATCAGTGACTGAGCTGAAAGTATTCGCTGATTTCTATTTTGTTTATCACCTGTGCAATTTGCGGCCTCG
This sequence comes from Phengaris alcon alcon, assembly GCA_037179445.1. Classification (NCBI taxonomy): domain Eukaryota; kingdom Metazoa; phylum Arthropoda; class Insecta; order Lepidoptera; family Lycaenidae; genus Phengaris; species Phengaris alcon. The sequence goes on along the minus strand of JAYRCH010000603.1, from coordinate 7,467 downwards.
CACGCACACGATGTCAGCAAACATTACACAAACAAACCAATTATTTTAAAAACCATTTTAGCACCAACGTTCGAACTGACTGTATTATTTAAATTGTCAATCACTCAACTCATGGTATTATTTTTTTAATTCAGAGCCAAAAACCTTTCGGCAACCACAATGACTTGGAAGTGGACTTTGCCGAGATTCCATGGCAGGCGATGGTGCTCGAGAAGACCAACAAGAGCCTTCTCTGCGGTGGTGTCATCACCAGGCCCGATGTCGTCATAACGGCTGCTGCCTGCGTTGATGGGTAAGACATTGATAAACAACTTTTCTTGACTTAATGAAGTTCGTTATGAACCTCTTTTATTCAATGTTAGCCAAAATAATGTAATTTAGATTGCGGAGCAATTATTTTTTGTGGATGAATGATGTGCTTAATAACTTTTTTATATTTCAGATTGGACGCCCAAAACGTTTTGATCAAGGGTGGCGAATGGAAGCTGGGTGTCGACGAAGAACCCCTTCCATTCCAGATCGTCCAGGTCAAGAACATTCTCGTCCATCCGTTCTACAAGCGCGGAACCTATCACTTTGACGTAGCCATATTGGTGTTAAGCGAGAACCTTCGCTTCGCCGACAACATCTACCCCATCTGCCTACCCAGCGCTCAAGATGACTTCGAGGCTCTGTACAACGGAGCCGGCGAGTGCATCGTCACTGGATGGGGCAAGGAGATTCTGCAAGGTATGTTTACAATTATTTGCAAATAAACTACGATCTAAGGGTTAATTCGCACCGAAACGCAACGATACGTGACTCGACGTTGCATTTTTAAGATAGCTATTCAAAATTGAACTTTATTAATTTCACAACAAGAAATACCTTGGAATTTAAAGAGTTCGAATGTCAAGTTGTACCGCGCCGCACAGTGCATGTGCTGTGTATGACTGATGTCATATGAAAAGTATATTTTTGTGTAGTAAATAAAGATCAATTTTGAATTGCTATCTTAAAAAATCTCGTTTCGGTGTGAACTGACCCTAAGCGTTAGGAAATATTTAGATCTAAGCGGAAGGAATGCATTTGTTCTTTATGACGGTGGAGTATCATCAAAGAACCAAACCTAAAGGCTGAACCACGAGTGAGGATAAATGCTCTTTTTGTTTTGGGTTAAAGATATTCAGCTAAAAATTTGCGTTAATCTCTGACTCGTTTTACAGGTTTATATTAGATACCTATTCTTTTGAATTGATTTTCATTTCAATTTCGTCTATGATGCACATTGCATAAGTAAGTAAATTGATAATTATTATTGAACACATATTATGTAAATGTTTCTCGTTTGTAAGTGGGTAGGTAGGTTACACACTCTCCGCCACTTAGCAAGTTATAAAATTCGCGATGAGCAATCTTTCGTCTGTCTTAAAATATTCGTAAAACCTAAACGCAAGCTTACTTATTAGGAAATCTTGTTACCTTTACATTAAACTGAGAGCCTGCATCACGACACTTCAGACAGATTTGTAACATAAAATTGACATTGACATGGTAGGCATATACATTTTCATGTCAAAATCGGTGTGTCCAGTATATGTAAAAGCCATCTAATGTATAAAAATAATAGACGACCTCTGTGGCTCAGTGGTTAGCGCGTCGGCGCCCGCCGATGGGACAAAAAGCTTTTCTGTTTTCGTGGGTCTTGAATGTGTACTAAATATATGTAGAGTATAACAGTATTATATATAGTTCCGTTGTCTAGTCAGTCAGTCTGTACTCTCTACAGGACCAGATTGACGTGGTTTGGAAGCGTCCATAGATATAATTATGAACAACGGTAAAGTCTATGTGCAGTTGTACAGTGTAGTAATACATACATCACATTATGGATAAACAACTTTCGTCTTCGAATTCACTCAGCTTTAAAGCAATCGCGTCAGCTGTCGGACGCGATAATGATGTACGCTGGCGGCAGCGCGGGCGCATATCGCATGGAAAACGAAAGCGTGTAAATAAGTGTCATGCGCAGTGGGTCAGTGTCGCCGGCCAGCATCAGCAAATTATACAAACAAAACTTTACCGGGACTTGTGATGGGTACGAGAGAGATAAATAAATAATGATTATTATTAAACAATAAACCGACTTCCAAAGTAAAATTGCAAAAAAGTATGAATTAAATCTTATTTCCATATAATTCCCCTTTTAGATTAGGCTAAAATTTTAATTATATTTCTACTCAATCTTCATATTTTGGAAATCGGTTTTTAATATATATATATATATATATACAGCCGAACGTAACCGCCTCATTTTTTGGAAGTCTGTTAAAACTTAAACATGAGAGCCAATAATACCATCGGTAGCAAAGACGCTGACCATTTTCAAAAGTCAAAACCTAGATTTAGACGTGACTGTTAACTCTATAACAGTCAGGTGCACTAAAATAGTGCCACTAAAATATACGCGACATTGTCAGAGAAATGTAAACGACACAACACTTAATACCGAATACATTTTTCAGAGACTGTTTCGCAGTTGTTTACAAAATAATAATGCTACAAATAACACGTCATTACAGATACCACATTTTTTTTATTTGCTAACTCAATTGACCGATATCTATTATAACCATCTTAATTCATTTTATGTATGTTGAGTCATTTCCAGCACGTACATAAATAGAGCTACTCACTTCACATAGCACAAACATTTAAACAGACAATAAGCTCAGATGATTCGGTCAATATTATTCTATAACATTTAATGTATTTACCGTCGAATGTATTATGCGTATTCAAATTCTACGAAACGATCATCGAAAATTCACAATAGTGAAGAAGGAAAAATATGAATTTATATAAATAAGTATTGCATGAACCTCGGTTGTAATCTCTAACCCTAACCCTACGAACTTTGAGGATTATACTTGTTACGACTTAAACGTCACAAAAATACTGGTTTTTCGTCAAATTAACTACTCATCGATGCTAGATATTTTAAGGTGTGGTTTGAATTTTTCAACAAATGATTAAACGACACTCGCAATATAATCATTTACAAGTTCGTAGAGATCAAAGCTAAAACGGTCATTTATGTAATAGGTAACACTTATAAATTAATGACAATACTAGGAAATTTTATATAATAATAAATATTTTTGTCGAACGCTCGGCTTGCCTCTATTTTAAAATTTCGTTGTTTATATTCTAAAACCTGTTCTCTGCATAGTAACTATATAAGATGATCGATGGTAGTAGGCGAAAAAATTGAATATAATATCGCCTGAGGTCCCAAAGTGACAAACGAGACGACTCACTTTTTTAAATTTTAATATTGGAATCGGTGTTGTTTAAAGCCACTTTATTTCTTGACAAATGTGAAATGATTGTGTAGTATATCGGTTGTTTACGATCAAGTCGAGTCGTTATGGTTTGCTAGTTTGATGTAACTAATTTTTTATATGTTCAGGGTCATCTTAAGAGTTATTGACTTGTGCTAAGACAGCTTCGTTATTATTTCAGTCTTGAGTTGAGCAATTAATTCCCATAATTTCAGCCATTTATTCGAATTCTGACTATGAATGTTAATATCCTAAAAATTCAAAATCTCCTATCGTAGTTTGAATAACATTTTCAAGTGCATTGTGCTATTTCGTATAGCTTCGAATATTACCACACTTACTTGAAATGCTACTTCAATAATCACTTCACTTTACGATTTTAAATCAGATTTTTTTTCACTTTGTTAAACAGCTCTCCTTAGAATTTACTACATTGTTTTAATATGTAGGTACATATTTCATTGAACATCTCTCTCCGTCCGTCTGTCTGCAGCCTTAACATGTCACAGTTTATCGGATGGGCGGATTTAAGGCTGTTCACGGAGGATAACGATAATTGTTTCTGCTAATGGATTTCTGTATATTGCGCATGCGCATTTTGAGGTCACTGCCAATCAGATTTACAGCGAATTCCATTTTTAATGCGTGTCAGCTTTTGGGACTACATGTTTCGTCTTTTTCCATATTAATTTGTAATTGTTATGATACGATAAGTACAGAAACTTCTGTCGTTGCAATTTTGTCTTGTCTGTGTAATTCTGAATATTGCGCGTATTTGTTTATTCGTATTCGCGTCGTATTTACTAAATTCAGACGTCCTAATTAGGACCCTAACTAAAAATAAAGCTAATTACAATTTACTCAGTCCAAAGCCAAGAAGAAATTAGCATTCTAAATCGGATGAAGGAAATTAGGATCCTTCCTAACCTAACGAAAAAATACTTTGTTTACCACGATACACGCTTATATTCTAAAAAAGATGCTGTGTGTATCGTAACTGCCCGTAACTGGCAGATAGTTGAAACTCTTTCTATCTGCCAGTTAGGGGCAGTAACGATAAAAAACTGCCGAGTGCGAGTCGGTCTCACGCACGAAGGGTACAAAACGCCAAAAAAATTACGTTTGTCGTATGAGAAACCCCCTTTAATATTTTATTATTCTGTTTTTAGTATTTGTTGTTGTAGCGGCAACAGAAATACATCAGCTGTAAAAACTGTGTTCACTTGTTTATAGCCATTACGGTTACCTGGTGAAAGACAGACGGACGGGCAGACAGACAGGGAAGTCTCAGGGGTCTCAGGGTCTTAGTAATAGGTCCCGTTTTTACCCTTTCGGTACGGAATCCTAAAAACATTAACCATAACCACATTATATGCATCAAAAAGCTTTTGAGATAAAGCTCCCATAAAACACAAAAACATCGATGGAATCTCAGTCACAAGTATTATGCTAATAGCCCCCACCACACGGTACAGTTCGGACAGCGCTTCAGAGACTGCGTTCCAAGCTACAGATGGATCTGTGCAGTTTTGACTGCGGATAAAACTGTCCTGCTAATAACGATTAAAACGCGCCCACGATTTGGACGATTGCGCGGACGAATCTGACATATTTAGTCGTACATACCAAGCTGTGCGTCTAAATGTGATTTCAAAAGTTTCGACTGTCGTGTGGAACGTTATAAATTTTAAAAGTTTTTTTTCCATCGGCGGGATTTGAACCCGCGACCCCGGGCTTGAGCACTAACGCGCGCAACCACTTTCCACTGAGCCACAGAAGTCGAGAGTCAAATGGTGACAGTTATGTACGTAGAACCGTGGAACCTCTGTAGAACAGTATCCCCTCCGGACGTAAAGAATAGCGACCTCACTACTCCCTTACATAATGCCGATTGTTCGCCCAAGATACTGTACAATACTTAACTAGGTGGGTGCATATCACATGGAACATCATAATATTATATATTAACTTATCAATATTATGCAAATATACGTGTTAGTGTTACATTATCTTGCTGTCCAAAAGAGTTACTTCATATTTAGACGTATTGTGAACAATCCATGTGGACTTGTGACTTTTACGCGTTATATCTTCCCTTTCTTGTCAGTAGGACAAATATTGCAGGACCTCTAATACCGCCAATTTCCGGTCAATTTTTACATATGTACGCATGATTCACTGCAAACTTAACGCGAATACTGTTTATTCTGATAATAACGTAAGGCTTTTAACCCAAATAAGTAAACTAATATTCGATTCGTAGGTAATTCCACTAATATTTAAAAGAATGCTCAAATATTATGGTTTTAACGACACCAGTTAAAAATAATTTATCGTTATTAATATCTGTGGTTTTTATTGAATATTTAATTTAATGCTGTTTTTCTGAAATTTAAATATTTATTGTGCAACTTGTTGTAATGTAATAGTTCGCCTATAAAACTGTTTTTAATGTCTTTATTGATGAAATTTCGGTCAAAGGTATCGTTCGCTACCTGAACGCCATTTTGAGGTCAATCCGCGTGCAATAATAATTCAAAAAGTTATGGCTCATAAAACGGGCAGAACACATTTATGAGCATAACTTGATACTCATAAGCAAAATCGATATTACTTAACTACATCACATTAAGTTCCTTAAGTTAAAGAAGCATCTAAAAATTCTAAGAGCCGTTAGACTAACGCATTTATATAAGCTGTCTTTATATAACGTCACCGAAAATCAATAACGGACACTTCGGGCACACGATTCACTGCTTGTGTAAAGACGTTTGGGCAAAAAAATATTTGTCATACTCAAAGTAAAAAATCATCTAATGCATGGCTGACTCTCCGCTAAAAGCAAACTCGCCCATATAAAGAAATAATATTTATTTCGAGTAGGATAATTAATTTTGTGCCTAAACGTCTGAACATGCTGCTGTAAAACAAGCAACAAGCAAGCAAGCTGTAAAATATTTTATTTTATTTTTATTTAAATAAACATGTGCCCGAAATATCCGTAATTGATTTTTCTATACTTTACATAGATAAGATCATATTTGCCGACCTCCGTGGCGCGTTGGCGCTCAAGCCGAAGGTCGCTGCTGGTTCGAATCCCGCCGGAAGAACAAAAATTTTCTGTATTCCTGGGTCATGGATGTATCTTAAATATATGTAGAATATAATAAAAACCTTAAATATGTATAGTATATATAGTACCTATAAAAGTGTTAAATATACTCCTCGTTGTCTGGTACCTGTAACCTGTCTGGATATGACAGACTATTAAAAACTTAGTCGGACTATAGATCATTGTAGACAAAACAATTTCGAGTTTCTTTGTTATCAAAATTATTATTTCAGAATAAGCTTTTCCCATTTTAATAGTTAATATAGCGTAGCTATACACAGTAATACAGGGTCTATGAATCAATCGCTAATTCATCATACATTCTCTAGTCATCTCGTAAGTCACCTGCGCATCACACGTTACGAGTTACGACGCAAACCTGCTCCACATTATCCCAGTAGATATATAATAGGTACCTTTATAATTATAACTTTATAGTTAGAACGCGCATTGAAGTATGTCGGCTCGCGTTAGCCTGCATTTTTTTTGCATTTATTTGACAGCCTTGCGCCAACGCGAGAGTAGGCAAATAACTCCGCCAGACGGCCTTAAATGTCCTGCTGTTCTCTGTTTACCGTGACATGACCTTTGCCAGTTCGTTAACAAACAGACAATTGACCGCAGGAAATCGCAAATAAATGTCAGGTTTATCGCAATTGAGCAAAACTATTCCATCGAATGTTTTTAGCAGAGAACAAAATAGTTTAGTTAAGCGATTGTAAAAAAGTATACAAAGAATAATTTTCGAGTAGATACTATTAGGGAATCTAATTATAAGCAGGTAAACACATTAAGCAGTCACAATACAATTGTCAATGTCACGTCAGGCTAATTTCATGATATTATTTTAATAGGAGCAAATTATGACAACGTCAACTTGCTTATGAATTATATTCCCTGATAGTACATATCAACCTGCAACTATTGAATATTTTCTTCAGTGCCTTAAAAAATTGTAAGGCAAAAGCAGAGATAAATGGTGTATCTGACAATAGTGTTTCTAGATAAAAATAAATATTATACATAGATCAC